>JAQMCX010000026.1:970880-1031041 GCA_029814765.1 Acanthurus leucopareius
GCTCAATGAATGTATTGTGTCAGACAGCTCTCAGCTAATCCCCCCTTAAGTCAAATCGTTTAGAAAGCAAACATTTCCATATTTTGTCATACTTATTTCTACAATATATTTTCGACTGCACAGGCAAACACGCACATACACAGGCACGCATGCATGCACGCAGGCATACACGCACATACCTAAAAATTAAATTCATTTTGTGAATAGAATACATGTGGTAATTAATGGTTGACGAACTGTTTTTCTTTCAGACCTTATTGATATTGAATTCAAATGAAGAAAGGCGATTCAGCGGTGAGGATACGGAACTCTTGGCTCATGGTTCATGTTATAGATAATTATTATTTATTAATAATATTTCCTTTTTTTTCTGATCACGGTTCAGGTTGTTTTTACGTCTGCGCCTTTTTTTTTTCATCTTTTGCGCTGGGTGTACGATAGCAATGACACCTGCGCCACTTGCGCACCGGGTTTGCGCTAGGTGTACTATAGGGCCCCAAGTGTTATTTTATACAGATAAAACAAACATAAAAAAGCATATCTAGCACACAAGTTTATCTTGGAATGTTTTGACAGGCAGATTTTGTTACCTTTGAACAGATTGTGACTATTTTTCTTCCCCTTCGTCCAGTCTTTATAACATCACTAAACTACGCTACTTAGCAGCTAGCTACTAATTTCTAAGTGATATCAATCATCTTGTCTTTCTTTATGCCAAAAGCTCATAAAATGATTTCCCAGAATGTTAGGCTGTTCCTCGGAAACCAGTGTGGAAGTGAAATACAAGCCAAAACAAGACTGATATAAAATAAAATTTGTCATACCAAATAGATGTCCAGCTCAGAATCTGACTGGCTCCTGCTGAGAGGTGGCAGAGGATCGTCCAGAGCGATTGTTGAGGTGGAGGCTCGCCTGTCTTCACTGCAACATGAACATTCAAATAAATATATATATATATAACATACGTTTATACATATAAATATATGTGAATTTGAACAAACAAGCAGAGTCTCACATAAGACACCCTTTTTATATCAAGGTTGAAATTTAGTCTAAATTTTAAGCCAAATATTGCTTTTTCAAAATACAGAAAGTAAAAATTAAGCCTAAGCCTTCTAATACACATATTTTTCAGTTTTTATAAACATGCTGATAAAATGCAGGCTTTTCTAGGAAAATTTCAAATCCCCTCCACACTGTTTTCACCATAAAGTGAAAAAAAAACACTCCAAATTTTTTACTTTACATCTGTCACTGATCATTTATACCACTAATACATTTATCACTGCTCATTCTTGCAGCATTCTTTAAATTCATGTGTATTGATGAATACAGCTGAACTCTAAAATCCGTAGAAGGCTGATTTTTAATGAAACAAAGTTTAGATCTGAAAACTTCTCGTGTACCTGTTTTCAACTTCTTCCTCATCATTTCTGGTGGATACTAAAGAAACAGCAGAACTTGGCAGAAGATCTGGTTGTTTTGAGGAACTGTAAACTTTTAAAAGGGAGATTGTTATTTAGAAATATGAAGTGATACAAAATCACTCAAAATAACAATAATATTTGCCTCTACAATTTCAAGCTTACAGTTCCCATCTAGGTTGTCCATGCTCTGGGCTTTCTTCTCCTCCTTTTCTTCCTTCAGTGGGGACAGAAACTCCTGAGACGCTGACTTTCCTGCATACATGGAACCTCTCTTCCTCTTTGAAGACGCTCCCCTTAAGGCTGAGAGGAGTAAAGACAGAAAGTATTAAAAATAGATTTTTCAGAAGACAAAATATAGAACTAACATTAGCGTAACGACTTACGATGAATCTTTTTAAACACAGTAGAGCCCATAAATTTCAGAAATCTGTCGGCGTAAAAATTGGGCCTGTGAACCGAAACTGTGTCCTGAAAAACACAGATTACTCTCAGATACACACACACATGTATAAGCACAAAACAGACTCACATTTGTTGAGATGTTATGAATGTATTTGGACATAAATGCAGGATGTAAAGTTACATACCCCATCATGTACAAGAGCTTTCCAGGAGTGTTCCACCTTCTTGATAAACCTGTAAATAAGAGTTATAAAAACTTGTCTCTTATCACCTGTTGAATATAATAATCAGAATGTAAGTCTACAGACAAGGTATGAGTCATTAGAGTAATGGACTTTAAATTTACATTCATGAAATCAGTTAAAATCCAAATGGTAAATGTTAAATGGTTGATAACAGGCACACAAAAGTGAACAGAATACTAAAAAGCACATAAAAAAGGGCATAAAATAGGACATAAAAAAGGACTAAAAAGCTTTTTTAGAGTCTTTGACAATCTAAAAGACATATGAGCAGAATTAGCAGTTAACACCATGCTAGAGCATTTCCAACTTGGAGCTGCAGTGTATCAGGGACAGTTTAACAAACTCTGATTCAGACAGCCAGGGTTTCATAAGTACCAAAGAGACCAATCTTGCTGACTTCATCATCAACCTCATCATCATCACTTGCAAAATGGAGCTACAAGTGAAAGGTTGGATATCAGAGGAGAAGTGATGTCTAGCTACCTGGGGATTTTGGAAGCTTCAGATTTTCAAAAAATGGAAGAGATGTGTCCTGTTTTAGGTTGCAAAGTTACAAAAGGAGGACTGGCAAGCTGTCATGTATGAAAATCTGAGAGCCAAACCAACAGCCTGCATTAGTCTTTTTTTTTTTTTTTTTTTTAAATGTTTTAATGGAAAAAACTGCAAAACATGTAAAGCAGCATTATAAATGTTAATTGGAGACACAAAGGACATGAAGCTGTCCTCATACAGGGAGTAGGACCCGGGCCGTCTGGGTGAAAACCGGGAATCCTAACCACTAGACCATGAGACCTGTACATGGTAGACACTGTACTTTACATGGGAGCCCTTAATTTTGATTTGGAAATTGATTTGGGAAATTCTTAAGTCCATTTTAATGAAGTCATGATTGTCAGAGTCAGGAACTGCAATGAAATTGATGCTAAAATGCTACATTTGCTGTAAAGCCTACACACAAATAGGATGTTTTTTTATTGTTTTTTCGACCAGTTTTCATCATCATTTCATTTACTGTTTTGATATTGGCTTTATATATGTATCAAATAATTGGTTGATCATAATGTACACTGAAGAAGTCATTAGGGAGGAACCACAATCTGAGGAGTGTGTATGTTTGTGTGTGACACTATTTGCTGACCTATAGGATTGAAGGATGTCAATGATTCCTAAAAAGATGAGGAGGTTCTCGTCTTTGTGTTTGGCAGGAATTCCACCCAATCTGAAAATAAAAAGATGTGTCCATGAGCTTTATGTTTCTCAATTGAAACAGGGCCACTTCAATGAACTAATTAAAGCTGTTTCACGAGAGCAAGTTTTGTTTATGGGAGAGCAGTTAGTGTAAGAGGACAGAGGAAAAAGCAGAGGAGACTTTTAAATTGAAAATCAAAAGTGAAAACTAAACTTAAAAACAGTTTGGAGTTTGCTCATGTTATTTGTAATTGTGCAAAGCATTCTTACATCTGGATTAGTGACTCCATGTTATAGTGTGTAAAGCTTTTGCACAATTACCTTTTCAAGCTCCAAAAAGGACCCCAATTTAAAAGCAGGCTGTAAATTCTATGTTAAATAATATATTTTTTCATACTGTAATGTGGAGGAGTACAGTTGTATAAAGCCAAAAAAGCAGAGCAGAGCATGGGAAAAAAATGCTGAATTGCAAAAAGAAAAAAATGTTCTCACGTGTCGTCATCAGCCACTGGTTCAGGGTCCTTAACGTTCCCTTGGATAGACTCCAGAGCGGTGGAGTAGAGAACTTTTTGTCCTCTCCTGCTGTCACATCGGTTTCCTCTGACCAGCGGCCTCCGGTCCAAAACATGAATACCCAGCAGGAGACTGTAGTCCATGATCTTAAAGCTCTCCAGAACCTGATTATAAATGGGAATTGAACATTAAAAACCTCCTTGACTCCTACTTTAAAAGGTCTATCAGAAAAGTAATGAGTGAAGTTAAAGTAATAGACAGTAGGATGACAGCTGCATTGTCATGTGAGGGCTGAAGGTTTGATAAAAGTCATAACAGGCTGACAAACATTTCCCATTTCACAGTCCCTGGAGGATGAGCCCTGATGACCCAAAATGTCTCAAAATGACTCAAAAGTGAAAATCCCCTCAAGAAATGTTTTAATTAAGTGGACTGCTATGAAATTTGATATGCACATTCATGCTCCTCTTAGAATGAACTGCAATTTCTTCCGTGATTCTCTGATTTTTCATCTAACACTATGAGCAGGTCAGTATTTTTAATTTGTCCAATAAGTTGGTTTATGACCAAATCCCTGCTAAAATAATACATTTCCCATCAGCCTCAGCTGAACTGTGTGTTCAGAGTAAATTAATATATGTTAGCCAGCTAATCAGTAAACCAAGATAATAAAAATGGTAAACATCAATTAGGCCCACTTCTAACTGCTAACAGCAACAATACAATGCTTCATATCTCCACAATGAGCATGTGATTACAATAATAAAACAAGACTGGGACTGCTAGAATAACACATAAATGTACTTTTTAAAAAAACTTTTTGAACCACCCACAGTAAACTTTTTATAATCACGCTGTAAGTTGACCTCTCTTCCACCCAAGTTGGTCTGAGTTAAAGGGACTAATCCAAATCAAAAGTACAATGAAACATAAGGCTCAATCCCTCTGACCAAACACTGATGTCATGAGGTAACTCTTGTAAACAAAGGGGCCCTAATTCAAGAACTGAGGCTGTGCAAAGAGGCTCAACAGGAGCATGTTACACCAAGGCAAACTAGTTTGTGCTCCAGAGTCCAGCTGCTCAGCCTGATCATATGAGTCAGGTGTTTCGCTCTGCTGGGTGTTAATCCTCCATCAAGTGGCCACTGTTATTTCACAGTAATGAAATAACAGACAGATGCCATAATGAGGTCATAACAGGAGCTTGAGACTGAGTGGAGGGAGCATTGGCTCATTGAAATGGGCTGTACTGGTTACATAACATTATCAAAAGGGCAGAGTGGTACATTGTTCACCTGCTAAATTCAGTTCAGACTGAGCTGAGGAAAAATTTAAATCCACCGTGAACGTGCTTAGTGCTGAAACGATAAGTGGATAAATCAAGTAAAAAATACATTCATGTGGCTAAATTCAAAAACCATCCAAACTTTGAGATGAGAGATAAATAGCTGTGGTGGTGAGAATATGCGGATGAGCCCTTTTGAGTTGAACTATTTTATGACCAGACTTGAAGAACCATTCTCAGGTCAAATGCTATATTCTTAGTAACTAGTGATGCTTTAAAAACAGCAATAAAATCAATATTTTGAAGTTTAGTGTTGTTAACCAATTTTAGGAATACAGAATTTAATTATGCAAGATTTTACTTGTATAATGAATGACTTAAGATAAAAAACAGAATCACTGTCTGCAAGTCTGCTAGAATTTTCAAGTACCCCTCATACTGCTATCAGATATCAGATTTGTATATGCACACACCCGACAGTCTCGCTGCAGGGTCTTCATCAGAGCATTGTAGGTGTCGGAGTCAAAGTACAGGCCCTCGTGCATCTCCTGGAAGTCCAAGTCTTTAAAGGTGGGCGCATACTTGGCACGTTCCTTGCGTGAGGCGCGTCGTTTGTAAGAAGAACCCTTCAGGTCGTACTTGTAGTGCATCTTCATGGCACGCGGCAGCACATTGTTCATCACTACAACACGGACATTGACACCGCTGCACTGGATGCAATAAAGGCCATAGAACTTTGGCAGCAATGTCCTTGGGTTCTGGTTCAGATTCTACATTAAGAAGGACAAAAGCAGATTTCAGAGGATAAAATGTTAAACAGAGACAAAGAGACACCTGTGATACCAATGTTTTTCTCGATATTAAGTCAAACCATCAAACATAAGATGTGTGTAGGGCCATGAAAAGTGGTTTTATCGAAGGTGTGAAACTGCAATTAAAAATCAATAACCAGAACCTGGTTTCACAGCTGTACAGTCAGGTATTAGTAAAACATAAACAACATGCACAAACAGGAAAAACTGTATGCTGTCTGACCACAGAACCTGCCCCAAAATAAGATGGTGGTATAAAAAAACAAACCAGCTTCTCTAAAATGCAAACTACAGGTTAGTCTGGTTAATGCAGGAAATGTAAAAAAAGTACCTGTCACTGCGGGCAGATGTGTCTTAGTGACCCAGATCTCACGTTATAAAATATACAATTAGAAATGCTCTCAAAAGTTAAGCTAAACTTACTGAAAGGAAGGAATGTTATTGAGAGACTCACTTTAACATACAGAAAAGTGTGTAAAGAACCTTAAAGATGATCTTCTCTTTAGTTGTCACAAGAAAGACAAATAAAGAATCTTGAATAATGATTTTGTTTTTGGTAAACACTTACAGGATTTTTCTTTAAATATCACCGTTTAAAATTGACATGTAGAAAAGTAGTCTCCAACCTTATAGAAATGGATGATAAAATAGACAAAAACCCTCTGCTTCTGGTAGAGGAGGCGTACATCAAAGAAAACACACATCATAATAAGAGAAAAGGTGGAAAATGTAGTAAGAGTTTCAGAAAGGAACTCACCATGTAGTAACCAGGAAGCAGCTTCTGCAGGAACTCGGCCTCCTTATGCTGCACCGTCTTGATGATGAACTCATCGTCACTGGTGAGGTAAAACCAGGAACTGCTGGCACCGGGGTTGGACAGCTCAAGCAGAGGCTCATTACAGATGGAGTACTGAAATTCAGAGTGATGCAACAGTCTCAGCAAGAGCAAGGGCTGCAATCAAATCAACTGAAACATCCTCCATATCATGTTGGATCACTATGGTGACTTCACACTAACCAGGTAGTCGTCAGGTTTGATGCCAAAGAGTTCTCTGAAGTAGCGAAAGGCCAGCGGTGCGTACGTTTTCAGACGGAAATCTGGGAAGTGATGTGCTGGAGTCAGGTTGCTTCCCTCACTGAAGAAATGATTCAAGTTGGGAAAAGTAAACGATCAGTTGACAAAATCTGAAAAGTAGCTGACTAAACATGCTATAAGCCTCGGTCATAGAAGACATTTTGACATATCACAGTAGGAGGAGCACAGGTGTAGGTATAATACAACCAGTAATGGCTGAACTCTATTAAGCTTCTTCAATTTCAGGTTCCTGATATTGTTCATGCTGGTAGTTTGTCACAATGTCACAATGTCCTGGCTTAATGAAATAGCAAAATGCAGGGAAGTCAATTTTTTATCTTATTATTAATGGCTGTGCTTTTTCTACCAAACAGAGCAATTGCTAGAATTTGTGGTCAGGGTTGTACATTATCAAAAGTGTCTTCCATATATTTTTTAGCATTAATCAGTTTGCTGCTTTACTTGTATTTTTAGAGTTAAAGCTATTAGAAATGATAAATACCACTTAATATTAGATCTGATAGTTTCCTAGATTTTTTTTTTTTTTGGATAAGTGCTTGTAAAAAAAGTATTAC
This sequence comes from Acanthurus leucopareius, assembly GCA_029814765.1. Classification (NCBI taxonomy): domain Eukaryota; kingdom Metazoa; phylum Chordata; class Actinopteri; order Acanthuriformes; family Acanthuridae; genus Acanthurus; species Acanthurus leucopareius. The sequence goes on from JAQMCX010000026.1 coordinate 978,403, forward strand.
ATATTGCTTGAGGTATTAGTTACAGTTAACAGTAGTTTTTAAGTAGTGTCATGCTCAGCTGAGTTTATACTGTCCAATCCTTTCTGTAACAAATAATATGTAAAACGGTTTGTACAAAAAAGTGTGGTTTTGTACTGGAAATTGGTTTAAACACAGAGACACTTCTTCACACATTGACTTATTTGTGTAGTAATTGATCATTTCGATAAACAGTATTGACTAATTGTTTGAATCTCTGAACAGGCCTGTATTTAGGTAGATGTGTGAACTGTGGACGGTTTATTTAAGTCACAAAAAACATCGCACTTGAGTTTTCAAAAGTTATTTTTCAAATTCTTTAGAAGTTCAAACAATATTATACTATGACATATTACATCAAAAAAATTTTGTTATGTTGTTAAAAGTAGACATTACCTGGGCAGGAAAACGCTCTCCACAACAGAGAAATCCTGCATGAGAACATCTCTGTCTGGTTTAGAGCTGAGGTTTCCAACAGCATAACCGATACCCAGCTGGATGGCTCCTTTCAGGGCAGAAGCTGTGGGCTAACAGACCAGAGCAGGGAATAAGAAAACACAATAGTGTAAAAAAAACAAACCAACTAATTCCCCAACTGACAACTGCCCAACTTATGCTGGTTTTGTGGCTCAAGTGATGATAAAGTCGGTCAGTTCATCTAATAGTGGCTAGCTTACTTCTTAGTTAACTTTCTCCACCATGAATGTTCAGTTAGCTTACTGTGTATTTGCGTTGTACCTTAACACGACTACGAGTCTGTAGCCATGCTAGCATCTCTCTAAGTACACTAACTCTAACTCTGAGCACACACAGCGGTGCTTTGAAATGCTAACATTAGCATGCTAACAGTGCCAGTGCTGAGTCCATGTGGTAATGTCTAGCAGGTAATATTTTCCAGCAGTCCACCATTTTGGTTGATCAACGCTTGTTATGACAAAAGGAAACAACAATGAGCTTGACACTGTGAAGTTGCCCAACCAAAAGTACAAAGCTGCAACTAAAGGATTTATCAAACAAGTTCTGAGATTTGTAAGCATGGTAACGTTTGCTTATTATGGTTTTCTCTGTTATTTTGTTATAAGTCACAGTAATTTTTGTTTAATTTTTTTTTGTGACTGACTGGTAAGAGGGAAAAAGTTCACAGTCAAAGTGAGGTTGGGGAATGGTTGCATCAGATTTCATTGTAATCCTCCCAGTTGTTGAGACATTTCATTTGAAACTAAAAACATTAACCTCATGGGGTAAAAGTTGGGGATGAGAAAAGCCATTTCGGTTCATTCTGTAGTGACTTGAATGTACATTAATTGTTTAATTAATTATTTTAATCAATTGTAAAATCACAAGGGTTAACCTCATGGTGGTGTTAGTGTAAAAGTCAGAGAATCACCAAAGTCATTTGGGTTTTAAGTGACAGAATTCTACACAGTAACACTTAAGATACTTCAGTTTGGACTACAGTGATGGTACAACGGACAGACCAACATGGACTTTGCAACTATAGTGTGGCTACAAACATATGTATAAGCCTCAGTCCATTCATTTTTTGTATTAATTTAACGGATATCTGTTAAAATCAACCTTTTGAATTAGCTGTTTTGAATGTAAAATAAGCCTAAAAGGATATAAAACTTGAAAATTTAATAAAAATAAAAATTTATAAGGAAGGAATTTAATGAAAACATGAGGTGCCTCACATAGCTTTAATGCAAAGAACATAAATCAGCAAAGTCAAAGAAAACATTAAATTAAACATTTTTATTAGGATTGTCCTCGAACAAATGGAATAGCAATAAAACCACTCAATAAGTCAATATCTGATTAGCAACTTATCACTTCTTTTGTCACCTCCCTGTTCCTTTTCTCACTAAACAGCTCTGTTATGCAACACAGCTGACCACAAAAAACATTTGGCTGCAGTTATGGCATTACTCTTTGTTTTAACAAATTGAAATTCAATATAATTATTTTCAAATGTGATTAAGTTTATTGATGCCTTAGATTTTGACCAGAGTTGCAATTTCTCTCAACATTTTGAATTAAATTGTTAGTGAATTTGTTTTTGTATGAAATACACTGAAAGATATTATTCATGATAAGGCTTTTATTAGACTAGATCTCTCTGGTTTTAGAGGGGTAGCTGAGACTAATCTAGAACAACTGAAAAATTTTCTTCTTCATAGTATGTTTGAGGAACTTAATTTTATATTTTATTGAATATTTTCCGTTTTAATTTTAGCATTCGTATGGCAATAGTAGATGTCTTCCAGACAGAGGGTGTTTGAGATCTTTCCTGCCTTGATTACGATAATTCGATAATTAATCACAGTATTTACTTACCTTTTTATGATCCTTTGACACTTTAGAGGATTTGGTTCCTCCTCCTCCTGTGCTGTCAACACTGGCAGTTGACATGTTGTGAACAGGGAGAACTTGATCAGAGGGAAACTCAGATGTCCTTCTTCCACCTGTGAGACTGTCTGAGTTCCTTTTTCCCTTCAACGATGAATGGCCTGATGCAATAATTTGCCACAAATTGGCTCTAACAAAACTGCATTATCAGGGTGCGATGCTCCTGTAGTTGAGGTAGAGAGAAGAGAAGTTAAACAGTGTGTAGCACAGTTTGCATGAAGTAGCATTCCAGGACCTACAACGATCTTTTCCATAGTTTTCTAGTTCAAATTATCCTTACTCAGTGTATTTCTTTTATATAACTTACTTGGCCTTCAAAGGTGCAGACCTGTCCGTCTAGAGCGCTGATAAGTTCTGAGGGCTAACTGGTGTTTGTCAGACTCTTTAGCTCCAAACTCCCTCACAATAACCCTTAATCCTAATTAAGAAGGATTAGAAAACAACTACTTACTAAATTCCCCTATTTTATAACACCGGGCAAAGGAGACTCAGTGCTCTCTTGTTTAGGCTACATAAATGACTCTCAACTTGATGACCAAAGTGGAGACAGAAAGAACTAATAAACTGACGCCTACAGTACTTATTCAAGAGTAGTTGTGGGGGAGTGCTGCTTCATAATTACTGCTGGAACTTAAAACCAAACCTAACCGAAACATGCTTTGCAGTGGGATTGATTCATTGTTTGTCAGTATAAACAACTACTGGAAAGGAACTTTATACTGGGGTTCCTCTATATTTTTGTATTCAAATAGGAAAATTGGAACAGCTCCTGAAAGGTTTAATACATAAAAGCATATTGAGATATAAAAGGAATAGTTGTATATTCAGTATACAACTAGTTGTAAAGTATGTTATATAACTTAAAAGTGCACAAATGTAGTAATGAAAACACTATTATTGCTTTCTGTCAGTTATGGATAACAAGACAATCACTGCTACCATGACTGATTGTATTTAGCACAATTTTTCTACTACAAAAGTTTTATAGTCACTATCTAACTAATAAAAAAACTGCTCCACCACTTTTGTTCTTTTAAACAGGCAGATTCCTCTTAAATCAAAATGATTTTCTCTCATTTCAAGGTGTTCAATAATTGTAGGTATAACATTGTCTTTGACCTCATATAATTTTTTTTCTGTTTCATAATCTACAAGCCTTTAATTTAAGAAGCAGTGAGTTGTTTGGTTCTTGAAAAAAAAAATCCAATGCCTGTCTTTTGAAGCGCAAATATTGATTTGTATTTGTTTCATATGTGATTTCCCATATTTCAAAACATTCAGTAATTCATAGATAAACAAAATAAAGTGTACATGAAGCTCTGGATTATTTGCAAATAATAATAAATAATAATAATTGGCCTAACACTGAACACTGGGAAACTTCAAAAGTTACCTACAATAATTTTCAAAATACACCATTTATCTAAACATACTGATATGTTTTTTTGATGTAGCTACTCAAACAGGAGTGTGCCACTCTTCTTGAATCATTTGTTTTAGGCTACACACATGTTCCAATGATGCAAACATTAGCCTGTGAGACAGAAAGTTATATTAATTTCAAACCTTTTTTTTGTGTGTCTTTCGTGAACTTCCACATGCATCCTTACAGACGAGCCCCCTGTTTATTTTAAGAACTGCCTCAGGATGTGGTATTGTGGTCTGATATGAGGAGACTAAAAAACTGTTTCATAAGCTTTAAGATGAGAGAGCTTGTTTCACAAGTCCTCCAGGTTGTTGTTGCATGTTTTAATTGGAGGCTGAAGAGATCAAGAAACCTGCTAATGCTTATTCCTTTTCATAAACAGACTTTGTGATTAGTGGTCTGTGCGATGAATGGGGTCACATTGAGTCTTTAACAGGCCATTTTTGGTTTCCTCTGCAGCAATTTACATAGTGAACACGCACAGAGTGATGTAACAGCACAATGTGAGAACAGCATATTGGATTAAACATTTGTACATGCATTAGTTTGCTTTCTGCATAGTTTGAAGGATTAGATACACTGTCAAAACAATGACAAAAATAAATTCCTAATCCGCCCAATTAGTGATGGATAAAACCAATAATAAAACTGATTGAAAATTAGAGCAAAAAACACCCCTGTTTGATACAGAGAGTGTTGTGTAGTTTGGTAGACTGGAACCAGTAGATAAAGGGTTCAATTCTCATCAGGGACAACTGCAACAAATACAGAACCCCGAAGTATTATGTCAGTGTTTTTATCCAATCACTGACAAGTATTTATATATTTAGGCATTTCTAAAGACACGTGGATGTGATCTGGGCTCATATGCAGGATGAAGAAAAACTGAAAAAGTGAAAAGTCAAAGTGAAACTTTCATCCAAATAAAAGAGCTAAAGCTAAAGGTCAGGGGATCACAGAGGTTTTTACACCTCTCCCAAGAAGGACATGACTGAGTGTACTAAATTTAATCCAAATTCATTGGTTGAATGAAGATATTTTACTTTAGAAATGTCAATCTTAGGGTAAATTCAAGGATTATCAAAGTCATTATGATACATCCTTGGAGTAGCAGCGTCGTGGGTTGAAAAATTAGACCAACATTCAAGAGTCAAAACTACAGTCTCTCAAATGAAGCTGGCTCCAAATGCAACTTAATTCTCATGGAACTCTTTTTTTAAAGTACCAAACTTTGAAGCAGAAATAAACCTGTTAAGAAAAGTTATTTGACCTGCTAGTGGTGTCAGATGAAAGGTCAACAGATCACCAAAATGATTAGCATTCATTCTCTAATAATTCTTCACATTTAGTTTGCGCTAAATGTCATTTATCAGTGTTGAGATGTTTTTAGAAGGCTAAACACATAAATCCCATTGAGACACTCCAGAAGAAGTCAGGGGGTCACGCCTGTCAGTAGGATTTATCATCTGGGGACAGTGAATGTTTGTACAGAATGTCATGTCAATCTTTGGTAATTGCACGGTTCCAAGTGGAGGACCAACCAGCTGACTTCACACGCCCTATAGCCATGTCACCAACATGGCTACAAAGGTACAAAGGTACTGATGACATTACATAATAACTAGCTCATAAAAAATAGTTATGAATAAAATTTTAAGTACTTGTACAGTGAAAGATATTTCATAGTATATTCCTTACTCAGTGGTGACCATTGTCTTAAATTTTAATAAAATCAAAAATTATTTAAAAGCACCACATACAGCTTCCAAACTGATCATAAAGCTCAACAATTTTGAAAACAACATAAAACAAAAATGCCTCACAAAAATAAACTTTATAACCACCATAAAGGTAGAATTTATCACAAGTCTGTCATTTATCTAAAACTACATCACAAACACATCTAAAACTAATACCCTATGTTTTAAAAATGTTTATAGACTATCAAGCATGTTATGAAACTTGTCAGGCTTTGGTGAATATTCAAACCTGCACACGCTCTCACAGCATGCACACTGCAGCTCTTTTGCATGCATGTAAACGATTACAACCCCATCCAGCTTATTGCTGACATTTTACTGTCTGTTTCTGACTGAAGGGAAGTGGAGCTGATTTCCTCTTGTGATACCGGCACCAGTTCATCTTCCCCCTGAGCGACACACAAACAGCCTGTACGGACTGTTTGACAAGTTTATGATTCACAATAATTATTCACATCAGGAAGTAAACAACTACAAAACTACAGCTGTGAGTAGTAACGAGCAGTAACAGAATTTTAAAAAAAAAAAGTTTAATGATTGGCTCCGTTCTAATTTTGACAGGTTGATATGCAGGGAATAAAACGCTCTTTGCCCTCTTACCTTCACAGGCATAGTTGGATGAAGATGGTGCTGAATGCAGCTCAGCTTTGTGATGCAGCGATGATACACCAATGTTGTGGGACCTACACTCTGTGACCGACTGACTGACTGTGATGAGATGAGGAGCAAAGCGCTGCAGCGGCATAAAGCATCCTCACCACTTCCTCTCTCTCTCTCTCTCTCTCTCTCTTTCTCTCTCTCTCTCTCTGTGTGTGTCTCTCTGTCCACCCACCTGTTGTATTATTCCATAACGCCTGTGAGTCAGACTCAGTTGTTGTTAATAGTGTGTGTTACAGTCTGTGGGAGAAAAATGTTTGTAAGACCAGAAGTTTCACAACATTTCTTATTCTTTCTTATTGGCTGGTCTCTCAGTTTGTTATACGGTTGAATCGTGATGCTTCCATTAAAGTACTTTTGTTGTCTATTTTCACTTTTTTAAACATTTGTATGTGAAAATGATGAATATATTTTGAATTGTACACTTTTCATAATAGAAATATTGTTAGTGATCATAATAGTGATAATTAGTTACTACATGTTAGGCAGCACGTTACAGTTTCTAACTATTTAATTCTATCAGACTGAAAACAATAGAGAGATGAAGGGAAAAATGAATAAAGGGAAATGATGACAAAGAGAGAGGAAATTACATGCAACATCCTTAGCTTGGCTTGAACCTGCGATGTAATGTATTTAAGTACAAAGGTGTTATTTTGCTGTTGTTTGGTAATACAGAAGTGTGTGCTGCTGTGCCATCAGACTACAGAGCAGCTTCTTTTCTCAGACTGTGAGATTTCATCCTCAATTCACCCTCAGCCCTCCACTGAAAAACTGTTTAAACTTTTGATGTTTGGCCTGCTGACAGACATTTGTCAAATAATGTCTATATAGAAATAGCCAGTCTTCTCACTGAGGGTAATGCTCGCTCTTTTGGGCCCATTTGGAAACCCAAATGAAATGGCTCTTCAGAAAACTATAAGGACAAAGTGCATGCAAGAGTAAGTGGAATAGTTGGTGGATAATTGAAGGTATCATATCGCAAAAAAGACAAAAGTCTTTTAATCTTCACAAGTTGTGCTTGGACACTTTGAAATATCTGGTGGATCATAACAGGTGACAAGATTATCATCTGTATATATTTAAGTAAAAGATACAATAGACAAGTATATCTTTCAACCACTGAGGTGAACCAGAGACATTGTGATTACATACCGTCGTTTCCTGGACTTAATATCCTTCTAAATTTAGGATGTTGTGCACACAAAACTACCCTTCTGTCAAGTTTATAACCATATAATTTGCAGGCTTACTGTGAAGTTTGGCTGCATATTTAATGGTTAATATAATGATGAGATACTGGTTGTTTTCTTTTCTTCCTTTATTTCCCCTGTTTGCTATTTTTCTATCTGCCCACAGCATGTCCCCGCATATTGTATCTCTCTCTACCTCTTCCTTTGTCTTTCTCTTCAACTAATTTGAATATGTGTGAGCTTTATTTACATAATGAACGTATTGTAAATGCATACATGCTATGGAAGTGCAATGGTGTGGACTAGAAAAAAGGGAGAGACATTATAGAACTATACTTACTCTAAACAGCTCTAATGAGAAAACTGAGAACAGTAGCACCACACAAATCAAATCAGTATTCTCTTCAGTGTCTTTCTAGGCTTTTCATTAGCTCCCGAAATTTTTCTCAAACAGTGACAAAGTGACAATTTGTGTATATTATCCAAAATAAGCCTGTCATAGTCTTTTAGAAAGCATTCAGAACACGCTCATGCACTTTAATGACATTGTGCACGATGAAAAATCTTGTGTCTTCACTTAAACTGTTCAAAAGTGTAGTAGTAGTCAAAAAAAAAAAATCTGAAAATGTGCATTGGACTCTGCTGCAGTCCCAAAACAGGCCCAACAGCAGCAGGCATGATCACAGCTGGACCCAGGTGTTTGTTCTGAGCCCCAAACAAAGTGACTCTAGAACAGAGAGCAAGAAAAAACACAATGATTTTGAAGGATTTCTAGTTCACAGGCTCTGAGAGCACTTTGAACATACATGTAAGCTGGGCTACAGCCTGGCAAAAACAAAACGACTTCTTAGATACAATAACAGTGTCTCCTTCTGACCTCTAGGGGGTGCTGTTGTAGCTCTCATACACCTGCCAAGCCTCTCAGCTCCAAAAGGATTTTTCATCTCCCACCCCACACACAGGAACACTAATAATCTAAAATAATCTGAGCTGCTGTACACTCTTGTGAGAATTCACATTCTTTTCCGTTCCTGACACTATGTTTCCTTTGTTGCTCTAGTTCCTCATTTGTGCCACTTTCTTTATCTCTTACTGAGAACAACTCGTTACTTCTCAACCTGTCTATTACCAATTTCTTTCTTCCTCTTTTTATTCCTCTCCAGCTATTTTTTCATTTTTTTCACTTTAAGTGGGTCAGAGTTCGAGTTGTTGGAGGTTTGTTTGGGAACACCAGAGGGGCCAGGCTGCCTGCAAGTCGCCTGTCAAGACTGTGACTTGAGGCCATCAGTTATCAGCTCAGTCCTCCAAGATTCAACACACAACCTTTGTCATATTTGGCTGCAGTACAGCTGTGAGGGTGAAGGGTTTGGGTTTGATGCCACATGATTTCCTGTTTCTCTCTGCATACACTTGGCTGTGTGTAGAACTATGACAGAGTTTCTCAATTAAGATCCCCCAGAGTCCACAGAATCGAAGTATTTGTCACATGTACGGCCATGCCTCTGAATCTTTTGGACTTCACGCCAAATATAAGTTAAATAAATGTATATACAGGCATTAACAGCTCAATCAAAAATTATTTTAAAAGAATATCTTGATCCCAATCAAGGTAATTTTTTTTTGAAAGTCAAAAATTTATGCTGAGTATGTATTTTACTATTTGTAATGCATTTTTGTAAAGCATTAAAATACATCTATATAAACATTTTTTAAAAAGTCTTTCACTGATGTAGCTTTAACTCTTATAACATCAAGCCAGATTTATGATGAACAGATTAAAAAAAATATTTTTGCTTTCTTCTTCCTTTCAAAAAAAACAAACAGTGTTCTATGCAAGCAGCTAATTTAGCCTTGGGCCACTAGCCTAGCCTGTGTTTTCAAACTTTTCAAACTTCGTCAACAACCAAAACTGACTCAAGTGACGTCACTCAAGGTGGTTTGTCAGACTTTACACATCTCCCTTTGGAGCCACGGAAAGCTTTACACAGCTTTGTTCACATACAGTAGTGTCCCCTAACACAAACTAAATGTGTAAAATCTTTTCCTCTGAAAAGTTAGTTTAATTCCATGAATAGGTTTGTGGCCATAGGTAGAAGGAGATGAGTTATACAGCTTATACTCTGCCGAGTTTAAATGTAGTTCAACTATTTGGAGTTATTAATCTCAGAAAAAATACAGAAGCCTTTGAGCCTTTGTACAGTCATCCAGAAATGCAGATTTGAACTTGCACAACACCTGTCCTATTGACCCTCAGACTGCTATGTTTCCCCAAAATGAAGAAGGAATTCAGTGATGATGATGATGATGATGTCATCAGTGCTGCGGATTACTCTGGTGGTTCAAGATGCCAGCTCACTAGGACTTATGTTAGATTTTCTCAATTTAGTTCCCTCTTCCTTGCGATATGAATTATCAATAATTCCACATAAATGTGCCAATGAGGTCAACTGATGTAATCTGGTTTCAAGACACATTGACTCAACGCCTTGAGAATTATGTGTATTGAACTGTAATTACATGAAGATTCATTGAAAAAAAGGAAAACTGATAAGAAAACAGGACAATTTTCTCTCTCTATTGTTATGTCTATCTCTCTTGTTTTCTCTAAACTCTAATTTTTGAAAACAAATGTGACTTAATGACTCGACAAAAAAATTCTGAAGTAAACAACATTATCTAAGAGCCCCACAGTATGCCTCAAGTCCGCCTTATAGGAACATTTAGATAAACTTTTGCCAAAAAAAATGTATCTATTAATATTAATATAATATTATTGTGTTTATTTATGGTACATATGACCTGACTGCAACCAACAAAAACAATATGAATCATGATGAAACTCTTAGCTGTGTTGTTAGTCTGAAGGTTTCTCTGACTTGAATGTGTCTCTGTTTATTTGGGTGTGTGTGAGCAAAGTGTCTTCACAAGGCATTTCACCACCTGCTTCAACCACAATATTGTGGAAGTTAAAGTCACAACATAATGAATCAGGAAAAGGAAAGTTTTATTTTTGGGGACAACACATACTGACATTAGTTTTTAACACAACCTGTAATCCCTTTTTGAGCTGTAATTGACGTAGTTTGTGAGATTCAGAGCAGTTCATTTTGTCAGCTTTATACGGTCATTGTCATTGTGGATTGTGTTGATGCAGCTGTGCTCATCAGACACCGTCGGAGTCAGAATCTGCCCTCAGTGCTGCTGGGAGCCTCTCAGACACCTTAAACAAACACACAGAGACAAGTCACAAATAAAGAAATGCACTAAATGCACACACATAGAAAACTGTAAGACTATAACATGGTCTTACCATACGGTCGTCCTAAATGTGAACAATATCTTGTGCAAATATAACCACCACGCTTACATCAGTCAGTGAGCTGTATGATTTTAAAGGGTTACTTCTCTTTATTTTTAAAAACAGGTAACTGTGTTCTGCCGACTCTCTCACATTAACTGTAACCTACTGAAACCTTGTGATGGAGAGTTTAGTTTATACACCCCCAGACTTCTGAAACTATCTGCCCAAAGATGTGCAACTCAGTTACAACCTTCGTGAGAATACTGAAACACACAACATGTAATGTCTGATGACATCGTAAAGGTTTGTGAGACCATGGGAGTTGCCTCCATTGTTAAAAAATGCCATTAAAATGCCATGAAAGACTGACGTGGGCTGAAATGTCCACAGACAAAATAACGTATAAAGTTTTACACAGGCTATGTTTGGTAATGTTTGCTAACTTCCTTCCTCATTTGCTGACGAATCATCTTATTCCCCATGTTGCCATTGACAGATGGAACCAAGTGAAACCAAATGTTATCTGAACACAAGTACAGATTCCTTTGGATTTGAGCATTTTTGGAAACATTTGGGATTATGTAAGCACACAGCTCAACAACATATATAACGTAGCTCTAGTAGTTTTTACATTTTGTACCTTTAAAACTCACCTTGTTTAACTTTATAACTTCAAATAACTTTCATTTTACCACCATTACAATTAACATTTAAATTATGAAAAATAAATAACACTTTAAACATTGCCATAACGCATAATATTGAAAAATAATAATACTTACATTACTACTAGTAAAAATAACAATAATAATAATTATCTTTAATCTCGTGTTACTTTTAGTGGGTCTGTGGTTAGAGAATGTAAAGTACCTGTTGCTCCAGGCAGTCAATGTACTGCAGGCGTCTGTCAATCAGTCTGTCCCGGGCTGAAACCTCTGAGGTCAGACTAGCAAGCCGTCGAGCCTGTTTATCAATGATAACCTAACACACAACAAAGATAACAAACTATGAATACATGATATCTGTTGAGTTCACAGACAAACGTGTTTCTAAAACCCAGAAAGTACAAATACATTACAAGAAATCTGTTTTTCTGTAAATATCAGTTGGTCTTTGGCTGTTTTTCTGCTTTAAGTTTGGTCCCTTTCATTGATGAAATATCTTAATACTCTAGAACACAATAATATTTTAAACAATCAACAGTCTGGGGAACACCCTGTCATGTTTCTCTATATGTCTTTTGTTTTTGTCAGAGTCACAAAGCAAATACCGGTTCGTTTTGAGTAAAGTTCTCTGTTGTTGCTCACCTTCATGGAGCTGACATCCAGCTGAGTTTGACCCGCTGACCTCGGCTCGGTCAGACTCTTCCCTCTCTGGAGGATCTGGTTTATCCGGTGCTGTGTAGCTTCCTGCTCCACCTCCAAATCCTCCAAACCCGTCTGCAGGTCTCTGACTGCCCTCCACAGCCTGTCCCCCCCGGCTCTTAATATCTGCAGGTCCTTCCTCACCTGAAGAACCCAAAATTATATCATATTTTTCATAACAATATTATATTTTGCACTTTCTGTATGTACGTGATTCAGTATTCTCATAGTATTCTATTTTAACTCAGTCTTTGAAGGACCTTTATTGACTTTTTTCTTATTTCTAGTATATTATTACATAGTGATCTCTCTCTCTCTGAAAGAGCTTGGCACCAACTTAAAAGTCCTCACTGACTGAGCCAATAAACACTGTTCATTTTATATGCTTCATTAATTTAATTTTTGTACGTCTTATTCTTGTTTGTTTGAAATTACTGTCTGTACTATTTTATTTCATTTTACCTTAACTTTGTTGGTGAAAAAAATTGACCAGAGAAGCTTTCCATGAATTACTGGAAAATAAATCCAATATGAGACATTAAAGAGCCTCAGAATGATCACTGGTACATCATTTAAAACTGTATGATGTGCAGCTATGCATTCTTTAAACTAGCAAACATCTATTTCACACTCTGATCATACTGAAATGAAGAAAATCAAGACGATTAAAATTGAATGACATCCATGAAACATGTGAACAATACTTTTAAAAGTCTTTAAACCTTTAAAAGTCTTTGAAAAAAAGACTAAATAAGCAAGTTTACCCTCAATAATATTAACACTGTCAGCAGAACAGCACCAACTCTAAAACGTGCCTTACTAAAGCTTGTATAACTATTTGAATATTTGATGAAGCTCTAATATGACAAGACTCAAAATACAGTAAATTGTATGTTACATTGCTGTGAGGGGGAAATGTTCCTTTTACTTTAAACATCTTGATAAAGAGAGAAAAAATTAGATTCAGAGTAGAGAAAGATTTACTTTTTTTAAAAAAGAGAAAAGGAATCAACTTCTTGGAGCTGACTTAAGGATCAACATAAAAATAAGAAGTAATTTCTATGAAAATGAATTAATAGTTTGTTGTTTTTTGAACAGATATACCTTTCAAGCTTGTCAGAAGTGAGAATTTGCTGCTTTTCTTTGTACTATTTGGTAATAAACTGGATATCTTTATGTTTAGGAGTGTAGGTCAGACAAGACAACCACTTTAGTGACATCACCTTAGACGTCAGGATTTTTTCACTACATTATGTTACAGTAAACTGTCTTCATAGAGTGATTCTTCCTCACCTGCCTGTGAGTTCGTCCTGCCTGTAAACTCTGCTTACGGAGGTTCTCCAGACTCTTTGTGGCCCTGTCCACCTCTGCTGTCACCTGCTCTCCCTGCTGCTCCAGCTGCTTGGCGTTCTCCTCCACCCCCTGCAGCAGCTGAGCCAGTCCCAGTGAGAGCATCCTGATCTGGGACATGGGGACCTCATCTGCCTCCTGTGATGTGGAGGGATCACCTGGTGGAGGAGCCTGACAGAGTTCAAACAGCAAAACTGACAGCTGCAGAATTCGTCTCAAGCTCATACTCCAGGATTTCATCATGTTGTGACGTTAAGTCCCTCTCTGCAGGTCAGAAGATCGAGCCCAGAGCCACATCTGATCAACATACCAGACCTGTGGCTTCAGATGGTGGCTGCATAAAAGTGTAGTGATGTGCATCGGATGTTCCCTGAGGAAGTCTGGAGTTTGAGAGCTGTGAAGGATAGAGGGATGATGAAAAGGCGGGGAGCCAGGAGGAGGGAGTTCCCAGACTGACGCAGAACTATGAAATAGTAACGTTTAAACCAGAGCTCTGAGTTTTTCCTTTAAAATCAGACCGATATTTTATCCCACATCACATGCTTAAGAGCCAATATCTAACATTCCCTGCATGGAAAGTTAACATGAGTATATTTAGAAAAGTTGCTCAACTTGAAGTGAGAGGTGCAGGCTAACAGTTGTTACCGTGACACTTTGCAGAACTTTGGACACTTTTCTCCTCATTCAAATGAGTCCGCACTGGATTTATACATGAAAGTAAGACGAGCGAGACATCTGCTGGCTGTTTAAAGGAGCTGCAATGCACTTCTTTCCTGTTCGATGAAGTTTATTTAAGTATACAGGGTGGCTTTAACCCTTCCTCTAAGTCAAGCCCAATATATGTTTCTCTAACTGAATATATATTCATCAGAACATATGAAATGGATCCCTCTATTTTCTGATCAGACAAGACCAATTGTATCTTTCAGATCTATGGAGCTATAAGCAGTAGCATCTGTCAGCTCACTGTTTTGGTTATATTGGTTAATATTGTTATTTTAGTTCATTCTCACTGTCCTCCTTACAAGGTTTTCAGGTGAAGAAGGCGTTTGTTTAGTATAAAAAAAGCTCTAAAAAACAGGAGTTATGCTGTTATTAACTGTCAAGCAACAAAGAACAGGTTTCAAAAAAGTTATTGACTAGATGGTGAACATGGTGAAGCATTTAGCAGCTAAAGACAGATAGAAATTTGCTACAGGAGGCATCAGAGATCAAAACCAGAAAGATTAAGAAATATTAGTAACTTATATTTATCTGGTGGACTCAAATACTGGAAATATAATTAGACAGCTCTGATAACTTTGCCACGTGAACTAGATAGGGCTAATACCCAGCGAGGTGTCCATTATCATGAATATATGGGTGATGTGGAGTTTATTAATTCTGGATAATGGACACTGTGAAGGCATTACTCTGCTTTTACTTTTTTCACAATATAATAAAGACACTGAAACTTTATTTTAATTCTTTCAATTCTTAATCCCTTAAGATTCTAATGAAGCAGTGTCCACAACTCCAGTAAATAGGACAAACCTGAGATACCTTTTGGTATAAATAAGCTGATGATAATTAAGTGTCATGTCAAGACTGACTTTATTGCCATACTTTGCCTTGATGAAAAGCAGGGTAGCGCACAGTGAGTTTATCAGAGCTTGGATCCGAAAACAAGGTTAATGACCACAAAGCAACTGTTCTGTAAAGCAAAATATTAACTCAAAGAGGCTTTGCAAAGCTGCAGAGTTGATGATGAATCTTAATGATTCACTTGCCCTTCATATTACACAGAGGGTCATTATGATATACAGTATAAAAAAATAATATTAAAGATTTCAAACCTATACATGTGTGCTGAAATGTCAATAAAGCTTAGTGAAACTAACTTGGATTGAGACAAAACATGACTTCCCACAATACACTCAGGCTCAGGCTGAAAGAGCTGCTTTGTGTCAGTGAAAGCCGACCAACAAACTGTTCTTTGAATTGTTTTGGAGTTGGGGCAGGCCTAATGCACAAACGACACTATGTCAACTCATAAAGCCTGATTTATAAGAGAGTCCCTCTCAGCCCACTCCTTCCTCCTGCCATTCAGGATCCACAGGAAAGCTGCACAGCGACACTGAGCCACTGCATTATGAGGCTGCAGACCACAGCAGAAGAGACATTTGAATCAATTCTGATGAGGACTAAAAGACCAAAGGATCTGGTGTGAAAGGAGGTCTTTGAAGGTACTGTGCACTAATCTTAAATCTTCAAAAAAACATCCTTAAAATCTAATCAAGAGGACTGCCTTTTCAGCTTTCCGACTACATTGCATTGTTTAGTAAATGAAAGGACGGAAATATCTTATTCTCTAAGGCTCCTTGTAATTTTTTAACTTAAAATGTAAAACTAACCCTTAGACCACTCAATGTTGAAATAATATGAGACAAAAACATACAAAAAAGGATTTACCTGAAAGGGGTGCATGTTTGGACTCAACAGTAAACTCATGCACTTCAACTGTCACTTGTGACCCACTTTGAGTGTGAGGTGGTCTGTGTCTGCAGAGATCCTGCCCTCTGCATATATTTCACATATTCTTCTACCTGCTGTGTCTGTGATGTTTTTAGGAACCAGCTGAGAGTCTGCAAGGTTTGAACTCCATAAAACCATGACAGACAGGTAACATTCCTGTCCCTTCTCTCTCCTGGTCTGCCTGCTCTGTGCCTTGAGTTGCATGTCCGTGTGTGTGTTTGAACAAGGGCAGGGGCGCACACACATGCACACACACAGAGCAAAAAATCAAACAGCAGAGAGGAGGAAGTGTGTGCTTTGACTAACTCCACACAGAGTTCAGCATTATGGCACCTTTCTGCGGGTTGTACAGAGATGTGGGTGTTTTTAATCCTGCATGATGCAAGCCATATTAAATTCACATCACTTTGAAATGACAGTTAAAAAAATTGTGTCTCATTTTGTCAAATACCTGTTTACATGACTCTTCTCACCTCATGTGCCCTCCCTGCCTCCTCCACTTGTATCTCTGCATGGAGAAAATGCATGGAAAGGAATCAAAGATGTGTAAAGCAAGAATTGTGAAGAGGGGGATCGCTCCATTGTTTCAAAGTGTGACTGTGAAACAAGATTACCCCTCCCTAACCCTCTCCCATATAGTACTTCCTTAAAACAATGGGCAAGATCGTTGATAAAAGCTCTTCTGGGGTTTTCAGTATTATCACATAATCTTCATCAACCGGTGGTCTGCTCAGTTTATAGCTGTTTGTTTTTTCATATCATAGTCAACTGGCGTTTACAAGGTCAAGAATAGACTTCTGAACATACAGCAACACACATATACACAGACATATTAAGATTTACCATCAGAACAGTAAAACAAGCTCTGAAAAAGACATTAAAAAATATAACAAAAGATCAGACTGATGGATAAATAATCAGTTTTAACTCTATACTTTATTTCCGCATATGCTGATATAAATTTTCACATATTATCACTTTGGGAAAGGAGGAAGATCGGTTACGTTTATTGTAAAAGTAACTCTTAACCATAAAGGTGGTATTATTGGTGGCATGTGTTGTGGGAATCCAGGAATTTAAACCTGTTCTTCCACCACACTGCTCTAATGCTTCTAATACAACCCCTAAGTCACCAGGTCTCCACCTTTCATAAAGGCCCCACCAAGTCAAGCATGATTTGCCTTTGACTCCCAGGGGTTTGGAGGTCAGAGGCAGGGTGGCTGAACAGCTGGCGGGGTCACATGCCGTGATCATGCTCGGTATGTCATGCCTCCGTGGATCAAGCATGTAAAAACTGAAATCCCAGCAAGCAGGATCCAGCGTGTTATTCTAGTGTGATTCCTATTAAGTGAGCTCCGGCAGTCACACGCACCACCTACCACTCAGCATACTGCAGGATCTGTTATAGTCGGACCATCCATCCCCGTAGAGAGAGTTGCTAAGATGACGTATTTTTGTAGGCCAACCTGGAAGTTCTCATCTTACTGGTTCCCTCCACAAAAAGCCAACAGGATTTGTCCATTGTATTTTTGATTATTGCAGAAGACAGGTTCTGTGGCAAATCAACATTCTGGATAAGATAATCTTAACAAATAAGCCCAGTATAATGGTTTTTAAAACTAAAATGTAATTGCCTGATGTTAGGCTATAAGCAAACCACACCATGGTCACATGACTTCAACATCACCACCACTGAGCTTCCTGTGGCTCCATACTTTGCACACTTTATAACTTAATAGGCGAACAAGTTGCATAGTTTGAGTTCAAATAGTTTGTAAGAGTTTGAGTGCAAACACAAAGTGGCTATAAAGGAGGACTTGATTGACTCAAACTGACAAAACTATCATACTGACTACATTGTCAATATGACAATTTATGCCATCACTTACAGTCTGCAGTCTCACGGAGCTGCAAGCATGACTGCTGACTCATGTCACGACTAAATAGTTACTCACATCATCATACAAAGACTAGTTACAGCTGCAAACTTGACATGTCTCCTTAAGTTTGAGATGTAGAAAGCATCCAAATTTGACTAACAAGAGAAAACAAGCTGAGCCGAGCTGGTAGCAGGCAGCAGCCACCATGGCTGACTCTGATTGGCTGAGACACCTCTCAGCTAAGTAAACATAAAGTAAGTTCATACTGGTTCGGCATGCTATCTTTTTTTTTGTTTGTTTCATGGCATGCTTGGCTTTAGTATTTTGTTTTGTGGATTATGAATACAGATCAATAAGTCAGCTCTTCTGGAGTGAAATCCCTATGGAGACATGCGTTGCCATGAGCGAGCCTTCTCATTCGCTGGTGTAGATGCTGTTCAGTGGAACTAAGAGTCCCCTGTTGGGACTAAAAAGATGTGTTGGGCCTCGCTGACAGGTCACACTGCCTGTCTTCTCACTGTAAGAGAAGGCACAGATGAATTTGGCTTCATGATGAAACTTTGTGGCATTTTGAGAAATACACTTGTTTGTCGAGGTGTAATAACCTTTTTGGCCCAGCTCGGCTCAGGGGCAAAGCACGAGCCCTCAAAAAAACAGCCCCTGACATTCTCAGTAGTACAAATATGATTCTCCATATTAGGATGAACACTGACTGTAACCCAAACTTGCCTAACAAAAATTCAATGCAATCCAAAATTTAGGCTGATTTTTACAAATAAATAAAAACATTAGGGACTTTATCTGAGGAAAATCTGACATCTCTTCTCTTTGTGAGCCAGTGGACTGGAATGAGCTTAGTGCCCTTTGTGTCAGATTGAGGAAAAAAAACCACACACACACACACGCACATACACATGCCCGCACACACATTTCAATTGTGGTTCTCAAGTACAAAGTTTTATTGTTTTTTCCCCATCTGCCACCAGGGGCAGCAATTAGAGCATCCTGACAACATTCAACAACTTTTGATGGCAGTTGATGATTTATGAGAGAAACAAGGATCTAAATGTGTGCGGCAGGGCAAATCAACTGAAGTTTTTCTCACCAATTATAAAAAAATGGTTAAGTGACTTAAGCAAAAGCATCACATAGCAAATCAAACAGACAGATGTCTAAGGCAGAGAGGGTTTTCATATTTCCCCCAGTCCATGAGTGTTTAAGCTTGTTTCCTAGAATCCCCTCACACCTGTTGTGAGACTTGCCAACCCAGCAGAACGAGGGGGTGATCATCATTAGTTACTATCAGAGGAGCACAGTGTCATTTTATTTCAGAGCCAGACTTCCTCAGGCCTCTACGGAGTTCCTGATATAGGCGTAGCAGTTAATGAGGGAAATACCCAAAGTTAAACCGAGCATGGGAGCCTGAGTGAGGAGAGTGGGGGAGGGAGGTCCGGAGAGGCTGGAACGTGAGAGAAAAAAGCAGCAGGAGAAAGGAGAGAGATGCCGAGAGGAGGGCAGAGCACAGGGAGTTTTTTTTTCCTGGAAGACGGAGTGGTGTCTTTGCTGTGGCTGTGAGGGTCTCTGGCATGATGATTTGGGATGGAAAATTTAAAAAATCACATTGCCAGGGATTACTACACTGCTACGGTGCCCGCGACTGCTGTTTGTGGAACTGAAGGAGGACAGGAGGACCTGTTTTTTGGCACAGTCACTTTTTCTTCTGCTACATGTTTCTGAGGAAGGATTTCTTCATGCTGCCAGTCTGTGGACCACTCTGAAAGAACGACTCTTCTGAGGCAAGATCAGGGGATCTGTGTATTTGTGTTGTGTCTGCTGTTTCTGATCAGGTGCAGAGCTTAGTCGACTGCTGAACAGGGAGTCTTAGCAATTTGTTCACAGTGGCTAAGTTCTTCACTTGTACAGAGATGATGGAGATGTAAGGCCGAACATCTGTAGCTCCTTATCTACTAAAGGTAATAGATACAGCTTATCTGTAGAAATTTAAAAGAGTTTTCCTCCTTAAAACTGGCTAAATCAAATTATTCTATGCCTAAACTGTGAAAGTGAGAATCTTGCTGGACTAGAGGGCATCTGATCCAATTTGTGTTTACATCTCTGTTTTTACTGAAGGATAAGGCTGATGACAATAAGGTTTTATATTGAAATTTATTAAAAAAAGAGCAAAACAATGAATGTATCCTGCTAACAGTTTTGCATATGCAGCCTGTTGCTCTGCATGAAATATTCTGGAGTTTATTTTGTCTCAATCCCACAAACACTGTCTTGCCGCTGTCAAATGTTTATTAATCTGTTATATAAATACAATACACTTTTTAAATTCCCTATAATAATGTTTCTAAAAACTACAATCCGTTGCTGTGTTAGTGTAATGCCGAGATGCTGAGGCCTTTCTTAAAAAATGAAACTTTGTCTTTGTAAGGTGTTTTTTAAAGATTTGGCTGGGTGCCGACTGCCAAAGAAAGAACAGGGAAGTCATAAATTCTTGAGAATAGACTCGCACACTGTTGGTTTTGGCCTTTTCTTAGGATTTGATGATGATAAGAATAACAAAGGAAAACACCAGCCTTGTCCTTTGAGCTGTCCTCACTGCCATATAAGACCCTCTGTATTCAGTGACAGCCATGATCTGAGGTTAAACCCCCTTGAAGGCTTGATATAAGCCTCCTTGTAGCACTGGAGCTAATCTTAATCTTTGGTTAATTTAAAATAGTGAATGTAGGATAATTCTTGAGTTTGAGAGATAACTGTTGTCTGAGTGATCTTCCTTCATTAGAGAGTCAAAGAGCCCACGGAAAGAACACTGGTTTTTAATAGCGAACATTAAACAACAACAAAACACCCCTATGTAGAGGCACTTTTCTGAGGATGTGTTTGGCAAAAAGAAAAAAACAGTCTTTATACTGATATGAAAATCGTCAATGTTTATCTGATTTCTGTGTTCTCTGCTCTGCTTTTTAATATCAAAAATGAGGATGCAAGCTACTAAAAAAAGCTGAATAAACACTAACATTATATATATATATGTGTGTGTGTGTGTGTGTGTGTTTGGGTTTTCAAAATATATCATTAGGATACACGATGGGATAACAGCGATTCTCAACTAGGTGTACTGAGATATATGTCCATACTACTCAAGATTACTACTATTGGTGTGAGGTGTTTTTAATATATTACTGTTTCAAAACTCAATTAACTCTTAAGACATCTTAGTCTTCATTCTAACAGATGCAAATTCAAAAATAAAAAAAACCCAAGCCTGTGTTTTGACAACATCACAATTTGATTTGATAAATAAGCATTGAAACAATAGTCACTTTGTGGACTACTGGTTTAAATGAACACATCTGGAACACAATGGGTTGGTTTGCAGCACATTTGTGTTCTTACAAGGAAACTTTTGGACAAACTTTGTAATCATAATTTAACAAGATCCACATTTCAGCCATGAAAGGCTCTTCACTGTGTCGCCACATGCAACATTTTGTTCTGGGAGAAGAAGAGAATTTGAACCCACGTGTTTTTATCAGATGTTTATCTGAGGTTTTGTAATTTCACTTGCTTTGTTGTTCAGAATGATTGACAATTTGAAATGTTGCCTTTAAATTCATTCCTAAGAAGTTACATTAAGTGTTCTTTAACAATAAGAGGATTGTATTCAATATGAACATGTGTTTACTTTTCTTTATGACTGATGTTAACAGACAACATAAACGACAGTCCACTGGAAAATTATAAAGACTGTTTGAGTTAGATGCCTGCAAGCAATTACAATAAAGGAAATGGGTTTTGCATGTAAATCAAATTCTTGCCATGTTTTGTTTAACGTGCAGAGTTTAACACTTCTTTCATCAGCTCTGGATGGAACCACCAGAGGGCCACATGTTGAGTCTATTGACCAGTGTCCTGAGGAAACATCTGGCGTCCCTCTTGTGCCTTCTGAGCTGACATCAGTTCAATCAGCACACTGGCTCAGTTCAGCAGGAACAGGAGTCTAGTCAACACACAACACTGTGTCACAGATCAAACTAATGAGCTGTAATGAAATGTCAAGGAGTCTCACTGAATCTGATACTGTCTTTGCATCAGACATTCATGTTAGGTACTTGAGAATCTACAAAAACATTATTCTACATTTGCTCTTTTTTAATGAGAGTTTATGACATTTTTAATAACTGTGTCATAAAATTTGGATGCCTGACTTTGTTGTGGTGACACAAGAGTACAAATCTTTTTTAAAAGAGAGACATTTTCTTACTTTTAAGAAGTGCAGTTGATAGTTTTACTGGGTGTATTTACTCTCATGAGTGTCCACTGCCCTCTAGTGATTATGTTAAGAAACTACAGCAGTACATAAATACTGACATCTGCACCTGTAGCAGTAAGGTTTCCCTGTTTAAAGAATGGTGTCAATCTGTGAGTGGTGTTCATACCAGCATCAAGGTGACATGACATGACAGTTACTTATGGAGAAATTTTAACACAATCAGAAGAAATAGAATATGAATAAAAAGAGAAATAAAACAGGATTTATGTCTTAAATAACATGCTAAAAAAGAAACTTAAATTGGTTAAAGTGGGGGTTGTGAAACACTGCCAGTTGTTAACATTACATTACAACTGTGCCACCATTTCTTCACATGATATTTCAAAATTTCTAATTCTTCTATTTGATCATTTGTCTGATTCTCAGAATTACACATTCTCCTGCAAAACTATTTAGAGTAGTTGTTTCAAGCTGTTTTGCCGCAGCTTGCTCCTACAGAAATCACCTTTCCTGAATCTCTGTCTGTGCCATTAACAATAAAAACTAATGACCGAAACCACTGTGACATCACCCATTGGTTTGTGAAGGACTTTTTTGAAGCAAAGAGTCTATGAGTCTATGGGTGTCAAAATTTATTTTTTTTCTGGAGCCAGAAATGGCAATATTTAGAGCTGGGGGAGATATACATCACTGACAATGACCCTGACACCAAGCAGACAGCTGGCACCTGCTGTCAATTCAAGCAGCATTTGCTCTAGTTATGCTTGACTGTAAGCCTTAATTAAAACAAGAAAGTCAAATAGAAATTCACATTTCATTCACCTATAAGCTTTAATCTAATTTGAACAAGTGAGTTCTATAAATGTATAGAACTATAGAACTCACCATTGTATATTTGGCATGAATAAGGAAATGAGCTATGATGACCCAAAACAAGATTTATATTAAGATGTATTGTTAAGTTGGGCTCTTGATGGGGATTAACTTCCTTACAGGGCCAGACTAAATTGGCACTTCAGTGTTGACTTTTTTTTTCAGCCCCAGGAGTCGCTGCTGTAAGGCTACATTAAGGCCTTGTTTTTGTAGATTTGTGCATATGTTTTCAGTTCTCACAATGTGTTGATTGTTGGATAATTAATGTTTAGGAACAACACGAGCCAGCTCCAGACCTCCTCCTCCTTTTAGGTTTGATGATCAAAATAAGGTCTGTTTTTAACACAAGTTTAAGAGGATTCCAAATTGGGTTATAGGACATTAATTACATACTATTTAATACATACATGTTACTTAATTACAACAATAAATACTGCACTAAAGGTTGTAAAAGCTTACATCTCTTAAAAAGGAGGTTTCTAAAAGTGCTTAAATAAGAACAATAAGTACAGAGGTTATTGGGGACACAGTATCTTATCTACTTACTGGTTTACCTTTAGAGTCTTGTTTTCTTACTTGCATTCTTGGAAACTATTCTAATTTAATCTCTCCAATTTATTGACTTATGAAGTTACTGTGTGTATACTGTGTGTATAGTATCGGGTTAGCTTAGTTGTTGAAGTCAACGTCCTTGATGTAGTTTGTTTCTTGAAAAACACTAGCTTTTAACTTCTGGCAATTACATTACATTACATTAAGCTTCAAAAATTGAATTAGTAAGAGTCATTTTTGAGTGTTATTTTGCTGAGTAAACCATGTAGCCAATATAGATATAAAACTCCAACTGAATTTTTGTTCAAGTAACCAGGATGATGCTAATTTCTGGGTTGGTCTTCAAAAATATTTCATCCATGTGGTACTCTATGGCTGTTTCATGTCACGTGACATGTCATCCTTTTCTTCTCATCCTAGATGGGGGTAAATAGTACCCCTGCTTACAGCCTTAAATGTGTACGGCGTAAAATCAATGGTTTTAAATTGCTGTGAGTCAATTAGTTACATGTCATGTAGCAAAGGCTACCTGATTTTTAAGACAATTAGCATTAATGATTTTTTTTTTTTTGACATTTTGTAGATGTGTGAAGAAAAAAGAGGCGAATCTTACCAATCAATAGAAACAAAAGATTATACAAACCTTACGACAGACTGATGCTAAAAGAAAGACTGGCTATGTGGCTACAGCCAGATTTACAAGCTTTCTTCCTCATGCCAGTGGCTACTCCTCTCCTTCAGCAGTGACAGCATGTGGTTGAATAAGGTGTTGCCAACTTCTGTGTATATTTTCTGTTTAAAACATGCATGAAGAATAATTCCCCATAACATTTCCTCTCTCTTCCTATATTTCTCTCTTTTGCTTATACTTGTTATTTGTCAGTCTACAATGTATGAACATACTGTCAGCTAGATGTATCCAGTAACTCCACATCTGACTGACATGACAGTAGGTGCTAGGCATTCTTGTTTATTTACAATCTATCTAATGTAGACTATGTTTTAGATCCATTTGTAATATGAACTTAGCCTACTGTGGTAATTGACTATATAGTACAAATATATAAAGTCCAGTTTTAAGTATCAGTAAATAATAATAATAAAAAAAAAATGATGAAAAACAAAGCTATTTTTTCTAAATGAATGAGGATGATGCACAGAAATCCTCCCTTAACCCCTCTGGTGGTCATTCGGACTGCCAGGGGCACAAAACCTGCTTTGAAGCTGAAATTTTTCCAAGTCTACGTTTATAATAAGTCTATAAGAGAGCAAAAGCAAAAATATAACTGAAATAAAAGTAACTTTTTTGTTGTTATGACTTTGTATGACCACTTCATCTCTAGAGGGCACTCGTGTTCCTGAAATGCAAATGGTCTTCTGTACATCACACGAAGAAGAACAAAGATGAAGAACAAGAAAACAGTTTACCAACTTGAACGAGGGGAGAGAAATACGATGACATACTAAATAAGGCCGTTAAGTCACTCACAAGCATGCTCGACCTGAAGACTGTTGAGAGTCGGGTATCTGCTGTGATGGGGACTCTGGTGAAAGAAGCGGTGAGTGAGCTCAGCGCTCTTCTGGCCGCTCAGAACCGCTGTTCTCCACCTCTCTTCATGTCGACGAAGGACGAAGAAGAGCAGAGCGAAGCGGCTCCGTACGAGAGGAGACAGCACTCAAATAAAGCTATAACGGTAACTGTTGTTTAATGTGACAGTTAGCAAGTTAGTTAGCAAATGAGTTGTTGCTGAAAACTGCTTCCTTGCTAGTTAAGCACTGGGAGAAGCGTTCTCTAGTTCTTTGCGTTTTGATAAACGGTGATGATGAACGGTGCGAAAAACTACATCTTCAGTGAGCCTTTCAGATTGTTGCCATGGAGAGGACGCCACCTCATCAACGAACGCCTCTTTTTATGGACTAACTGGGCTTTTTTGTGTGTTGTTCAGTAACTATTTTCTCACTATGGTATATAAAAAATTTAAATGCAGGTAAAAGTCGATTAAATGCAACAAAAAAAATTCTATGCTTCAGTGAACTTTATTCAGGTTTTACTCAAGTCAAACCATGTCACTAACTTTTCTGATTTTGGTGTCAAAGTTCCTTCAGTAAGTTCCCAGGTGGCATAATTCTTTACGTCTGACCAACAATCTTAAATCTAAAAAGAATTTCATAAAAAATGATTAAATAGAGAGAAGCACAGTTGACTTGCATTTGAGAAAATGGAAACCTTTACTCTAAATATATTGATTTAAATCTCTATTTTTTCCTTATTATAACCTACAAACAAGGTCTGCCAACAAGTTCCTTAATTGAAAAATTGTTAATTAACATGTACAACTAATCATTTTTGTTTGTGTTCATTTTTTTGATCAATGACTTCGAAGAATCAGTTTACATCCCTCATGGAAGAATGGGTCGAGTGTGCAGTACAGAAAATCTTATTAATAATAAAAGTGTCCATGTGTGAAACTGAAGATGGTCCTGCTGCAAAGCCAAGGGCTGGACAAGAGCAAGTCACCAGGCCCAAAAAGAGTAAGTCACTTGGCCACTTGGAAAGGCATTTTACTTTCACACACTGACTTTTTGTACTTTAAAGAAGGTTTCATGTTCTTGTTTATTTCCAGAAGTAGCGTTCAGGAGCTCATGTCTGAAAGGAAAGAAAATTGAGGGAGGACTTGGACTAACAATAAGAGAGGAGGTTGACCATGTGTACTGCCAAGGTATTCTGATATGAGTTTTTTTAAAAATCCTTTTGAAATACCAACAAAAAACTTTCAAGAGTCTCACTACTTCAGATTTGTAAAGGCTACACAGTATTGGCTTCTGCCAAAACATAAGAATCATTGTAATGATGATATCACTCTTAACAATGCTTTTTTTTAATCTGGCTATTTTCTGGGGATGAAATTTCTGTTTCTGATTTTTTGATTGCAGTTGCATGTTTCATTAGTTGGTAGGATCTAAGAGAGATGCACATCTGATTTGTGTATCTGCAAGGGAGCAATGAAACTGAGATTGCTTGTCACACATGTAGATTAATATACAGCATTATATCCTTGCATTAACTCATGGGTTTACACCGTGGGACACTGTGTGTTTGTTTGTGTGTGTGTCTATCCCAGTCAAAAATGAATCAACGTAAAGACATTGTATATGTATGAGCGATGCACTGAAATTAGTTTTTGTTTTGTGTTTCAGAGAAGCAGCATACTAATGAACAAGCAACAGGAGCTGATGCAGGATCAGTTATGGAGTCTGGTAACTGCTGCTTCTTTACAAACCAGCAGAACAGATGCTTTCTGTGTGCTTGAGAACAAGATTAGATTTATTTTATTTGATTATTCTGGGTATACTCTTGAGCCAAATAATCTGGCTTATAGGAGAACCCTGGACAAAAATGAATAGTGCTGTACACATATAGTTACCTCAAAACATTTACACATTACATTGTAAAAAGAAAGGACCTGAGAGTTTGTGTACATCCCATTTTATTTCGAGTCCCTAATGAAACTTTCTTTTCCAGCAGATGCAGCCACACATGAGATTTACTCTGGATCTCCATCTGAGCCTGAAGCTGTCATAACAGAGCCGGTGTCTGAGCTGACCTACAAAGTAAGCAGGGAAGATGTCATCCAGGAGGATGCAAACACTTCTGTTACCACATGCAAGATTAAAAAGAAGACCACTGGGCCGTTTAAATGTCCTTCTTGTGACAAATCATTTGCTCTGAAGTGTTTAATGGACAGACACTACCTAACTCACTCCAAACCTCACTTTTGCTCTGAGTGTGGCAAAAGTTTTGCTGGGTTGCAGGGCCTCATTGCACATTCAAGGCGCCACACCGGAGAGAAGCTTTACAAATGCTCAGACTGTGGGACTGAGTTTGCTTACAAGTCTACCTTCAACCGACACATGCGGCGGCACAGCCTGAAGAGACCCATCACCCACACGTGCACACTGTGTGAGACTCAGTTTACTGGACTGTTGGCGCTTCAGCGCCACAGGTGTTGTGCCTTAAAAAAGACGTTTGTCTGCTCGCTTTGCCCGGAGACGTTTGAGAGCAGGCAAAGTTTGGCCGATCACGAGAATCTACATTCAGGTGACAGGGATTTTGTCTGTGAAATGTGTGGCGAGTCTTTCTTCTCCTCCTCGTCCTTGGCCACTCACAGAGTGACTCACACTCAGAGGGAGAACTGCTGTGACGTGCTCGGCCTCGGCTGCAGCGACTTAAGCGTCCTCAGGAATCACTTGTGCAAACACACCGGAGAAAAACTGTTCTCCTGTGAGGTTTGTGGTAAAGGTTGCAGCCACCAGAGCGCTCTGAAGCACCACATGCTGACCCACACAGGAGAGAGGCCGTACATCTGCGAGACCTGTGGCAAACGCTGCGGCCACGCCAGCGCGCTTCAGAACCACATGAGGATCCACACGGGCAAGAAACCTGGGCAGCAGCCGGTCTGCAACATGTGTGGCAAAAAATTCCGCTGCATGGTCAATCTCAAATATCACATGAGCATCCACACGGGGGAGAAGCCTTACTCCTGCGATCAGTGTGATAAAAAGTTCAGCAACCCAAGCAATCTCAAGCTACACACGAGGGTTCACTCAGGGGAGAAGATGTACGGCTGCAACATCTGCGGCAGGAGGTTCACTCAGTCCAGCAGCCTGAAGCTGCACAGACGGATTCACACGGGAGAAAGGCCGTACCGATGCATGCTCTGTGGGAAAGGGTTCATACACAGCGGCGAGTTCAAGAAACATCAGATGAGTCACCTGCCAGATGGAGATGGTCCATCTGAAGAAACTGCAGTGAAATTTTAAAACATTCCACCTCTGAACTGGCAGTAAACTAGAGATCAGTCTTAGAAATGTGACAATAAATACTGTGAGATGATGGACATTTTTCAGCTCCTGTAAAATGGCTGTATTAGACCATCGGAGGCTTGCATGTGTAAAATCCACCAGTTTGACCAAAAATAATCAAAACTCTGCACATTTGGTTATCCGTAATTATTTCTTAGTTGAGTTTCCAAAGAACTTTTATATATTAAAGTATAAGACACACATTATAACAAAACTCTGTAGAGACAAACATACAATTATGAAATATATTCTTTCAAAATTGGAACTGTGAGTGTGGTTCTAGTACCACTCTTCACCTCTTCCATTTTCAAGCTCTCCAGCAGATGTTGGAACCTGGCAGCAGAGTTTTCTTTCCATTCAGTCACAAGAGCATTACTGAGGTTCAGCAGTGATGCTTGAATGAAGGTCTGTCTTACAGCCAGTGTTACATTTAATGTCAAAGGTGCTTGATAGTTTTGAGATACATTAGATTCAAGTCAAAGCACACTTGTTAAAAATATCCTTTAATGCTATGGCATTAAGATTTCTCTTTGTTGGAGCTAACATATTCACCGCTGCACATACTTGTAGCAATATAATGCACACCAAGTTAAAAAAAAAATTGTTCGTATTATCGACTCTAAACTGATAACTTCAATTTCTTAATTAAACTTTTTTCAACTAATGTATCTTCTCCATGACAAGATGTCTGTTCAGTATTCAGTTGATTCATTTATAAATTAGTCCAACTGCCAACAAAATATTACTAAAATAACCACTATGTCCAAGTTGACTTCTCTGGAGTTGTTTTATTACCTTTGAAGTTTGTTCTCTGCTCTCATAAGTATCAATTGTCTTGATGTCTGTACTCTAAAGTTGCTCTCAATTGATTTTTTTTTCACTTAATTGATTTCACTTGAATCACCGATGACTTAAATGTGGGTTGGTGGAGCCATTTGAATATCGGCAGGAGCAGCAGACACAAATACAACCTGATCTGTGGAAGTTTTACTAAAAACAGTGGCTGAGTTTATACTTGATCGATATCCCAGGAAGATAAATAATGTAGGTGAAACGTAACCACAGAGAGAATGTCTTGACTGTGACTCACTTACTGATCTGAGATACAAGGCAAACCAGTCCAGTTATTCTAAGTCACCTTAAATGTATTATGAAAGATAAGTGAACTATTTTGCATTCGAGTATCAGTCTAGTCCATCAAAGTATCATTCTCAGGGCTACAGTTCATCTGAAATAAAGAAATATATATTCACTGAATTGTTTACAGAAGCATTCATCCTCAAATATCCTTCCAGCCTGACAACGCAGTTTATACCTGAGAATTGAAATATTTAAAAAAAAAATTAATCAAAATTTGGTATAAGAAAGAAAAAATAATAAGAATTGCTTGACTTTTTTAGAAATATAAGGAAATATGTGGAGTTGCTACAGCCAGCAGTCAGTCAGCTGATCTTTAGCCCAAGGGTAATGAAGTCCACCTACCTGCATGTTTACAGCTCATATCTTGTTTGTTTGAGTCATGAAGCTCTAAGTCACTGCACCTGCTTAAAAATAGTCCGCACACAAGTCCTTGTTATAATGTTAGGTAATTATGTAAACCCTCTTAAATCCTAATAAACACCATGTAAAACCACATGCAGCAAAACATGTAAACATCCCTGATAACACTGGCTTTCATGTTTATACTGATGCAAATATACAGTATCAGTTTTTCATGTTAAGGCCCATTGATCTTCTCATAATAAATATCCTGTTGATGATCATGGCTACTGTAATTCAGTTTTGTCCTGCAATAATGGTTAATTCACACCAAAACCACTGAACACATGTTTTGTGAAAACAACCACTAGATGGTGGTAAAGGATCAATAAACATAGAACAGCTGTATTAGCATTAAGCTCGAGACCT
Source organism: Acanthurus leucopareius (assembly GCA_029814765.1). Lineage (NCBI taxonomy): Eukaryota > Metazoa > Chordata > Actinopteri > Acanthuriformes > Acanthuridae > Acanthurus > Acanthurus leucopareius. The sequence continues at coordinate 1,008,756 of JAQMCX010000026.1, forward strand.
ATTGGTGCAACAGGATTATAGATATGCACTATCAACAGGTATGCACACCTTTATTTTGACTTGATATTTTACAACAAATCTTTATGAGAAATGCACGAAACTTTTACTGCTGAAGTGAACATTTTTTTGGAGGAAGTTACCTCTGGCAGTCAAAGGAGATTTGAATGTAAAAATTAGTATTTGTGTTTTAAATGTTTTAGTATTTATCAAATTATACTCGTTTCATTTATTTGTCCTCTTTAAAAGTTATAAAGACAAAATTGAAAATAAAGGAAATAAAGGCTAAAAAACACAGCACATCATAAGAGAAGCCATTCAAATCAACATACCAAAACTGAGACAGCAATTCTTAAAAATCTGTTGTAAATGATGGCCTAAGAAATAACATTTTATAAGAGCATCTTACACTGGATTGGATGTGATCCATAGACAAATATCTGTCACTCTCCAGAAAGTTGCTTCATGAAAAATGAGGTCAGTTCGAGCTCTGGAAACCTGAAATGAAACCTTTGTCCTGAGATTAAAACTTGCTCTGTGAAGAGCTAAGTGCAGCTTGAGGCAGTGCCAACTGTTTCCCTGTGTGACTCCGTCTCAGGCTGCACTAAGCAGGTCACACACTCCTAATACCAGTTTATTGCATTTAGTATAACCTTTAGGCCAGCTGTGCTTAATGCTGCTAAGAATTCAGTGTTTTTATGGAGATTAAACTCCCACTGACACGAAGGAGAAGTTCTCTTTGCAGAAAGTTTAAAATAACTTGCTCACGATGTCTCTTGTAGAATATTTAAAAGACACATTGTGGATTTGCTAACAAAGTTAAAAACTTGATTTTCATCGGTGGAGGTCTTTTATATTTAAAGATAATATTTAACAAAAATAGAAGGATTTCTTAGATTTTTTTTCCTTTAATGTTGTTTCAGTGTTATGCAGAGTGTTTTTGTGGATCTTGGAAGACTCCTCAGTGATGTTCTCAGATATCAGGTCTGAAATTAAACAGTTGTCACTCATGAATGTATCTCACCGACAAAATCGCAAGAATTTCATTAAGTTACTGGAGATGATGACCATGTATTGTGGTGTACTCAATTCATGCTTGTTGTTTTTTTCTAAAGGCGTATGCTATAAATAGTACAAACAGCTAACCCAGTGACACTAAAAAAGACTGGAGACCTGTCTTGATGATGACTGGTTCATGGAGGCAAACAACCACAAAGTGATCATTTTATTTATATTATATTTTTAGATATTTACAGATTTTTAGGCATGGTAATGCTGCTACATTTAGTATTTTTATGGAAACAATGGATGAGCTTCTTGTATGTCAGACGGTTTGTTTGTAGTGATGAACCCAGAGAGAACCATAACATGACTCTGCAGTTTCCCTCCACACTACAGGGCTTCATATACAGTCCTTTGGCTCACTGTTTTGGTTGTTTGTGTCCCTCTTATGGCAGCGTTTTAATTTGTAGCAGGAAGCTAATTTCTTTTAAAAAAAAAGAAACCAAACAAACAAAACAGAAAAAATCATCTAAGTACACATTACCTATCTAGTACCAATTTGCAGTCAAAGTTACTAACTATCTAGTGAAATATTTGGGACAATTAACTGCAAAACAACCATATATTATCTGTTAAAGTTGTAAAATGTCAGAGTTGTGTACAAAGAATATATTGAGGCCCCCCATGTGGCCAAAAAATCTTCTTGCAGGTTTAAATAAGAAAAAAAAGCTTTTGATTTTATTTTGTATTAGGAGAGATCTTGATAAAAAATTAGGTATCTAAATGGTACTGGTATCAAAAAGCACCCAGTCTTAGGCACAAATGTATTTAAAGTCAAGAAGGTACCATGTTCACTCAGGTGAAAGTTGATCACTGGGTGCATGCACCAAAAAAGTTTTTCCGGCCTCCTTGGTCATGTAGAGCATGTGCATTAGAAACCTCCTCTAGCTACACTGGCTGATTTGATAAGATAGGATTGAGTTTTATTGAATCAAAGTCTTAAAGCTTAATTTCAGAGTGTTTGTGACTTTCAGAGGCATTTATTCATCACTTTACAATCATTCCTCTTATAATCCTAATGTATGGCATGCATGATTTAATGGTGCAAAAACCAAATGTGACCTTTATGTCAAAATCAGCTGAAGCTCTGTTCCTGGAACCTTTAATTTCTTTCACTGCTCAGACCTTATCATTGATCTGTTTGCATGCAGACAGAAATTATTGCCTCATTTCATTTCAGAAATGGCAGCGGCATTAAAACCTTCAGGTGAACCTGCAGCTCGCTGCCAGATTGACCTCCAGCAACTTTCATTTCTTATCCACTGTGTCTCCCTGCGTGTTGTCTTACTGTGATTAATGGAAGACAGTTTCAGGGGTCACTACCCCGATGGTCAGCTGGAGCCGTGTGGTGACGGAGTGTCACTGACTGCAGAGTGATGAGCTGGAGGGACAGAGAAGAGCCAATCAGCATGCAAGGGTGCTTTCCTCCTGATCGTTCGATCCAAGGTCCAGATTTAGTGGCACAAGTAATCATACTTTCACTGTCAAAGCTCCTGGACTCTGGGGGGATGTGTTTGTGTGATGGTGTTTGTAGAGATCAGGGATGCAAATGCTTTTTTTTTCTTTTAAACCTCCATTAAAGACTCATTACTCCAAATTCAAGTGGCCTTCTTAGTGATGACTTTATTGTTATTTCACATTTTTGGCTTATTTACTTGGACCAAACCACATTTTAATGTTTTTTTTTCCCCATTAACTCCTTTTACTAATGATTATTTTTTCATAAGATCATTTTAGCTTATTTATCTGATAAATTTGTCTTTTTAATTCTTTGCTTCCATTTACTTCAGTTTTTTACAGATTGTTGTAACTGTGTTTGCATTGAATATATAATTCATAAAAAAGTTAATTTGATAATATAAATCACATGGATGGCTGGACGGATGGTGGAATGAGTATGAAAATAGATAACTGGATGATTAATGACTGAATGAACTGTCAGTGAATGGATGGATGAATTCTGGGATGGATGGATGGATGGATGGATGGATGGATGGATGGATGGATGGATGATGGATGGATGGATGGATGGATGGATGGATGGATGGATGGATGGATATAATATGAACTTGATGAATGTGCTGGATGAAGACTGAATGGATTGATAATGAGCAGATGGATGAATTTGGGTTGGAGGGATGGATGGGTGAGTGGATGGATGAATGGATGGATGAATTCTTGGTTGGATGGATGAATTCTAGGATGAATGAATTGATGAATGGTTGGTAGAATAAGTATAAGAACAGATAGCTGGATGAATAATGACTGAATGAATTGATAATGATTGGATGGATGGGCCTTGTATCTGAAATGTTGTCACAGACCACAGATTCCAGATCAATGAGTGTCACCTGACTGGACATGTGACTGGCTGAGCGTAAGAGCAGAATGTGATCAATCAATTCTGAGGCCACAGCTCAGTGACATGATGACTGTGACCTTGGACAGACACCATTAATTAAACTCTGCCAGGCTCTTTATCACTCACTGCTCCCCCTCGTGTGGACGGCCCATCAGTCAGCAGCAGCGGCCGGTTGTCAGGATAATGTGTGTGTTCAGAGAGCTTACATCACCACATTATGCAACATTATCAAACATGTGGGTTTAACTGTAAACAGCAGGTCAAGCTGAGACTTTAACTTGTTACAGTGATGATGTGGACTCACAGCTCACGTACATTAATCGATGCTTAGTCTGGGGGGGGAAATGAGAAAAATCTTAAGAAAGCAAAGTTACTGTTGTCAGTTGTCTAAAAAGCAGGATGTTCTTGACTCACGGTTTTTAGCAAACGCCGAAAATAAAACTTTTTCCATAAACATAAAAATGATAACACGGACACACATGGTAGGACATCATTTAAGGTAAACCACTATTCCTTTATAAATATTCATGTGTTCAAATAGTTAAATACATCAATAATTGTGAGTAAGTTGCTTTTTTAACTTTAATGTAAACTTATTGTGTTCTAAACATGCATCAGAGCTGTGTTTTGTAGAGAAAACGAACAAAAATTTATTAAAAAAACATTGAATCACACAGATCAGATGGGATCAGACACTGGATCGAAATGTATCCAGTATTAAAGTACGGATTAGGATGAAGACCAAAACAAAACAATAACCTAAACTTAATAAAGTCCCGTGACTTTCCAGAGAGCAGTGCTGGTATGACTCTCTGGTTTGGGGGGTGGGGGGGTGGGGGGATCCTTGTACCTGGGCCTTTTGGGCCCATGCTGTGATCCATCCATGTTTTTAAATAAATAAATGTGATCGGTAAGGATTTCAGGTAAGCATTAAATACAAGGACACTTAATGCCTTATCAATTGAAGGAAGACATGAATGACAGGCTAAAGTAGATAAGAAAAGAAAAAAATATTAAGAAAGATCTGTTAAAATAGGAAAAAAGAGAAAATGAAGGGCAGAAGGAGACATAAAGAAAAAGCATTTTGTCCTGTTTCTGATACATTTTTGTCAAGTAATACAGTGAAATTAAATAAAAATCACATTACATACCTCAGCTATGAATAGTTTTTGAATGTATTTGTGTTATTGTCACAATCCCAGTGCTAAATGTTTCTTATATTTGAAAAATGCCATCAGGATCAGAAGCAACGGCAACTTCTGCAATATTTACCAAAACACACTGTCAGAGCTCCACAGCCAAAGCAATAACAGCTGAATGTCTGCGATGAAGTCACCCAGAATCAATGGTTTTATAGCAAATGTGCAGCAGCGGCAGCAAATGATGCATTAATTTTTCCTGTGGGTCCTCCTGATGAAAGGGGGGTTTATATTATTGACTGACAGGGAAAGGTCAGAGTGGGGGAACGCCAACCTGAGGCCTTAAAAGATGGAGTGATATTTCTTGTGAAGAAATCAAAACAAGACCTCTAAATGGAGCCAATGGGGAACGGAGACCCAGCTGCACTATTGACAGGAGAGGAAGTAAAAATGAAGGAGCTCACTCAGAGACAAGAGCCACAGGGATCAAGTCTGACATTCTGCCCGTCATTTAGCTGATTTCCCACTTGGTTTAAATTTCCTCATACCTTTGGAAGACATTTCATCTATCATGTGAGGAGATACAAAAACATTTCTGATGAAAGACGGGTGATGAAAAATAAAAATTCTGCTGTTGTGTCAAAATCCTCCAAAAAATCTAACAGCAGAGGCAATAAAATCATGATAAATAAAGTCACAATTTGTACAAAAATATGTACAAAAAGTACTGAACAACATTTAAGAACGAGGCTCCAGCTATGTTCTGGCCCCCTGCGGGGTCATGGAGCCAAACAAAATGAAAGTTTAAGTTACAGAAAAATGAAAGCAGGTTTGGCTTCTCGGCCTGTGCCCAAAAAGCTCTCCCTGAGGAGCAGAGACTCACAGAGTCACTATCATCTTCTAAATCACTTCCTAAGACTTGCCTGCATTTATTTAGATATGTGTCTATAGCCACCGGTAAAGTTCTTTGGATTTTCTGCTACTATTTATTTCCTTTGACTCTACTCAGTTAATAAGAATGAAGTTTATTAAAAATTCCAGGTGCAGTCCTTCAGGTTTAATTCACCACAAATAAGCCTTATTAGGGCATGATAACATATAGAGATCATTTTCTCTGAATCTCACAATTAGGCCTTTCTGTTTAATTTTCCCATTTTCTTTTCTCTCGTACAAACTGAATTCACAGCATGAAGCTGTGACTTGCTGCAAGCACATGTGATCATGCCTGCATGTGTGACTAATCTACCTGCTCTAATGGCACCATTAGAGTTTTTCACTGGGGCCCCAATAAGCTGAGGGCTCCTCTTAATGGAGCCTGCATGGATCTAGACTGAGAGCACAGTCCAGTGGTTGGAGAAGGACATTTCGCTCTGGCAATAATAAGGCATAACAAGATCTGCGAAGTGTTCAAATGGTAAAATCAATACTAAACTAAAATGTTGCCATGGACACGTGAAAGCTGGTGGAGGAGAGAGTGGAGAGGCACTGCTTTTCTGGAATATTGAGGAATACTGAATACTGGTTTTATCTTAGTTTTCTCCAACAAGTAGTTTATTTTTTTGGTTATTTGTTTGATGGAACGATTGTCGGTCAGCAGAATGTCACAAAACTCTACCAGGTTTGTATGAAACAACATCATCATGTGGCATTTCACTAACACTTGAAGATGTTTGCAGAGCCTTAAAATGTTTCTGACTGAATTAAAAACTGGCAAAACTAAAACTAAAGACACATTCAAACTATTACATAAAATCATTTAGTAAAGCACAGATAGCAAAGTACTGTCAAAATTGCTGATTATAGCTTGAATTATTTTAATGTAACTTTACTGTGTCTCTGTATGCACTGGAGCTGTGTTTTAAAGGAAGAAATAAGCACAAATATAATAAAAAGACAGTGGATCAGACAGATCAGATTGGATCAGACACTGGATCATCCAGTGACATCCAATATTAGGATACTTGGATCAGGATCAAGACCGAAGCAACAAAGCAACCTACTCCTGATTGAGCTGAGTGAGTTTTAAAAGACTGAGGTTAATACTTCTCTCTGGCTTTAGGGGCCCCTTAACCCCCATGGGCCCCTAGACCTGGGCCTGCTAAGCCCACACTGTAATCCATCCATGTAATTAAGTAAATAAGTGTTATTGGTAGTGATTTTTATAATGCTTTGACTCATAATCTCTGAGTCATACGTTTTAGATGTTTCTCATATTTGATCCAAGACAAATCAAGCCAAGGCCATTACAAATGCAAAAAAAAAAGATTTCTATGTTCGTGTGTACACCTTTTGTAAACCTTGGTAGGCTACTCATGCAGTTGTGAAGCATTGAACTGCCAGTGTTGATGTTCTTTCTGATGTTCTTTGGGTCTGTTCAGGTCAACAGCTAATTATCCAGATATCTGTGCATTAGACGAGAAGTTGCCCCGGGCAGCGTTAACCAATGGGAAGACATGTCTGTGTGAGTTCAAATTGTTCAAAATGTTCCACTGCTTTGTGGATGGATCTCGCTGTACAACATGTCAATCTCTTATCATCTAAATAAAGAAAATTTAATGCCTAATCGAAATGACCAGACTCAAGGGCAGGATGAAAAACTTTGCCGTATTTGTCTTCTTTTGACTGTATTTTACTGCCTTCACAAACACCCTATAAAAATTCTGTATTTTTTGGTCTTTGTAGTGTCAATATGATGAATCCAAGAAATGAAGGTAATGTTGATGTCTTCCTTAAAAAAGCATTCATTGTGTTGCCCTGTGTTAAACACTTGAAAAGTGACAGATACAGTTGTGTGTAGAGGAAACAGAACTGGGTAAAATGAAAATGTGCTTCAGCTGAGAGTAACATCTATATCTGCAGTCCTTCATCACACGTTTTACATACAGCATCAACAGTTGCACAGGGATTTTCTGAAGAAGGCCAGACAGCTCTCAAAAATAAACCTGTACTGGACTCATATTAATGTGGAGAGAATAACACTGTAGAGTCAGCCGACGAACAAAGAATTACAAAAAGGATAATGAAGGAGCTTTTGCTGTCTGTCAGTCTAATTGTCGAGGTGAAGGAGAGTCACAGCACAGTGTTGTTTTCTCTTTATTCCTATTTAGAATGTCAGGTACTCCGTTAATGAGAAAAGCGTGAATGTCAGGGCCGGAGCTATAAGGCAGTTTTCGCCCGTCTCCAAGGAAACAATTAGGCAAAGACTCTTTCTTCATGGACAACCATAACCCATTCTGTCAGCATGCAGCAGATCTCTCTGTTTCTCCTCTTCACATATAAAATATCTTCCACTATGGATGTTTCTGAGAATGTGAATGTGATATATGACAAAGCCCACTTGATATATTCATTACCAGTCTTTGTTTTTGTCCTTTTACAATATGCACTCTATTATTCTGTTTTTGAATCAGACAGAACCATAGTGTAACTGCATGTTTTCCAGATATTCCAAAACATGATCAGACATGGATTGATGCAACTTTATTTTATTTTGTTCTGGTTTTCTCGTTTCTAGGATTTTGCAGCTAAAAAAATACAACTTACACCATTTCTTATGTGTGGCTGCTGCTCTGAAATGTGGCATGTGGCTTGTATTCATGAACTGAAGCAGATAATAGGGCAGAGAAGTGGGAAGGGTTACTTCTGACAACCAGCGCTGTGGAAGTAAAAGTCCTGTTCATTTTTTTTCTCACAGACAATGTTTGGTGACTGACAGCTGAAGCACCTCAAGGCCTGAACAGACATGAAAATGTCCTGCTTGAACTGTCAGAACAGAGGGCTAACAACTGTGATAGAAAATATAGGGGTTCTTTGATAGAAGTCAAAAGTACACCTCTGTGTACATACAAGCTTCGAGTTAGAGGTTTACCACTGCCACTCGACTCCTGGGGGCATGTTAGCGTAACACACCCATTTACAGAGTTTATAATTCTGTTGTGTGTTGCTAAAGAACTAAAGCTGACAATTACACTTTAGAGAAATCTGATTAAGTTGATTATTTTATTCTAAATTAAGGGACAATGTTTGATAATTCAGTGATGGAGCTCCATGTTTTATTCTTACATTAGCTTGGTAGTGCAGAGGTTAGCGCTGTCAGCTAATTGCAAGAAGGGTGTGAGACTGAGCTGATAGTCCTGCTGGGTCCCTCTAAAGCTATTGCCTGTGCTGTGCGTGTGAGCATGAATGGATGTCTGTCTTCACGTGTCAGCTCTGTGATAGACTGGCAGCCTGACCGGGGTGTACCCTGCCTCTGGCTCAATGTCAGCTGGGATTGGCTCCAGCACCCCTGTGACCCTCAGATGGATAAGTGGTAAAGCAGATGGATGGATGGATGATAAGTACATCTGACTGGATTCTTTTCCACAGCCATGACTAATGATACAAAAGGAAAAGATGTCCTGCAAAGTTTCAACAATTATGTCTTGTATTCATAACACAAGCCTATAATATTGTCTAATTATCCAGGGAACCAATAAGCTGCTTGGCCATTTTAGCCAAACTTCATCTTTATTGTAATCAATACTTTAACTTATAACCAAATTTTTTTCAAAGGCAAACATGTTCTCATCAGCCCTTAGCCGTGCTGTTTAGCTAAGATCATTAGAAAATGTTAACATCAGAAAGCATTATACCCACTTTACATCTGCAAGTTGTATTATTATGAGCATGTTAGCAAACTGATAGCATTTTGCTAATAGCAAGTATAGTGCAGCCTCAGAGAGCCCCTCGTATGGACTGGTTTTCTTCTTTTCTGCACTTCTCTCTCCAGTCAGATCCTCCTCTGCTTCATTAGTGTCTGCAGGGTTCTCCATAGCCACAATCGACAAGCTGTTCTGTAAAGAACTCTTCAGCCTGGAGAGCAGTCGGACAGGAGAGAAAGCCATCTCTCACCTACTCCGTTGTCTGCACCATACTCACTTTCTGACTCACAAAAACACTTGATTTCTCTTCCTTACACTTTCCATTTATTCTACACCATTGTGGGATCTGTCTCAAGGTTATCCTTTAACTGCAGGTGTGTGTATGTGTGTGTGATGCTCAAAGAACCTGTTATATTGATTTCGACTGCTGGGCGAACCTGTCAGTAGCCTTGAGTCCTGATGAACAGCACAGGGACATGCAGCTAAAACGAGATAGATTTCTGAGTTGAAACTGAATGCATGTATCTGCTCTGGCCATGTATCTTCAGCCACATGTATACAAACCCCACATATTTAACCATTAACTTTTACATTTCTTCATATCTATTCAAATCTCAGCCTATTTAACTCTTTGATGTTTCTGGTGATTGCAAAGGAATTAATCATTTGAAAGTACAGATATGTAACCCATGTGAATAATTTATTACTTTGAGAGCAAATTGATTTATTCGTACATATACATTTTTCTCCACAGCCACACTCCTGCTTACTCTTGAAAACTTGATCATTACAAGATAAATTTGTTGAGACTGTAAATAAAATCACCCACACAGTGAAAGATTGAAAAGCTGGATTAGTAACCAAGCTTTCAACAAAACAACAAAAACAGAACAACAAAAACAGAAGAACTCAAAATCTCTTTTAAAAAATGCCAAAATATTTTGTTTTACAGTTTTGTAGACTTGTTTTTAATAACCGTGCATTGTCTGTGCTTTCTGCAGTGACTAACACAGTGCAGATCTTGTAGCTGCTTCACAATAAGCGGTGTTTTGCTTGTTGGACAGGGTTAGTATGTAAATGTAAAGCAGCTGCAGCAGGAACTGTTTGGTTTGCTTTTGCTTTCACTCAACACAGTTTTAACGAAGTCAGCTGATGATATTTGTAATAGTATGTGTAATTTGCTGTTGACAGTGGAAAAATGCCTATATAATGCATCAACCTTAAGCATCTACAAAACACATAATCCACAAATCGACAAGCACCTCCTGATTGTGAAATTAAATGCTGTGAATATTGGTTCCACACTGCATAAATCAAAACACAAAATGGTTTGTAAATTTTTCCTTCTTTCCAAATGACTTTCCCATCATGTGATATAGTATAACACTGGTGATGTATTTCATAAAATATGGCTAATGTGTAATTTCATATGTAATGGAAATCTTATATAACTCCGCAAGAAAGAAGATTGAAAAAAGCTTTTACCTTAACTTCCAAATTAATTTCAAACTTTTTTGGAAAAGGCCTTTTACCTTGTCTATCCAGCCCTCGATCACACCCCTCTGGTTCCTGTTACTGTAAAGATGGGGTTTTTTTTGTCTGTTTAGCTTCCTTACATTGACTCTTGTTTTGGATTTTACCTTAGATTTTGGAGACTTGTAGTCAGCATTTGTCACCGTTTTATGACACTTTATAACCTTAAACAATTAATTTCAAGCCAAAATCAACAGAATAAACAATGATGCAAAAAATCCTTTATTTTAGTTCTGCACTGCAAGCAGTTTTATAATTCAGTGGACAAAGAAAACATACATTTAAGATGCATTTAAATCCTCTGCATATACATTTTTGGCACTTTTCACATGAATTGGGTAAAATCTTGTGGTAAAGCTTAAGATTTGTTTGAGTGCTTGACAACCTGCTGGACCACAGTAGCCTACATCCTCAGATCCAGATCTTGGCAACTGAGTAAAATCTTATCAGCACTGCCTGCAAAAATAGAGATAAAGCAATGAATTTTCATTTATGACTTTGCTACTGAGGTAAAATCATTTTTCTGAAGCTTCTCTCAAGATAACATAATGTTTATCCCTGATGGTGTAATTTTCAGAGGATTGTTGTGTTATTTTACCCAGAGGCCAGCGTGTGATGAGTGGGTCCATGAGGAGGTTCAGTTGTGTTGCTAACTGTCAGGATGGTTTGTGCTAATCCATACATCACAGTGGGACACGAATACGGCTGCTAGCATCCCGAGAGGCAAAGACAGTCTCCCATCGTCTCTGAAATGAGAGATGCAAAGTGATGTTGTCTCAAAATTAAAAGACAAATTGTCGGAACCTTAGCAGGAGTTAGGTAAGCCTGTTAAACAAAACAATGGCGGCACCGGGCGCCCGTTAAGACGAGCTGTGCGGTTAACAGCTGAAGGGGCAGACATGATGCCTATCAAGGAGTCATAGCCGAAGAGTTTTCTTAAATCTGCCAAAAGCATTTCGTTTACCATCTTTCATCTTTTGTGTGTGTGTGTCTGTGCTCATTTTGTTTTCTTGTCTCTGCGTGTGTGTGAGGTGGCTGTGACAGGAGTTACAGAGAGAAAAGCAGGCCCGCAGTTAATTTTTGGTCATTAATTTTAATTACCGAGCAGACAGGCGCAGTTCTGATAGCAGATGGAGGAGTCTGGTGGCCTGACGCCGCGCGATCCACTCCAGTGGCTCGTGCGACTCCTCCACTTCCTCGCTCAACACCTCCTTCCTCCCTCTTGCCGTCAACCTGCGGGGTCACAGGGTCTCGGTCGGAGGAGACAAGCGTGAAATGTAAGACGACGACGCTGTACTCTGGCGAGGACTCCTCCATGATGTGAAGATGTAATCAACCCCCTGACAGCTGCTCAGAAAAAGACAAACAGTAGGTTCTTAAATCTTCATTAGTCAAGAGTAAATGAGGTTTGTTTTACACTGCAACACACACACACCGCTGAAAACACACACAAATCGGCCGTGTGCGTATCCATTACACCTCAACTGAGAACCATGGTAATGGTGTCTATTGATTTCCTTTCTCCCCTCGACTAGTCAAGCATGTAGAGTTTGGATGCTGGGTAATGAAATTACCTCCACTATGGAGGATGTCAGGAAAATGTTACAGCTGCACAGAGGCCTCTCGGTGAGCGCGCGCCGTAAACACTGCACCTGTTTGCATCGGCTTAATTCACAGCCCGACGGCGGAGCTTCCTGTCTCAATCATCTCTCTTTTTTTTTTCCTTCCCCATGCTCCCATCAGAGCACTAATTCATTTATTATTCATCTCATCAGTAGCACTAAATGATGTAAATGACCTTCTCTGAACTGTATGGGAGTCCATTTGGACACTGTCAAACACCATTAGACATTCAGCGCCCGGCTGCTCGAGAGGGTCAACTCTCTTAGCTCAACACTGACAGATAAAGCGTGACTGGGCTTTGTGCTGATGAATAGATCCGGGAGCCCATGGTCATGCAGGTATGATTGTGTAGATGTATGTGTTTGTGTGTGTGTGTGCACACACTCGTCGACATCATGTGTGCTTTTAAACCTTGTACAGCCTGTGGATGTGCTCTTGAATGGAAACAAGTGGGCAGACATGATAAAATGGTGTTAGTTAGAATGGAACACATGATATAAAAGTCCATCCATCAGTAGATGTGTATCAGGGCAGTTTGATTCAAAAGAAAGTGTGTGTGTGTGTGTGAGTGTGAGTGTGTGTGTATTTTCTGTGTTTGTTTCCCCTTAAGCTCCGAGTCAGTAAACACAATGCCGCCTTTAATTAGCTCTGCGGTTCTAATTGATTCAAATTCCCTGCGGCGCAATTATACAATTACATAGACATGCTTTCCTTTCTTTCTTTTGACTCCATGCCTTGCTGACTTTTCTTTTTTTTCTGACCATTTCTCTGTCTGTCTTCATACTCAGACAGATTGGATGCTCAGGGAGGAAACAGTGTTCCTCCTCTGCTGGTCACGGTCTTGGTGCGTCTGCAGCATAACAGAGGTGAAAGGTCATCTGTCTGTCCACTTGTGTGTGTCGACCTGCAGCTGACCGTAAAACTGTTCCCACTGGGCCGTCCACACATGCATTCAGAAAAATTAAAGGTCAAACCTGTCAAAACAATGCAAGGTTAAATTAAGCGACTCAGTGCCTTAACATTAGTAAGTTGAACTTAGTGAGGTGGTCTGCTTGATGTTTTCCAGTTTGACATATGGGATAAATTTTGGGATGTGTTTATTACTAGCCCTCGCTACTTCAGGCTGTGCACATGGCCTATTGTTTGTACATGAAAATACTCAGCCAATGTGAAAATATTGATATTTCTTTGGGACAATGACATGGATGGATAGCTAACTTGTCTTGCGGTCAAACAAACAAATTATTGTATTGGTGTTGGTCAACCGTTTGCATTGTTTTCAAATTTGACTCTTGCTAGCATAATGTTAGCTTTCAGATTCATAGCTATGTGAGCCGAGCGGATTGTTTTATATCTCCTGCTGCTAAGTCGTGTTCCTGGTCTTATGCACTAGAGTAGTAAACATTGTTTCCTTTACATTAGAACTTAATGGGATGGCAATGACTGCCCCAGGAAATAGTCTAGACCTCAGGTGTTACCAGGGAAATGGAGATACGGCTTGTAAAAAAGATTTTAAGTGCATAAACGCATAAAAATATGAATTAATGCTCATAATTGCACTTCTATGATAGGTCACCATATTATAAGAGTGATAATACTCTTCACGATGTGCATAATTATGAAAAAATGGACTCTGTGGAGGCAACCATCCTCTGTTGTATGTCAGATGGTCCTGGCCTCCTCCTGGTACATTTAGTAAAAGATAATGCCCAATAAGCTGTCCATTGTTAGAAATTAATGGATGACTGGCCTCCACATCAGCTGAATATTTTCAGGTACAAACGACAAGCCTCGTGTTCTGTCAGACCCAGCCTGAAGTAGAGAGCTGAATAGCAAATGGGTTGTGAGATGATCACTTATGTCATAAAGTATCAGTAAGTATGTAGGAGCGGTGTGCTTCATACTGTGTGTGTCACGGTCACCATCTTGAGGATTAGGTAAGGACACTGTCGTAAAGGAGATATTCATTTTTTATTACTTTATTTCTAATAAAAAATAAGTTGTCTGGGTACAGATGCGGGTCAAACCTGCACTTTAAATTTGAAAAGTGAACAGACAGTTTGACTGAAACTACTTATCAGGCGTACTATATCAGATTTTACCCTAAAGCAAATCAGAATGGAGTATTCAGCGAGACCACGGTATATTTCCTGATAATGGACACCTCATCGGGCATGATGCTTTACTCAGGTGTGAAGAGGCCCTTACTCTGACTGATATGTCTTTTTTGCACTAGTTGGTTTGATGAACAGGCAAAAAAATACCATTAATGATAATTAAATTGCATTACAAATTTGTATGAATGGAGTTTCGTGTGAGTAGGATTAGTGTTGTTTACGTTGACTGCAGGCTGCCAGCCTGAATATGACACATCAACAGGGCACTTCATCTGCGCTGCTATATGAACTCTTTGTGTCCGTGTGTGTGTGTAATCATGTGTGTGTTAAACAGCCACCTCATCGTGATTCTGCAAGGTATTTGCACGTGCCCAGCAGCGTGGCAGCCTGCACGCCCGGCATTATTGGAGGGAAAAGGCCCATGATGAGGAACCATTTCACTCCATTGAAATAACACTCAGGAAAATAACTCTTTGAACTTGACTACAGGCTTAAGAGCCTCATCACAGAGTCATTGCAGCCAGAATGGCAGAGTAGCAATAAAGAATCCTCACACATGTCGAGACAGCTCATGAATAACAATGAGGAGCAGGACACAATCAGGGTGACAGAGTGTTAAACAATGGTGAAGGAAGAAAAGTCTTTCTGTGATTCCTTCATTTGTCTTTTCTGTTTCTCATTCATCCGTCCACATCATGTACAGAACAGCGCACTATTGGCTGAACTTAAAGGTCAGGGTCACATATTTGTACCCCTGAACATTTTACATAGTCATCCTCTGAACAGCAACACTTTAGTTTGACTTTAGTTTGTTTTAATTTCTGTTCCTGGAAGCAGCAGTTGTGGGATGCTGCTGGAGGCTGCTGATGCTGCTGGGACATACTGGGTCTTTCTAAAACTGGATCCATCCCACTCTCACTCCATCACTCTGTAAATAAACAACTATTAACGATCAAATAGACACATCTGCTGCTGTTTAGACAAGAGAGGACTTTAATAAATCCTTGATACAATGCAGTCTTTATGTGTTAATGTCAGAACGACATCTTAGTTTGATATCTTAGTTTGAGCAGTTTATGTCTGTATGAGCCGTCACACTGAACCCAGATTTATTAAGACACCTTCAGTAATAAAGACAACATGAAGTGCATCCAGTCAGTGGGTCAGGATGAGTTTAGACTGGCTATGGGAGGGTTTTATAACCCTCTTCCACTCCAGGCTAATTAGATTAGGATGATGGGGCGGACCCTCTGCGGGGACTTGCAAACAAAGTGGAAGGTGGTGGGAAGAGGGTGTGAGGGTGGTGTAAGAAAGGCAAAACACTATCCTACTTGTTTGATGGTGCAGTGTTGTTTTATTTCTAGCTTAGCTGGAATTATTCATCTTTGCAGTACTTCTTTTTTAAAAAAGTGGCCTGATCAACTATTGTGTGTGTTCATTTGAGTTTCTGTGTTCAGACATTCGTGTTAAGACATTTTTATAGGCCCTAAACATTTCTGCATATTTTTTACATTGTTTATTATCGTGGTAGACAACTGACTGACTGAGTCATAGCCATTTAAATTTAAGTGCAATGTCATTCATATTTAATCTTTTGATCTATAGTATGTGTTAAGTCAAATATATAAAGACAAGATCGCAAGAGTCGAAAATCACATGAGACGAACTCTCAGTTTACACCATCTGCCTTATGTGTTAGAAATGACAGAGATTAGTGAGGTGTAACTCTGGCAATTACCAAAATCCTCTGCAAATGTCTTTGATGATTAATGGGATAGTGTGATGGGCAGTGCTGACTCCGAGGAAATGGAGGTGGTCTCTGAAGACTGAGCCTGCTGACCACTCCCCTCTAAAGCCTTTAACAGATTTTTGGATCTGCCTCAACACAAAACATTCCTGTCATACACAGCCAGCGCGCCTGGAAACACTTTATGAAAACCATTTTATGATTTTCTACTCTAAATCGTACTTTTGTCAGCGCTCATGCTCCACTATTGTAGAAGACGACTTGTATGTTTTATGTCTATAATCAGATGTAAGTCCAGGAAATAAATGCAGATGATGAGGCGAGCTGTTTATGTACAGTGTCTGCCCTAAATGACCTTGTTTTAGGTCAGACGTAAGAGGGTGGCTAATCTCTTTATCAATCTGCATGCAGAAACACAGCTGGGCCAGCCGTATCCCAGCATGCCTCAGTTCACATTTTTCTGGCCAAAACCAACTGATTCTGCACGTAGTCAGGAATAACTCAGGCACAGCTTGACATTTGGCATAGGGAGAAAAGATATTGGATTTATAATTGAATTAGTGTGAGGAGGAAAAAAAAAAGTTTGAGGGAACCATTTTGCTGAAACCCAATGACATCGTGCTGCCCTCTCATTTTTGATTAGATTTTTTTAAAAAGACACTACAGTATTGTATATTCTGGATATTTTTTTTGGAAGGGGACTTTGGCTCTATTATTATTATTTAGACAGTGACAGCTGGAGAAAGACAGGAAATGCAGGGGGGAGGAAGGGGATGACATGCAGTGAAGAGCCTGGGCTGAAATGGAGATCAGGCCCCTGCAGTAAGGCCTAAAACATGTTACCACTCTGCCAGGTGAGCTACTGCGCTCCCGACAGTATTTACTAAGCCTAACTGCTGTAAGTATTTGTGGTTTCAAAAAAATGTGGTGTTTTTCAAAATTAGAGGTCAGATTAGTTACCAGTTATCCTTGTTAGCCTGTTTATTGCTCTTTCTTGACTTTTTAACCCGTGTGCTCTTGCATTGGGCCTAATTTAATTCACTGAAAAATCAATATATATTTAAATATGACTATTTTATGTAATTCTTTGTTAATATTTATTATGCAGTATAGTAAATATACGGCTGCACAGCACAGTCAAATGTATGTGGACACCTGAACATTACCTGTCCATGTAATTGTTCAATATCTCCTTTAATAACTGTGGAATGAGTGTGTGCAGGGGTGTTTTCTTGTGTTTTCAGTTAGTTTTAGCTGAAGGTTTGGTGATAAAGGGACTGACATTTAGCAGATATATATAAGGTAAGGGAAACACATTTAACATGTTTGATTTCTTTGTCCTTTTTTGAGAAAAACACAATGAAGGTAATTTGTATACCCCTCCAGTCATTTATGATACTCTGCTTAAAATAATAGTTTGGGTCTAATATGTTTTTCTCACAAAATCCCTTTATTTTAAGAAATCAAAAATGATCTCCTTGTCCCTCACAAATAAATAAAAAGACACCCCAGAATCTAAGAATATGCAAATATTGGTAATTTTAAATGTTGCATTCAAGATGTCTTCACTTTAAAAGCCCATTCTCAGTGTATGTGACCCGGAGCTTTCACATCACGCTTGTATTTGTTGCATTTTGGGTCGAGATGCACTTCCAGAGTACCAGTCATGTCAGCAACCCTGCTGGTACGTCCACACAGTTTTTATTGAGACAGAGAAACTTTCCCCCTGCAGCACATGAATGTGAAACAGCTTTCAAATGCCACGGAACATTCATCACTCTGCACAATAAAGCTCAACCAACCCAGTCCAGTAATGAACCCAAACGGAACACAAAGGAAAGAAAGAATTAGCTTACTGCACGAACAAAAAAGGGCTATAAATACTTTCAAAGTAAGATTCTCAGAAAACTTCTTTCGGAAAATATAAAAGTTCAAGCTTTTTGTTTTTGTTTTGTTTTCGTGTTGGTACTTCATGTGTCAGCAGATGGCGGCCCTGAGGGAGCCCAGTGTGCGCCTCTGAACGACCTGTAGCATTTCCTAACAGCTTCATTTAGTTCCAGGCATGGTGTCTGGCTGGGTGCCTTAACCTGGCTGGGCCTTTTAGGACTGCCAAGACCCACAGCACCAGCCTTATTATTCCCCTCTTGCTCCGACTGTGTAATTTGATAAAGTTATTCATAACATTTCAGCTGACGCCTCTCCCCAGAGTTAGCGTGACATTGCTATTTGCAAAGGATAAATGCATTATAGGATGGCCCACTGCTAGGAAATTGAGCATTAATATTTGCTCTTGATGTGATGTATATAAACAGACAGATTTGCAGGCTCTTGGCTCCTCCATTGACAACCCAAGAGGGAAGGTGATTGAATAGTTGGGGCCGATTTGAGAGACGGAAGATAGGATAATAATAATAACAATTCATGTTTGTGTTTTTATCTGCTGGGAAGGAAGCCTGCTGCTTCCCGTCTCGGCAGTTTGCTTCTAGGTGAGGTGGCTGGCAGCTATCAGCAGGATCCCAGTGGCACATCGGTTGTTATGTTGGGCTAATTTCACTCGGAAAGCATGCAGATGCAGCCGGAGAGGGAAAAATGCAGATGAAAGCAGCGGTGGAAGGACGGACCACTGGGACCGTCCCTGGAATTCAGTCGGGCCTGGTTAAATCGATGCAGCCATTTCCCTCAGAACACCAAAACCTGCGAGGCGCTGAAAGCATTTTTTTTTTCTGAGGGGCTTTCAAGGCTTTCAGTCTCTCTGTGAATCCATTCAAATACAACAATAAAAGCCAAAATATGTCCCCCATACATAAAAGCCCTGCCTATGGCCTATGAGGAATAGAAATCGTTCATTCCTTGGGGCCTACACACCAGTGTTGTTGGATTCAATATGCATTTTCAACGCTGCCTCCTGCATTGGAGTCCCTTAACAAAGTCACAGTGTTAAGTTGAGCTTGCAGTGCAAATAAAGCTGTCTGACACAGGATTATGCTGGAAGGATGCAGTTTAAAGTGTGTTGCAGGTGCCTTCAAGCCTAAAGTAACCTTTTATCTCTAAACAGCTATTATGATACTGTCAATATGGAATTCAACCTGTGATTTGTGTTTTTATTCAGTTTTGACATGACTGATCTAATATTGAGGCCCAGAAACATTTTAAACATAAATGATAAGAAGCTGAGAGACAACTTTGACTAGTTTTTGTGTCAGAGCTGCAACAATTAGCTGAATAATCGAACAGTTAATCAACAGAAAAGTAATCTGCAATTACTCTGATAATAATTTGAGTATTTTAGACATGTTTTAAGCTAAAATCTCAAACATGCACTGGTATTGCCCTCTCAAAAATGATGTAAGCCATTAGCCTTGATAAGACAAATTTCTTTTTTTTAGTAATAAATGTGGATGAACTACTATTAATGAGTTTTGCACTGTTGGGCAAATAGGAAGAGCAACCTGAATACATCTCCTTCAGCTAGGGGAAACTTTAAAAGACATTTTCCTGAAGTTAAAAAATTATCAGCAGATTAATCAATGATGGAAATAATCACTGGGTGAAATTCTACATTGCATGTGACTCTGGCTGTTCTATATATTGCTGTTCTGATTTGTTTCTCAGAGACTGAAAACTGCAAATCTTGCAGGTTTAGGCCATATTTTGTCGACCAGAGGAGGTAACCAGTGGAAGCTTCATATCCTGTGCAGATGTTCACCTGCTGTGCTGACATTCATACTCCTTCATGCTGTATGTCTCTTTACTGGCCTTGGTTTAACCCTGTGTTTATTTCTGTAAAGTACATGACGACGTATAGTAGGTCCACAGATATGTGGCATGTAAAATACATTTTCTCAGGGGTTCAGGGCGTCAGAAATGGGAGAAGGTATTTTACTTCTTTTGGCTGAAAGTAGCATAGCTTTACTTTTTTACAAAGATCAGGGTGGGGCCAAATTTTTGTGGTAAATAGTGTCTGGTCTCCTTTTTGAAGAATGTTACAATATATTTAGGATGGGACATATATTTGAATGTGGAAACAAAGGTTACTAGAAATCATGCATTTTACTGAAAAAAAAAACTCTGCACCTCAGCAAGATGAACTGTTCACACCAGATTCAAACTGTAACTGGTCAAACTATGTCCCACTGGCAATAAATCCTTTTAAGAAACACCTTTACCTTTGCAGTTTGCTTGACTAAGATCTTTGACAAGCGACACTAATGGAAAGTAGGCTCATCACAGCCTCTGGTGGACAAGAAAGGAATAATGAGACTTTGAGCAAAAAGCCCAAAATAGAGCAACCTTCAGTAAATGACTGTCAGAAGATAAAAAAAACAAAGTGATGATGAAAGCAAAGTGATGGTGTAAAAATGTGTTTTTCCTGGTTCAATTGTAGCCAAGGACTTTTGTTCGGTATTATCTCTCCTGTCCCCATCACTCTTTACTGCCTGAGTTATAAAGGCAAAATTGCCTGGAAAAATCACCTTAAAAAGGGGCTCTTAGCTTGATTGACAGGTGCTATAGGCTTAAACACTCTGCCACTGTGGGTGCCACAGCTCCATCCACCCCATCCATCCATGTTTTGCTGCTTATTATGGAGGTAGCGGGCTAAATAAAACAGCAGAGTCATCTCCTAGATCCTCTGGGGGTTGGGTGTCCCAAGGCTCTTAAAGAAAAGATAAAATAAATAATACCATCAGCTTGTTCCGGGTCTCCCAGTTGGACAGGCCTGGAAGAATCATAATTAGATGCCTGAACCACATCAATAGACTTCTTTCAACAAGGAGCAAACAGTAGCTCCACTCCAGGCTCCTTACCTCGTCCCTAAGGGAGAGTCCAGACACCCTGTGAAGGAAACTCATTTCAGGTGCCTGTATCAGCAGACTCATTCTTTTGTTCATTGCACAGAAGGTCATGACCATAGTCAGAGTAGAGTTGTAACGTAAATTCGCTGGTAAATCAAGAGCTTCACCTTTGAGCTTAGCTCACTTTTCAACATGATGGTGGAACGCTAGCATCCTGAACAAGTCGAAGTGTTAGGCTGCTTTCACACTCTAACGTTCTTTAACTTTGTTAAAAAGAAACTGATGCGCTTTCATGTATTCATTAGAGCTGGTGTGAAAGCTGTCAATAAATCTTTGGTGCGTACTACACAACGAGCGCAAGACCAGCTGTAACACAGGGGTCTGTGCACTTCCAAGTGGGGATCAGGTTCATTTGTAGTCTGACAGCAAACACACCGACCACAGGAAACCACAGAAACTAGTGGATTTCTAGCACATTTTAAATCAAACATTGTTGAATAACCCTATCATCATTAAATTAGGACTCCAAAGAGAGATCAGGATCAGCTGTTTAAACATGTAGGACTCAAACACTTGGTCCAGTGACATACAAAGCACTTGTAGGAAAATGTTAAAGAAAAATGTGGTGTTTAGATTTAGAGCAAATTGAGACAACTGTCCTATTCCTTCTGTTTAGTATCTCCACTCTGGAACAGAAACCAGTGGTACAGTGTCTGTTGTTCATGGATGTTATTTGGCTCTGCTTCAGATCCTCTCTTTTACACTTATAACTCCACTTTTAACTTTCTCTCATCCCTTTCTGTTTGTAAATGGGCCTGTGTGGTGGTGTTTGACAACAGAGTAAGATGTTTTCAATTTCACTGAAAAGTGACATTGGAAGTACCTTTGGCTTTATTTCTCTAATTAAGGGCTTTTAATGCACAGAAAGAGGAGGAAGGTGTTTCATAGGTAGAAATAAACTGTCATGCCTGTAACTGATTTGTACCAAAATCACTTGTGAGTGAACAGAAAGATGCATGCGAGCTCTAGTGTTGGATGAATATTGTTTTGTGGTCATTAAGACATTATTTCACATGATCTTATTCAGCAAAAAGGTCTCTTTAATCTGTTAGTGTGTGTGTGTGTGTGTGTGTGTGTGTGTGTGTGTGTGTGTGTGCATGCATGCATTTTGGATTCAATTGCCGTTCTGTTTATGTACGCTCAAGTATGAGCTTACAAGGATTATATGACATGTTTTTTGGTGCAGCAACAGTCGTAAAATAAAATTGCAGTC
>JAQMCX010000026.1:1032279-1079976 GCA_029814765.1 Acanthurus leucopareius
GACATGTTTTTTGGTGCAGCAACAGTCGTAAAATAAAATTGCAGTCACCATTGATTGATGCTGATGTCGCTCTCGTGTGCTGGGACTGTCACATGGGTCGGGATCATGCACCGGATCACAGCTGGCAAAACTGTCCAATCAATTAGTCACCTGTTATTCTGTCATGTTTCCCCGTCTTTGTTCATATGTAGGAAAATATGAGTACATAGAAACTGCATCACCGCTGAAAGGAAACAATGTATTATTTCTTTTCTTCATTCAAACTAATGAACTGAACTACAGGTGTGGAAAAAACCTTATTCCTCCTGCAATCATCACGTGTTTCCTCTGATGATTATGTGTCACACCTCGAGTGGTGAGGATCAGGAGCTGCATGAACTGACTGAACACTGTAATTAGGGTTTATCCGCTGTTGGTTATATGTCAGCTATTTGTTAAAGAGAAGATTGGAAAGAAGGGGAGGAAGAAATTAGGGGCTCTGAGGCAAGAAAAAAGGTAAGGCGGAGAAACGGATATTGAATATATGAGAGCAAGACAGAGAAAGAGGACGGTTGGGGGTTGATGAGAGGCTGCCATCGTGTGCGAGGGAAAATAAAGATGGAACATGATGGAAGGAAGCAGGGAAAGAGGCATGGGCAGAGGGAAAGAAAAGGGATGACGACAACACCATTATGGGACAAATTACGGAGACGTAGGGAAGGGAGGCCTGAACAGAAAGAGTCAAGCGGAGAGCATAATTTGCGAGACAGAAATGGACCAAAGACCACTGTGGTGCTTAATTCCCCTGTTTTACGTCAAACAGAGCTCTCATAGGGCTAACACGTGTACAAATAGTGTCCAATTTGGTTTCAGTTTTGGGTGGAAAAAGAACACGTTGAGCTGGTCCAAACACAGACGAGTCAAAGAAAGTGAATTACATGACATGTTGCTTGTCAAAATGTGTAGATGGAGACCGTAATCTAGAGAGGTCCAATGGTAGTTTGCACTTCCTGATTGCCCCCACAGGCTGGAAAATGACCTTAAATTACAGTGAGCTGACCAGCAGGCCTTGAAGTAATTGGCACCTGGCAATGCTTTCAACAACTCTTCTTTATTAAATTGAACGCTAATGTAACAGTACGTTGGCTTCTGCCATTAGGATAGTGATGCAACACTGCCTTTTGTTATCAAGGCTAATGGCTGCTCATTGATTTGACAAATCTGCCCAGAAATATGCAGTGCTTTACGGTGCTCTTAATACATCTCTGGGGTCGTCGGGAGTTCTGTAGGATCTAATTGGTCTAAGTGAAGTGTTGTTACTTCCTATCAAAAGGCGGCTGCATCTTTAACAGCATCTCCCTTAATAGGTCTCCCTCTTCTTTTTTTGCCGGTAGAGTTTCTGTAAACAAGCAGAGGTGAATTTAGGTGGGTGAAAGTCTGCTGTTGGCTATGTTAGCCAGCAGGGGAGACATTCTTTAGATGTGAGGCTCAGCCTTTCCCATGATGCCTGGGAGTTCTCATATTACGGACGTCTCCACAACAGAATTCATAAAGGTGATGAGTTGCATCCACATCCTCCTACAGCTTTATGGGGCACCAAGGCCGCCTGTTAGTTATAACGAGCATCTGCGTCGAACTGTTGTAAAGATATTGAACCCATCAGGAGGTGCCATTGCACCACCATCACAAAGTGAGCTGCACAGGTAAATGTGATTCACTGAGAGATCAATAAGGTGCTTGATTAATAGTCACGTGACTATATTGACCTTAAAGACATGGCACTGTAATTTACTGGATCACACAAAGCCAAGAGTCACCACTCAAGACCATTTCATAATGCTGCTGCCAGAGAACTGCATTAAAAGTCAAAGTCCCACTCAAAGAGAAATGTGTTTTTTAATGGTGCAGAATGATGAATGTACAGAGTTTGACACCAGAGGGCTGTTTTCATTTACTGAAGAGGGAAGTTAACAACATGTTCCCATGAGCATAGTTATGAACATCACAACCAGTTATGACGCTAATCATGGTTCAATATGCAGCCTCAACAAATGTGTTTATGACACTTGAAACCTCCGGTGCACACTCACTAAAATGGATTTCCTGTTGAGGTAGCAGACATAGTGGCAAGGTAGTTTTTTTTTTTTTTGTTTGAAAAAAGTAATGTTTACTTTTCCGTTGAGTCTGAGTTTTTTTAATGTGGGAGATAGTGTGGATGTAATTTTGAGAATTTGAAACAAGATGGTTGAAGTCTTTTTACAGAAAAACCTTACTGGACACAAATTATTTTTTTACGTAGAGTACTTTTATATGTTGCACGTATAAATAGCTTTAAAATTCATGGAAAAATGCTTTAAACCTAATTAATGTTGTTGAAGTTCTCTATTCTATCAAAAAGTTACAGGTGTGGTGTCTTGCTTTTGTTGAGTAATTGGTCAGTTTTCCAAAGTCAAAACTGTTTGTTAGACTAGCTGATAACAACACAGTCCAACAAAGAGTTGTTCTGTTAGCCAACTAAAATTAGTTTATCTAAGTTTTTTAGAAAGATTCTTTCTAGATGATAGACTTAATTTTTAACAGTATTTCCCTTGATCATATCTTCAACATTCAAAAAGGTCCTGCAGGCTCTGTTGGACACATTTCTTGCCAAAAGACAATCAAAAGCAGTCCCAAAATTAAACAGTTTTACTTTTATTTGTATAGGTTTACATATTAGATGCCACTGCAGTAATAAAACCTTTTTTATTTCTTCTACAGCTGATATTCAAAAATAAGTTAATATTATTACATGCTGTATATGCATGTATATTACCATCCTGTGTTTCTCTGTCAGCTAGATCCAAACACTGAACTCTTGATGGGACTAATTACCTCCCTACTACCTCAGTGGAATAGGAGGTAAAAAGTATAATATTCTTTAAATATTGTCACTTAATCCATATTATTCCATACTTAATTCATGTTTTTTTAAAGTGATCATCCTCTCCTTAGTTTTCCCCTGATCACAGTGGAAGGAAATGATGTGTCATTTTCTTACTCTCAGATTCCCTCAGGGCAACATTAAAGTTTCATCACATGTAATAAGTAGTGATTTTAAAGGGTAATGCCATGGAAGGTACAATAAAAGAAAAAGGTGAAGGCTTTGGGCTGAAACATCTCTCAGATCCTGGGACTGTTGTATTGAGTAGTGATCCTACTCAATCTTCTGTTAGTTTGCAGACGGTGGAGCCGAAACAACAGCAGCAACATGGAGGAGAACCAACCAGAAGATCAGCAGCCAGAAGTCAAAGAAGTCCTTGCCAAGTAGTCTGTAACTGGGCAACAACTGATATGAGATTTTAAATCAAAACTTAAGCAACTGTGTATGCCTCCTTGAGATTGAGGTATGCCAAGCAATTTACTCTGATTGATAGGAGTCCATCTCCCCTTTGTCACATTATCCAATCTGATATCAAACCGAGCTGCCCTCCTCTCAGTCTCCATTGAACCATGTGTGTCTGACACTCTCTCTGGACCAGATGTTGGCTCTTAAATTGACCTGCATCACACAGAAAGTTGTTGGGGATTTTGTTGTGCAAAAGCTGACAGTGAGTGCAGAAGAAGAGGAGAGACACAAAGTATGCTAATCAGGGATGAGCAAACTGGTGAATATTAGCAGGCAAGTTTAAGCAAACGACAAATAATTCACAAATTTTCTGACCCCCAGATGTAGCCTGTGGTTATAAACCTGTCATGAGGCAGCTATTTTAATCAGCATCCTCCTCTCATTTGTTTTCTGCACATTACTTTTATGTAAGGTCACAACTAATGCATATTGGGCTTAATACCAAGCAAGACAATTGTTTTTTAATTTTTTAAAATGTATTTTATTGTTTATTTTAAAAGGGGCAGTGCACAATTATATGTAATTGCACCAGTGATGGTTCATAGCTAGTTTGCAGCTGTTGTCCCTGGTTGTAGCATGGTTTAAAGAAATATCAACAACTCTGAGCGTATTTTTCCCTGCAGCAGGATGGCAATGAGTCCAGCTAAGCCTATTACTGTGCTGATCCAGGACCATAACGCAATGTAACATGGTCATAGTAAACCTTATTTACCATCTCACTGTAGGTCAGTGTTGTGCATGTACACAGAAACAATTTTTTTTAAATCCACCATTCACAATTTCGAATTTATTTACAGTCCCAAAAATAAAGTTGTTTACACTCACTTTTAAATGTAGCTTGATGTTTGGACTTGGTTTTCACACCCAGTGGGCACAATTTGCATAAAAATGTGACATTTTACTGTATTTTAAGAACACCTTTATTTAACACCTTTCAAGTTGCTTAAAATATCAGTTCAACACCATGGCACATCTCCAAACTGAGCCCTTCCTCTCAGTTCCCTTAGCCCCTCTGTCCCACTCAGCTACAAGGTAGCCAAATCATGTAAAATACCATAATGCTGCTCTGAAAACTCATACAACTGTATATTCTTTCTTCCAAACCTTAGTTATCTTCACCAATTATGATTTCTAGTTACTGTTTTTTTAAGTTTAAAATGTGTATTGTCAAGAAATACAATCATGACACTGCCTAAATTGAGATGCTGTGAATTTGTCATGACTCAAATACAAGTGCATTGCCTTGATCATGGTGTAAATTGGTATATATGCCATTAAGCTACAGGGCTGCCAGGAAAGTATAGGTGTGAAGACACATCTGCTGTATTTTATTTACATGTGACTTGTGAAAAAAACACACCAAATATCTAAAGAGATTCCAAGGGGCATAAAGTGTTCATAAGTAAAATTTCCTAATTGTATATTTAATCAATGTCCTCTCTCGGATAGGCTCTTCTTTAATAAGAGTATATATATTTTCTATAAAACTGGGTGCTGGGACTGATACAACAAATGCGATACTAACTTCTGTTTTCACAAGTGAACAAAGGATAGGTTTTGAATAAAACAGTTTTGTTGGTGTTCAGCTTTTGCTTGGTGCTAGCAGCTTTCACTTGCTTACATCATAAATTCTGATTTTAGCTACATGATAAAGTGCCAAATGCACTAAAGCACAATGTTCACGTGCAACGAGGAATTTTTGGAGAAGCAAAAAAGGATATTCACATTAAATACTTTGTTAATGATGTGGTGTAGTGTGTAGGATTTATGGGGTTATACTTGTAGAACCAGGGTAAATTGGCCTGAATATAAGGTTTGTTGTATTTTAATATACTTAAAAGTAGCCTTTTATATTTACAGTAGGAGCAGACCCTCTTTAATGGACTGCCATGTTGCACCTCCATGTATCTACATTAGCCCTAAAGGGACAAACTGAATACTGATTCTAAGGGGGGGGCTTTTACATTTTTCATGTCCACTACAGGTTCTCCTACATGCTTGGAGAGGATGGGTAAGTGAAGGTATATTCACTAGTTGCCATTAACACCTACACACTGGGTCTTCAGCTCTGGGGTAAAGTGATTAAATTATTGAAACAATTACATAATCAGTTTAGTTCAAGAGAGTTAAGTCTCCATAAGGAAAAAGTTTTAATCTCCATCAAATTCCCTTTCACATGACCCAACCAACCTTTGCATCTCCATTTGTTTTTGAGCAAACTGGGTCTCATCCTTTGCTGTATATCTGGAGGTTCTACAGAGGACATGCAGCCCCCCTAAAATCTGCATTTGCTCCCACTATGATTCTGAATTCACATAATCTAAAGGCTAGATTGGAATTCACTGCTGTTGGGTGAATTCCTCCTTTCTGCAAATTAAATGTTTATTCAGTAATAATAATAATAATAAAAATCAATTTTATTCCCCATTGAGTTTTGTATTTTGACAATTATTCATCAGATGTCAAAGGTTGTTTTGACATCCAAAAGGTCATGAAATACACATGTTCTTTCTCTTTTGTTTGTTCTTTTTCTATGGGTTTTACCCACATGGAGAGACAGCGGACACTGTGGTGGTTTTAGCAGCAGTGATTTCCCCTGTGCTTTCAGACCCACAGGAAATATAGGACTTGACAGCTGCCTCATGTGGTTTGATTTAATCAATTGAGTGTTCCTGTGTTTTATATTAATTCATGTTGCTGACCCATAAAGGTTGATCATTATTTAGAGTTTATGTTAATAATTATAAAGCACTATGATTTAATACTTAGCGTATGAAATCAGAGTCCTTTAAGAAACTCATCCCATGTCCATGTTCAACAGATTATTACTGTACTTTGCACTGAATTTACTGGAGATATTATTTTGTCTGCCTTGAAATACAGAAATGAAATCTGAACAGTTTATTACAATTAGAAAGTGACAAATTAAAAAAATATGATAACCATGTACTTTGACATACAGATTAAGTAACATGTTTGTCTTTCTTTCAGGAAGTCTTTTTTCTCGTATTTGAAAAATGAAGGACACTTCAAAACTCAAACTGAGGTAGCAATGGCTATCAGTTTATTTTAATTCTGCTAGTGTCCCAGTTGCTGGGCCTCACGTGTAAAACTTTGATCAACACATCTTAAGTTGTGCTCTCCAACAAATTAAAAACTTTCCTCAGACTTAAGAATGTTTTTGTGGTATCAAAATATTTGCAGGTAAGAGCCAAATATACATGCAGTCACGTTTACTTATACATTATTGGCCCAAAGTCTAAAAAAAGTCTGAGGCAAGTCCTTTGAGAAATCTAAATTACCTACAGAGGGTTGTTGTCTGCACTTAATCACGTCTAAATTTGGCATCTGAGGACTGAAATTGTGTTAATAAGTGATCACAAATGCAGACACTGTGTAATACAAGTACACTGTCAGCAATTTCTGGATTAATTTTTGATGAGGCTCAAGCTAAAATACCTGATGATGTTTGCTGTATACAGTGGGATGTTCTCCTGCTGGTTGGCATCATCACACTTAAAAAACACATTGTCACCATGAGCTCTGTTCAGTGCTTTCAGTTGTACAACAATGATCATAGCTCTGGATCAGTAAGATCAGCCATTTTATAAACTCTTATTTGTCCAATAATATAATTTTTACACAGAGATGTGAAAAAGTATGAGCTTTATTCTCAATGTACCTGATTATTTATCATACACTACCTTTATAAATAATATCTTGCAGGAAACCAGTGCCTTGTGTTTGTGGCAGTGGATCTCTTGCTAAAGATGTCTTAATCTCAAAGAGATAAACTGATTAAATGTACATACATTTTTTTTTTGGTTTATGGTGCAAAAAGATAAGAAACTATTGCATGCTGTGATGTAAAGTGAAAGAGAAGCCCGCATAATGAATACTGGTCTGTACTGGGAGGCCATTTTAGTCAACTTGGTGATTCCACAACAGAGAAGCTCAGATCTTTTTTTGCAGGTTCAGGTCAAATTTTAGGTATATGAGGTCAAGATCTTCATTGGTTCAAGAACTTCTGCCCAACCTCAAAGACCCAGAAATGACCCACCCAAAATACCACTGGAACTATTATTTGAAATGAGAACAATGAAATGTCAGAGCTGAAACAGACAGACTCAATCAAGCTGGTTGAACAAACTGACAGGAGAATCTTAACATTCTGTATATGTTTTGTTGGTGAAGGACACCTGCAGAAAACCCACACAAACACAGGGAAAACATGCAAACTCTGCACAGAGGGCCCCCGCTGGGACCTGGGCCCTCTTGCTGTGAGGAAACAGATCTAACTACTAAAAGACCAGACTCAGTACTGTAGCACACAGAAAAATTAGGTGTAATATCTGTTGGGATTTCATGAAAATGGAACCCAGAGGTGAACTACATGCAAACATACCTGACTAAATGTGAAAAAGAATTGAATAAATCTAAAAGACACTTGAGTTTAAAACTATGATGATCAGCAGCCAAAAGTTGTACTTTGTTAATGGCAAAGGCGATTTGCAGGAAAATGGCTTTAATACTTTAATTTAACACCACTGTTGTTAACCCCCCACTCCCCCCACCCCCACCCCCCGATTTTTCACGCTTGTATTTTAGGTAGAAATCTGAAAAAAAGGTAAATTAGGCCTTTTGCACCTGACAGTGTAAAAGATCCAATTAAATTAATTGGCTGCTTGTCTCACACCTTTTCTCTTATTTTCACAAGATAGGAGGTGGCTGAGTGTCACAGACTGTTACCTCTTACCATGCTCAGCTTTGTATTTGTCTAATTGGACACTCCTGGGGACCTTTGAATACACTGCAGATGAGTTATTCTTCATTGTCTCATATAACTGTCTTTCACAGTAGCTGTTATCATAAAAAATGTCCTGGCTCTTTATGTTTCCTGCTCTTTGATCTCTCTGCCGTTTCATTGGCTGATAACTAATTAGGGAAATGGGTTTCTGTGGCACATGCTGAGGGATTCGATTGTTGCCTGAGTGGCTGTTTTTTTTTATGTTTTGTGACAATGTCATCTGACAAAACATATTGCAAAGAAAGAATTAGTTCCTTTGTTTACTTTGCAGTGAGTGCTGTCACGAGCTGACATTGTTTTTCTCACTCACATGTTTTATTCAGCATCTGAGCCCCTCTTGTATTGACTTTTGTGCACATTGGAATTCTCCTTTTGTTTTATTCTACTGTATGTTTTCAATTAGAAGACAAAAGCATATTTGTTTGCTGAATTTGTGAAGTTGAAAAAGATCGACTCAACTAGACACATCAGGACAGAAATCTTGAATTGTTTTCAGTACTCAGAGTGAAGTGACAATCTTATCTGTGCTATCAAGGGAAAGGTTGAGATGTATGTATATTATATCATAATACACAGCTTCAGGTGACTCATATGTGAGTCGAGGAAGACGTTCTTTTGTCTGTGTGCATAGAATCTGAAGCAGCAAGGTGGATGGGAAAATCATTGAAATAAGGTTTTCAAAAGAGCCATATAGTAATTTGTAAAGCAAAAAAGTGGAGAAGAGAAAAGAGATCAAGATTATTTTTGAAATGCTTTGTGCTTTTGACTAAAGCTTCTGCAACATGAAATAAAACTGCCTAACCATAATAATATAATTGCCCCTTGGACATTGTAATCTGTTTTCCTGTCTTTATCAGCCACAAATATTTCATAAACATGCAAAACAGGCATTAGCTGTAAAAGCACACTCAGACAAAAGGTAAATAGACAGCATTTAAATAGTGCCCTTTACAACACAAGTCAGCATTCACCAGTTCACCTACATATTCATGGCAAGTGACGTCTCTACAAATTGCCAACCTGCTCATCAGGAACTCATTCACACACATTCACACACCAATTGAATAGCCATCGAGAGC
Source organism: Acanthurus leucopareius (assembly GCA_029814765.1). NCBI lineage: Eukaryota > Metazoa > Chordata > Actinopteri > Acanthuriformes > Acanthuridae > Acanthurus > Acanthurus leucopareius. Next base: position 1,041,530 of record JAQMCX010000026.1, read on the forward strand.
AATTTAGGTTCAGTATCTTGAGGAGTACACCTCAACACTAAGACTGAAGAAGCCGGGGACCAATCACTAACAGTCTGATTGACTGATGAGTAGACAACACACTCTACCCCCAGAGCTAGGGCCACCATACAAAAATGAAAAAATATATACTCTGTCCAATCACAGCCTTTTGGTCTCCTCCATTAAACCAGTAAGTGCTTACCATAAGCTAAACCAAGCTTACTAATAATAATGGTAGAGGTTCTAATGTTTGTAGCTAAGATAATTAGTGTTAATTAAATATGTTACAGTAAATGCATAAAAACAAAAAAAGAAGAAGGATTTTAAGATTTATATTGTGTTTCAGTTTATTTCTTCGATTGGTTTGTCTTTATGTAGACATTTTAAATCTTCCATACTCTTAGTGTTCAGGGCAAAAACATCAAGTGAGTCAAATAAAGGGAATGATGAGATTTTTACAACTCAAAATATAGTGCCTGAAGCTGTCGGTCTGAGAATGAAATGTCGTAAAAAAGGATCATAGGTGGCCATGCATTGTTAAAGCAGGATACACCAAGAGTAAATAGAAAATAAACATAGGTTTGTACCATCCAAATTCATTATTGAACTGTTCAGTGACTGGTGTTCAGTACATTCCAAACAAGAGTGGGTTCTGCAAGGGTGGAGTTGGTCCCTGCATAAAAATACCACCTCTACAGGTAAATTAGAGCCACCACCACTGAATGAATAAATAAATAAACAATAAATAGATAAAACAATAAAACAATAAAAAGACATGTTAAACATCTTGACTAAAATGGTGTGTTACTAGAATATAAATAAATAGATGGCAACAGAACAGCTTGACTCAATGGCAAAATTAGGTCATGTGTCTCACTAAGAGTCAAGGATGCCGCATGTTTGTGTGTGGACTAATGCTGTAATGTCAGATGGATGTTAAGGAAAGAAAACTTAAATTTATATATTTACTCAATAATTAAAAATATCGCTCATATGGCAACAACGTCAAGGTTTGCAGACTATAATCCCCATGCAACTTTTACAAAAATCCTCAAAATTTAACGTTTTCTGCATACAAGTGGTCAACATGATGTAGGCTAACCTTGTTTGCTTAGCACTGCACAGGCTAACATGTAGCTTGTTGCTGTTAGTTAAGTTCAAAGTTACTCTGGTGTCAGTCATTTTTACGTTGAAAATCTGAGAATTTTTTTAGTCTCACTGTTTCCTGATTGAACAGCAGCTTAAAAATAATGGATATTAAAAATTTGGAGCTAAATATTTAAAGGTAAAACAACATCACTGACAACTATAGTTAGCCGGTATTAGCAAACAGCTAATGTTAGCACATAACCCTTTCAAGCTGACTGTTTGACAGTCTTACTTGAAACAACAGAAGACATTAAATTAATTCTTAAATATTAGTACACATACACACATGGTGGACACATTTTCTTATTATCATTGACACAGATGCATTTATACTGAAGTTAACTGAAAGCTTAAAGCATTTCATACAAATGATAAATGGTACCTTCTGCATCTGTAAGAAACATTAAGAGATGCAACAGAGGGTTAGGTATGCCTGTTTGACACATGATGCTGGGCTGAAAATGACCTTCTTGTGAATATTTTCTATTTATAATAGATCTTTTTTGATTATTGATATAGGCATCAGTATGTTAATACCAAAAGTTTGATCCATCCATCCATCTATGCTGCTGGTGTGTGCATGCACCATTGATGACCTTTTAATTCAAAAAATTAACACAGTAGTTATTTGGATTATCAGTAACGCTCTACATTGTAACATCCATGTGATGAATCTAAAAAGAAGTTTAAAAATGCTGAGTGGTAATTCATATCATAAGAAGCCTGTTAGTAATAAATCATGACACGTTTTTCTCCTTAAAGAAAATCTTTTGAAAAGTATTGATATCCTTGGGATTGCTTATTATTACACCTGATGTTCCCCTGGAGATCCGCCCCTGCATACTTGGTGCTCCAGGAGAACAAAGTCATGTAGGCACCCGTTTCCAAAACCAGAACCACTTGTAACCACAAACACACTGCCAAGTTTTCCTGGTCTGGTCACTGAGGACACGTCGGGGGTGACCTCATGAGCAGAAGCCTGTTGTCTCTGTCCAGCAACACCTCATGAACCGGGCTCCACATCCTGCTGGTGTTGGCTGGTCGCGCTGTCCACTGGGTTCTCTCCGAACCCACAGAGTCTGCTCCATTTCCGTCAGACAAAGACTAATGACGAGGAGCTGCTGTATCCCTCATAACCGTGTGTTAGAGAGCAAGAAAGGCTCGGAAATTACTTACTCACATAAAAGCAGGAGCTTGAGTTGCAATTACCCACATGCACCCCAGGATATGTGGAAGTAAGAAAGAGCCCTGGTGTTGTAATTCCTCCTGACTGCTTGCTTTTGGTGCAGAAATATATTTGAAAGGGTCGATGACATGTGATGTTTGCAGAAGAAATGACAAAAAACTGCTATTTTCTTCCAAATGCAACTTTCCCTTTTTCTCATTTTAGTGCCACAATTCATATGGACTCTGGTGTTAGTGCATGAGCGGACAGAATGTGAATTTTCCCATCCAGAGTTTACCTCATCTGATGGCTACTGGTGAACTGGAAACGACAGCACGGCTATTTCATATGCAATTCATCATCATGTCAGACACAGTGCACATGCAGTTCTCTTGACAGAAATGTTAGCCCATTGTTGATATTCTGCCAGTGTGTGAGCACATGTCCGAGGTCCTCCTCAGCTTTGACAGTCTAATGAAAATAAAACAGCATTGTCAAACATGCCTGGCCCCTCAGCAGCCCCGAGAGAGTCCAAAACGTGATCATAAATCACCAGCAGAGAAGAAGAAACAACATGTTATTATCTTTCCGTGGTAGCCATGCACTCGGCCACGGATGTTACTTTATAATTTCACTCAGCACAGCCATGGTGAATTTATTCCATTATGTTGCCATGAGCGCACAAGCCTTGGTTTGTGTTTGTGTGCAGCACCGTGTGCACGTGCATGCTTTTAAGGCCTGGGTTTATCAGTATTGCCGCCTGAATTTCTCTCAGACCAGAGATAAAGCTCATAGGCCTCCAGGCTCAAAGCCTCCGTCTCACTACAGCATGCGAGCTGGATGTCATTCAGACACAGCTGCTGGAGGAAAAATATGAGCCATGCAGGCTAAGATTAATAGCAAGAAACGCAGCTAAATGACAAGAAAATGTGCACCTTGTGTCGTGTTCATGAATTTACAAGTGTGAATGTCTATCTGTGGCTTCTTTTTATGTGTGTGTACTTGTGTGTGATTCAGGGGGTCAGAAATTATTGTTGATTGAGGAGAAGCATCAGAGATTAGAGTAGAGAAAAAAGAAGGGTTTTCAGGTATTTTGGGGGATTTGCACCCAGTATTTTCACCCCTGGATTCTCCTGTTCTTCATTCACAGACACTTTCCAGGTCGATGAATGTCATTCTACTCTTAAAGCCGGCTCCACACTCATATAATCAAGGATAATTTTACCTTTCAAAAGTCCTTGTGCAGCTCTTACTACTTGGAGCACTGCTTATCATTTATTATTTTTAGCTAATGTCCTTATCCAGGACTCTTTTGTCTGTGATGTCTGTGGGAAAAAGGTTGATAGAGTTTTGAAGATTAAATTTTTCAAGTACTCAAGTTGAAGAAAGAATTGTCATTGAAATAATACCTACTTGTGTTATTTTACAAAAGTATCCTCTGACAAAATGAGCAGAGTAGCAAGTAATCTAATAAGTAAAAAGAAAGGCACACTACTGTCCTTTACCCTCTTTTTAGGTAAAAAAAAGAAGTTTTTTTAGGACTAACGCAGGACTGCGCATTCTGAGTTTCAGAGTTGGTGATGAACTGACATGTTATCATCCTCAGATTATATCAACTGCTACATTACAAAGAGGACAATATTCCAACAATATTCCCAGTCTGTGGCCTTTTCCTTGTGTACATGAGGATTTTTCAAAACTCAATCTTTTCTCTGCATGTTTGTCTTTTATCCATGCCGAACAGCCTTCAGTTGCTGAAAGAGAATCTTGTGAAAAACTCTGGTGAGGTTGAAGTTATTCAGAAAGCCTGTGTGCAGTGTTGATGTGCAGTCAGGTGGAACAGCATTTTCGGCTTATGATAATATATTGTGTGATTACTTATGTTTAACATAAGGTCGTGTGTTGCTTAGTCCTTGTTTGTAGGTTTTGGACAAGAACATTTAGTCAAACCTCCATGTGCATTAAGGCTACTCCAAGTACAATTTATTACAAGTTGCATGTGATGGAGTGGATAACTTGTTACTAGCCATCACTGTCTAGTTGTATGTAGTTGTATTCAATACAGATAGCTATACAGTCTTTCTTTTTGAGTCTGCACCTATTATCATTCTGTAAAATGGAAAAACAATGCTCTGACTTGTGTGTATGTTATATAGTGTAACTTAAAGCTCTGATTTTATCTCCATCAAAAACATGAAAGTACCTGGCTCTGACTTCCTGCTCCATGGGTCACTTCCTTCACTGACTACTTGCTAGCTGGATCTGCAGATTGGAGCTCTCCAGGTAGTGTTCAGTGGGTTCAGGCTGAGATATTATTGTGCTGAAAACAGCTTCATGCAGCTATTCTGCTGGAAACAGTGTTGATGAGAGTGCAGAGTCTGAACCACACGGTAAACATGCCACAACAAACACACACAAACAAAAGATGATAAAATGCTCCATACAGGTGAGAATTCTTTGGGTTCAACACTTTTATGTTATTTATTAAAAAAATGGATGAGTGTAGGCTTTAAACAAGGAAACCTGATTGGTAATACAGTCCTTTTCAGTCCTTCCTTTAACTTTGTTGCCCCCGAGCGTCTCCAATAGAAGCTTGGAGTTCAGTGCCTTGCTTAAGGGCAGCTTAACTATTCACTCTACCCTCCAATATTTTCCGCTTGTGATCAGAGAGTCATGCATGTGTGTGTATCTTATGTGTGCGTGTTTGTGTGTCCATGTATATTACATCACATAAGTGACCAGCTCCTGAGCTCTTCCTGGTAGGAATCTGTTGCCCTAGGGTTAGGTTATAATAAGGTGACAGTTGCCTTTTTTTTCCTGCCTCCTCCTCTTCCCTTCCAGTAATTCCCTCTGATGCTCCCCCTCACTGCCACTATTCCTCCAACTTGCCTCGAGAACTGGGGGAGAAGGGGGGAGGGTTGCAGAGCATTCATGGGAATGTCAGCGATGGACTCATGTGTCGCCCTCAGCTTCAAGGGGGCTCCAGTGAGGAGGAAGAGTGCAGGAGGGTGCTTTCTAATGACAATGCAGCTCACATTCTGTCGCACTGCAAAAACGGAGGCCACTCCTCCGTTCTCTGCTGTGCAGTCCTTATTTAAATAACTCCCTGTGTTTTTAAACTTTAAAGATACGTGCAGAAGCCAGATGTTTGCCACAGGCTTTTCCTCTAACCTGAAAATCTCTAAAGTCTGCATGTGAAATAACTCGCCGTGATTTCATAGTTCATTTTCTTATTTAAAGATTACCTTTAGGCAGTGAAACAAAAGATAGTGACATGCAACGAACACAAAATGCAAATCAGTGAAGCAAGTTTTATTTTCATGGTCAGTACTTCTACTCTTCACTTGAGAACTTTTACTGTGTCTTTTTCACACACTTTTACTATGTACTTTTCTAATTACTTCCAACTATTCAACAGTAAAATCAAGGTTTAATGGGGCCCGAAGGGGGATGCAGTGCGGACACATCGATCTGTGAACACAACAACATCCGTTAACATTTACTAGAACTCAGAAAGAGGCAAAGAGGAAACAAGCACCTGCGTCAGGAATACTATGGCAGAGCAAAGGCCACGAGAGGAGGCAGAAATTGGCTCCATACAGTGACAATCCTTAGCCACACCTGGTCCCACTTTTTACACCCATAGCTAAAAAAAGGCAACTATAATATGATCAACGCCCAGCTTGCTTGCTGGCTGTGCAGCTGTGAAGAGGGCTTGAGTTCCTGTCTAGCAGGTCCTAGGTCACATTCGGGGTGTGCTTTCTGAATGGCCCTTTGTCTCCAAATGTGCTAAGTGTTAAACATCAGTTGGTTGCATCACATATACAATACGAAAAAAGACAAACTTTAAGAATTTTGTAAAGTCCATATGGCCAGATATGACTGTTTTAAGAAATATGTCCTGTGCCTTCCCCTAAAAACCAATAATCTGTTTTACAGCAGCTGAACCGGGAACAAATCAATCGGGTTGATTCTGGATTAAGCTGGAAAACAAGCTATTGTTGTAAAAACATGGCCGCTAGAAGAAAAAAAAACTGACTGGTGTTCTATTTTTATGTCTGCTAGGGTTGAAATTACACCTTTTTTATAATTTATTCAGATTTCAGTCATTTTTATTTAAAGGTCAGGACAGTAAGCTTGCTAGATTGAGCCTGTGCATTTCAACATCACTTTCAACACAAGTCTGATATGATACAATATTACATTAATGTAAAGACAACAGCAGCACAGGGTTAAACCTGCAAAAAGGGAGAGAGACAGAGAGATTACATGCATAGCTTATTAATTTTAGAATTACATTATCAAAAATCATCATTAATAGTTTGTATCCCATTATCCTAACAGGATGTAATTTTGAAAGTAAAAAGTGGAGAATTTGGATTTTTGCTGAGGAGAGATTTGCAGCATTCACTCTTATAAAACATTAAACAGACTGGAACATTATTTTATATTCAACAGCATTTATTTAACAGATACCAAACATGAGAACGCATAATATCTAAAGTAATAAAGTACTAAGTACAGATTTGTTTGTGGAACAGACAAAAGCAAGACGCCTGACTCAAAAGTGAAAACTGACGTTCCTGTTTCACAACTTTTTATTTATCAGTGTTTCGGCAAAGTCATTATGAACCTTCAATTTTGTGCAATTTTTCTTTTTTGTATCTTTTGGTACCTTCCCTCTTTCTTTCCCACAATGCTTTAAGGAACAATTTCAGACCTGTTGAAGTTATGTACTGCAGTACATGAAGAGTATTATAATGTGCACTGCTGTCTTGCAGCTGTGATGTTTTGGACTTTTATTGTTGTAAATACCTACATTTCTCGAGCCACCACCAGTGATATAATTAGTGTAATTTGCTTAATGTGCAAAACAATGTGGGAAGCAAACAGCCACATCGCAGACATGCTGTACAAAGATGGTCATTACTCAAATTACTACATGACACTTTATTTTCATCTTGAGGCTTGAACTTCTCCTTGGTCGTTTATTTTTTTAAACTTTTCATCCTCCACATCTCCTCTTTTCTCTCATGTAGGAGAAACAGACATTTGGCGGGGTTATCTCAGTCCAACAGATGACTTTCATTAGCAACCTAAACCTCTGCCAAATTCCCACACATTATGATCATCGGCAGATTTGTCACTGTCAGATCCAACATGTTAGTGCCATCTTGGATGGGAAAGAACACATGGGCATCGCCCTGTTTTAGGGAATCGACCTCCCAGGATTTACAATTTATATGTCATTTCTTACTTAACAATGCAACATCAAAGACTGTTAATAATTTTCAAACTGACCTCAGTGAAATATTGTTCAAACCAGAGAGAGATTTTTTTTTTGTATTTTAAGTGCAAACAGACAGCATTGTATTTTTCAAAACAGGAACCCCACAAAAGTTATTAACTTCAAACTTTCTGTATTATTACTTAAAGATCTGAATGGCAGCAGCATGTAATTTGAGTTGCATAACTCATCTCTCTCTATCATAGGACTTAAACTTGACAATCAGACCTTTTATTTCAGCAAAATGGCCCATTGGAGGCAAATGTGTTAAACTGCTAATTCCAAGTTATTTTTGCCTTTATTTTCAGAAGTTGAATTTCTTTAACTTTTGCTTCTGTGGACCAGCCTCTTCAGAGATTGCTGGTGGAGGACATGTCAGCAGAGGTCAATGTTTTATTAATACTTGAACAGAAAACAGATATCTAGTCAAATCTCGCCAATGCAAGTTTGTTAATAACAGGCTGACTCTTCAAATTTCTTCATGAAAAGCGGCACACTCAGCTGTATTCAGCCTTATTAAGTAGAAAACTGGTATCCTAAATAAAACAAAGTAAAGAGAACAAAGAGCCATCACATGTTTTACATCAGTGAACATTCTGTTGTTTTTCTGCTGGTTTACATTTGTGTACTTGCAAGGCTAAATACTGCCTTGACACTTGGCTTTAAATCAATTCAGTGACTGTTGTTACAGTAAAATCAAGCTTAACACGGTTGGACCCAAAAGGAAATGGAGCTTTAAGTCTGACATTGTTGTGTTATGCTATGATCTGGGAGTGAAACAGCTCTGATTTGAATCGATGTGCCAGGCTTAATGTCTGAGATAAGCTGTATTGATTCAAACTGCTTGAATGACGCTAAAGCTTTGAGGAATCGCAGGTGAAGTATTGATTCAGGTTTCTCAGAATCAAAATGCTTTAGTTTACCAAAGAATAAGTTTATTTACCATATGTATCTCTCCTACCTTGACAGCTCAGTCAGACTCAGTGAGTTTTTCTCAAATGTCTCTTCACCTTTTAATAAAAATGAAAATAAACCTCTGTGTGGTCCGTTACACAACTCCTCTTTATCTATTTGTCAAAAATGTCCCCTGAGGGACAGCGGATGCATAAATGTACTGAACAGTTAAAACTAAAAGGGTTGACCTGTTTTACAAAAACCTAAAATAAGCTAATAAAACTGTGCTGAAAAGCAAGCAACAAAAATATGTCATTCTTCACCAGCAAGTCATTACAAAGCCATTGCATGTGTAAACACATCCCCAAAGCTTTATTAATAAACAGTAGTTTGTCTGAAAGGGTTTGGTTTATGTTGACTAATTTTTAAAAATTTTTTTATCGTAGATGTACATAGGTGAGAAAATAGTACAATAAAAACAATATTATGATGGTGATGAACCACAATCAACACATTTTAATGTGTATATCTCTGTTTTACATATTTATTAAAATGGAAAATGTACATTTAAGTAAATATTCTGTAAATATTACATCAGGAGATTTGCATGGTTAAAATGCACAGACATAAAGTTGTTTTAAATCACAACAAATGTAGGTTTAATGGTATTAAGTCATTAGTTAAAAGTGTTGTATATTACATTATAGGACAGATAACAGACATAATAAAACTTTTGAGAATTTGTTCACGTCTGACAAACAATGATTTTAAATCTATCTATTTTAACTAATGGGTCTGTAAAGTACAGGGTTTATAATGTAGAGTTTCTCTATGGTCAAGTGGTTAGGAGACTAAATTTAAACCTAAGTGCTTTTACTATGCTGCCACATATTCTTGCACATATTAGACTGGAACCCCAACTGAACCCTGTAGATATAGTACACAGCACTAATTTTACCTTTGTGCAGGACTTGTGTTGTGATCAGTACTAAAATGTTACATATAGCACCTTTAAAGTGCACCACGTTGTTGATTCCAGGTTGATATGTGAATCAAATTAGTGTCAGTAGGAGAGAGATGAACCTCCCAGCTGCTGCGTTTGTTCTCATAAGGACTGCAGTCAACATCCACCTTTACATAAAGACCTTCATCATCCCCCCTCCTCTCCCTCCACCTCCACAGATCTATGTGTAATTGCTCCTACAACTGACGTGTAGAAATGTAATCAGGTAAGGCACGCTGACCTTTCCGAGCTACAGACGGAGCATTGCTCATGTATAGATCACAGAGTGGCGTTAGGCAAGATACCCAAACAAAGGCCCTCTGAGATATTTGAAGGTGTCTGGCCGAAAAAAACACAGGATATTGAAGGCAATTATAATTGCATTTTTTATAATAATATATAATTTTTTATAATAATGCATAATTTATATAATTTTCTTGTTATATATATATATATATAACAAGAAAATTCAAAGAACTATTCTTTGTTATTTACCTCAGTTCTAATTATTTTGATTAAACTGTAAGTTACAACTAAAATCAGTAAGAAAAAGTGGAAGAGGAAGCACAGTGGGTCTGTACCATTTATGGATGATCCTGTATTTTAACATAAATGAGCCTCAATTTTGGGTTGATCTGACAAACTGGGCTCAAACTTTCTGTCTTTATATTAAAACACACACATTTATGTTTGCAAATAATCAGGGGGGCAAAAAAGTGGATCATTTCCATAGTGCTAAAATCCCACCATGGTCTTACAGGACCTTTTCACTATAAGTTGGTACCCAGCTAGATTTTACCACTGTATTACACATAATGGGGGATAAAGAAAAAAAGAAATAAAACATGGCAAGAACAAAACTAGGCAATAAACTTCAGCAAACATACTTACTAAGAAGCAGAGAGACAGATATCTTTTCCTTAGCTGAAGGAGTTCAGTTTTCATAAGCTGGAATTAGTGTTAAATTGCTTAGATGAATTTGCAATTGAGCTTCTTTTCACCTTTTTTATGTCAAATTGTGCTTTAATTACCTTCAAAGCAACTTTTCTTAAAATGCAGATGGAAAAATCTGTGAGTTACAAAGTTGAAAAAATAAGGCTGAAATGAGACTCACTGCGGCCTGCTGAATATTGTTCAGAGTCTGTTAATGAATGTAGTCAACAAATGAATTGAAATCTCTCTGTTCACTTTAAGATATTATACCAAGACTCCAAAAAGCCAAAACTGAAACGCAAGTGAATCTATAAGCATACAGCATCTGGGTGATGATGTAACAGCAGAAGCTCACATAATGCTAACTTACCTGCTGTTCTTCAAGCTACAGGTTGAACTGCAGTCTGCAATGAGAAGCTTGGATGAGTCATTTGAACTGGTCAGATAATCAACATCACCAATAAATTCATATGTAGAACTAAGGTGAAATATAAAGCAGATGTGTGGTTTTTGTAGTCTCTTTTTTGTGGAAACCTTTTTTTTTCATCTTCTAATAAAGAATCCATCCATCTGTCTATAATAAAGCTCTGTAGGAATATAAATCAAAGCACAATGAGGAGGCTCAACCTTTTTACTCATAATTAATTTTCTTGTCTATGAGGCTTGAAAGGAGAAAAAGGACAGAAAAAGTATCTTGTGCAAATTAATCTCCTCAAGAAGCGCCGCGGGATTACGGTTTCTTTTCTGAACAGCCTCTCCAGATGCAACAAGCACGGCACTCGACAAAGAAACCTCTTGAAACCTCATTTTGTCATGCATTGTGGCGTCTGCCACACCTCACAGTGGGGACAGGCTCACTCCTGGATTACCTGACAGATAATGAGCCGTACCAGGCCATAATTAGATTGACATTTCCTGCTAATAGCCCAAACCTCTGTAACTGCTTGTTGTAGTTAATTGTATATTCAGGCTGAGATCATCTAAGACAGTGCTGCCGGCCGACATGTGGCTTTGTATTTATCTTAATGTGCTGATGTCTTTTTAATGTGTCGTTGACAGCATAGATTGCTTATTGATTATGTACTGATTAAGGGAATTAGAGGTCACTGGCAGTGATGTAGGATTCAAGGACATTTAGGGCTTAGCCCGGACCTCTGTGGGGGGCACTTCCAAACCAGGTCTATTTTTGAGTTTTTTAATGCAGCTTGGCAGCTTCTTTACATCAAAATAAATGTAAATTTTAAAATGTAAAACTGTTGCTTAATTATTTTATTATACTTGGAATACTGGTCATTATATATGTGTGTGTGTGTGTATATATATATATATGTATAATATAACCTTTGTCATCATGGAGTTGATTGTCAGTTTCTGAAAAAAAAAGGAGAAGGAGGTAGTGACATACAGGCCTGTCTACATCAGTGGAGATGTGGTGGAGCAGGTGAGCAGTTTTAGGTTCCTGGAATTCAACATTAAAAAAAAGTCAGGAAAAATTTTATTTCTAAAGAAAACTCAGTAAGTCAGAATTCCTGTGCCAAGTTCTTGTCAACTTTTACAGAGAAAGGATAGAAAGCGCTCTGCCTGCCTGTAATAGGATATGCACAGCCCAGGATAAGAAGGCTCTGCAACAGGTGAGTACAACCACAAGGAACATCATTGGTACCCATTTAGATCCTCTTGGCCATTGAGTAATGGCCATTAGGTAATGTCATACAATGTGAGGTTTTCAAAAACATTAGGACATCTGTTTTGGGGAAACTGATTGATTTAAAAAGGAATCCTGTTAAAAATATTAAGAATTACCAGTGAAATCAGAGAAACATAACCTGCTAGCCAAACAACAGCACCTGCATCAAGATGAAAAACGTACTTGAATACGTATGAGTTTATCAGGCCTGCAGTATTTTACTGGCTGTAATGTACAAAGGCTTTTGCACATTCACACACAATATGTACAATTCTTTAGTTTCAAGGACAGTTTTAATTAATAATATCCAGCTAACTAACAAAGACCTGATGACTACAGTGGCTGCTGATCTAAGTGACTTGACATGAAAAAAAGAGGTAAGCAGAGGATGGTCTTCATCATTATCGCCTTTTCTCAAATGAGTTTGGAGGCTGGTTTTTAACGTCCTTGTCTTAGCTTGACGCTCTGTTGTATATCAGCCAAATTTTCTCCCTCTCACGCTTTCACATCCTCCTGTTTCCGTCATCACTCCCTCTCTTCCTTAGTTCAATCATGCTGTAATAAGGACACTAATAAAGAAAAGCAAAAACAAGATGAGTAAGAATTTCCTCAGTGAGGTCAGTGCCTGGGTTGATTTCAGAGGATAGATGCAACCAGCAACCAGCAGCTGTGCCTCTCATCAAAGATAACCTGGTGTGACCATCATACACCTGATGTCAGATCAGTCTCTGTGTAAAATCACATGTAATTCATGAAAAACATATGTGCAGTAATTGTTTTTTTTGAAATGGTGAAATAAAATATCATTTTATGATAGGAAAAGTAAAATAAAATGAAACACAAGGTAAACGATTTTGATATGAATTTAGTACAGTATATCTTTGCAAAGCTTCAATAAAACCAATTGAAAGTGTTTTCATATGTTGGTCCAAACTATACTAACACTGAGAAAGTGCGCTGCTGAATCTCCTTTTGCCTCAGTGTGATTTGTACTCCAGATAGTGAATGAAGTTTTGCAAAATGATTGCAAAAAGTCAAAGTTTCCTATGAGTTTGAGTTCTTTTTCTGTTCTGAATCCCTTTTATCAAAAGATATTTTCAATATTGTTTGTGTTTTGGCTAAATGAGATTTTTATTCAAAAACAAAAAGCATAAACAAATGCATGATGGATGGCATGAAATACCTGTACTTTGATCATTTATAAATTAAGCATAATGGTAATAATCTAGTGGTTGTCAAACTTCTCTGTCATGCAACCTTTAGAAGCAAAAAAAAAGTCCCATATGGATTTTTTTTTTTATTAATCATCAACAATTACAGGAAAGCAACTAATAGAAGATATATGTCGTTTAGTGAAAAAAAAGTCAGCAGGGTTGCATAAACAAACTCTTGCTTATTTTCTCTATCATGTTGCATCCACACCAGAGCTTTAGCATGCTACTGACTGAAATGTACACTGCTTTGTGTAAATGGACATTTGTCAGAATGTACAGATGAAGTTTTGAGCTAACTCTAACAGCATCAACAGGAGCAGATCAAAAAATAAGTTTTCCTGTATAATCAAATATCATAAAAATACTCATAAAACAGAGGCAATGAGCAATAATTGGTTGTAAAAACCTTGTTTTGCTTCTTCATCCTGGAATTTCATTTTGATAACTGCTTTACAACTACGACTGAGCTGCATGTTGCTTTTGTTTCATTGCTGAATATGAGCACCACTGACTGACTCTGTTGCCATGGACTTAATGATCGCATCTTTACTGCTTGTTGTAAAAACTCAATCTAGATTTTATTTGCTATTGTTCTATCCAACTGCAATCAGTGTATTTTTTCCCATAAGTGAAGTAATGCATCTAATTTCAAGTTAAGCTTACTCAGAGAAAAGCGATTTAATTTTATAGGGAAAATTTTGTTTATGTGAGGACTCATGACGATAAGTGCCATGAAGATTGTAAAAGTAGAGAGAAGACAGAGGGACTTGAAACTCGGAGGGGAGTATCTGGTGGTACTGGTGTGGAAAGTCTTCTGTTCATATGGTTTTGTGCTGTTAGCCCAAGTTGGGAATAATGGGTCACACCCACAGTACATGCATTCAGAGGTGGACTCACAGATCATCGCTTCCACATGGCTGGACACACTGAATGAGCCCGGGAGAGGCTGTGATATGGGTGGATGATGTGTGTGTGTGTGTGTGTGGTGTGTAGTGTGGAGGGTGGAGAGTAGTGGGTGAAGTGGGGCCTGGAAGGAAACTAGTGGGGAGAGAAAAGACATAAGTCAGGCTGGCAAGTTAAAACAAATATTAAACTTGAGGCATATACATAGTACATTACTTTAAGTTTTATTTTTCAAAAAACATATACAGATTAAAAGTTCATCTAAACAATCCAAGACATGAAATAAAAACAATACGTAATTTGCACATGCTAATATAGAATCCTTTAAAATGGTTGGAAGTTAAGTTAATCAATGAAAGCCTGACTTCACTGACTGCTAAATAAGAACATGCTAAAAAGTAGACAAAGTAGAGCTGAAGCTGTCAAATTTAGATTTGATCAAATAATGTCACCAAAGTTGCAAGTTTATTAAAACTCAAAGAGTACAGGGACAAGAACAGCTGTGCAGAGTTTATTTATTATTATTTTATCTGCACAAATTTCACATCAGTTAATCCAATACAGTCTTGATTAAATGGGTAAATGCAGTAACAGACCAAAACAATGAATTTTAAACTGAAGATGCAGCTCATTTATCATAAAGTTGTGGTTCATTTACTGCAGTGAAAATCAGTACAACACAGTAAAAACTGTTGCCTGACTCTGCAGAGCACAGAGTTATTTTTTCCTCCTTAAGAACTGTGCTCTGTTTTGCAGAGAGACAAAGAGGACGGGAGCAGGAGAGAGAACTGCTGAGAGTGACCAGGCAGTTTCTCTGAAACCCTGGTTACGCATCAATAGTGTACTTCACAACCATAATGCACTGCAGGTCTGGGAACACACACCTCTGCGGGTGATAATGCTATGCTTCTTCACTGAGTCACAAACACGACAACCTGAATGAGCCTGGTGGACAACGACCCAAGCCAGACAAATGCACACACACACACACAAACACACGCACACACAAACACATGCACACACACACTAATCACGTGGCCTCTCACATCTCAAACTTGCCATCAGACACCCTGTCACCCCTCTATGCTGTGTGTCCTGCTGAGGCCTCTGTCAGCCGTGACTGACAGGATGACAGGGGGACGTTGTTGTGAGTCATGCCTGGGCTGGTGGCCTCACAGCTGGGTACCTCCAGCACCACACCTGGGTACACCGGCTGCCAGCCACGGCAGCCAAACCAGGCACAGAGAGTGACAGAGAGACAACGATCACTCACAAAGAGAGGCTGAGATTCAAAACGGGTTATTCAAGATGGAAGGAGGATGTTTAATATTGATGTGTGACAGACAGTCAGACTTAAGTGGCCTGTAAGATAAAACCTGCGTAATGAGGGTTGATCTGCAAGCAATGAGCAGCAACAGACCAAAGACAGAAAGAGGACACAAGTGAAAAGTTTGTCTGAGGAGGGAATTTGGTCCGAAGCCGCAGAGCTTTTTTAAGGCTGATTGCAGGATTAAAGGAATGTTCAGTAAATCTAGTCTGTAAGCCTGAGTGATTGATGGACGCTGATGGCATTGCTTTATGTCTCAGCTGTCCAAAGTGACCAGTAATGGGTGTTTACATTATGTTCAGAGTTGACTTTTTTCATCCAGCACATAATCGCACGAAATCAGGATTTTTGGGGGTTAAAGTGTATCAAAAACTCTTTCTAAAGTCTCTTCTGAAATGTGAGAACTGTGCTTGAGACCTTTCTGGATCTGAAGAACGCAACCTCCATACTTACCTCATTTATTCTCAACTTAGAGGAGTCTCTGATGAGGCAAGAGCTATTATAGTGGAGAAAACAACAATTTACCTGATTTTAAACAGGACTTTCTCCCACAAACCACCATTTTAAAACAGATATAGAGCTAGCAAGTGGTAGAACTGGCCAACCGACATTGCCATAGAGAAGTGCTACTAGCATAGCTTTAAAAAAAAAGAAAAATCTTACAGATCTCAATAAATAAACGGATTAAACTAACAGTTCTGCAGCCAGCTGACACCTCGTCTCCTACCACTGACCACTGACTAGTATTTTACTTCCTCAGCATCACCTCACTGGAACCTACCACCTGCTCAGGTGACCACAGAGAGAGCTACACAGATGTTCAAATAGTTTATAAAAATAACAAAATCATTCATCTAAGATTCCTTAATTACTGCTGACATTGTAGTTGAGCTATCAACATTGATGCAAACTCATGAGTGCACAACTGTTATTCATGTAATACTGATTAGTTTTATCCATCCTTTCAGAACTTCACAAGAGCCTGTTCTTCACCAGCAGGACCACATGGAGATGCACACCTACGTTCACTGTCTCTTATTAAGCAGATGGCTTGAACCAGCAGCACAGACAGTAAAAAACCAAAAAAACCCCCAAAACATATGTACAGAGGTTTATGCTTGTGACAAGAGACTGTACACTTTTATCTCATTTACATGAGTGCTGGTCTGAACCCTTCTGAAATGCCTTTCCGCAAATTTATACTGTACAGTTCCTTTTCACTAAATTAAGGAACAGAGGCACATGAAGAGGCTGTCCAGGTCACCACATAATCCCCACACAGACCCACCGCCAGAGTTGCAGGATTTGGATGAGAACCTGTCAGACCCTTCATACAGGCTTTTGATTGGCTAATGGGGCTTCAGGGTTAGGGTCATATCAACACCTGTTGGTTTAGCATGCTCTTAATATTGCTTTAGATGTGTTTTGCATATTTATTCGGACAAAGAGTAATTTAAAACAATACTTGTGTGGACAAGTTTTTTTTGAACAAAAGAGAAAAAACTCTGCCTTGAAGAAATATCAATGTATATTAAAGTACAGGGAAACCTTTTTAACGGATCATTGCTTTGAGGAATACATTTAAGGCTACACGGCTTCAATTAGGGTGGTTTCGATTACTTTTATATTCTGACTTATTAAATTCACAGATGTTTGAGTCCACATTACAACCCTACTCAAACATCACACCTTCACACAGCAGTATATTAAAAATAACAACATAAAGACTCTGTATAAATTACTCAGAATTATGCAAACTGTGTCACATTTGTGCTGCCAATTCATATAAAGACCTCCTGCTGGCTCGTTGGTGTAAAACTTAATAAAACTTAATATGAAGCCCCATGAGAAGTTCTTGGCAGCTTTGCACAACCTCTTTTCAAACGGAGTTGTACTGTATTTTACTTTTATATGTCCATTATTAATCCAGCCTCTTTCTTCCTCACACAAATTGTCAGATTTTATGAAGAGTCAAAGATGAATGTACTAAATTAACTTTAAGTTTTTGATTTCGATCTTGAGTTTAGTATGACTGAGTCTTTTGTCAAATAATTGGTAGAAAATGAAAATGCCTGAGAGGAAAACAGACCGATGCGAGCACATTGCCAACCGACCAAGCGATCCTTTTGTATGTACACATAACCGATATCTCACAATCAGCCAAGACACTCACGGCTGTGAGCTCATTAATTTTTCGATGAGCAGAGACATGCTGGCAAATGTGGAACACGGTCACCTTGTTTACTTGTTTACTGAGAAGAAAAGTTGGCTCCGTTGTAAGTTTTGGGTGACTTCGCCCATCAGCAGCTAATCACAGAGCAGCTGAATGTACAGTGAGAGACGAGCCCTGACCCTCCGACAGACACCCGGCCAAGCAAACAGACCTCAGATGCTGCTAATCTAATCACCTCGTCCACATGGCAGCTCACCTTCTCTCACCTCACAAACACACACACACACACACACACACACACACACACACACACACAGAACTTGTTGTGCCCCAGCTGGGAGTGGAGCCACCCAGACACCCAGACACAGCTCACTGGAGCAAGGACCAAACCAGCACCTGCTGCCTGACTGGGAGGACCACACACATGCATACGCATATGCGCACTTGCACACACACACACACACACACACACACACACACACTTTTAACTGTTTTGACTCGCAGGCTTTGTTTTAAAGTGAATTTCCTGCCCTCCTGTAAGAAATGACCTTACCCTTCATCCCTTCTGTCATTTATCCCTCCGGTTTTCCTCCTTGCTCCGACTGAGCTCCCCATTTCCTGTCTGTTTTCCTTAACTTGTTTTCATGTTCGTTTTTAAAACTTTTGCCCCTCAAACTCAAGCATTGCTTATTCCCTTGTTCAGAAAGTCTCTAATATGCAGAAAGATTCAGTAACACAGTAATTTCTGCCTGTTTCAGGAACAAGGGATTATATTTAATTAGCCTTGTAATTAGGGAATTTTGCTCTCTAAAATTTGTGACTGACTGAAAGCCACAGTGGGTATTCACAACAAATATTTTGTTCACACTGTAATACTGAGTTGCTTGATTTCAACACCCTTGGCTTGTCCAAGTTCCTCAATGAGGGGTTTATAATGTGGTTATGTCACTGCATGTCAAAATATTTTCAAACTGTGTTTTATAAAAAGGCAAGTTTGGTGGAACTATTGGAAGCAGGGTCCTTCTGACATTACAGTAGGGGGATCTGTAACTCATTGAGCCCCCTGAAATTCTTTCCCTCCTTGAAACTCGAGAAGGGTCATGTAGATTAGAGAATGTCACCAGAGCCTCCATCAACATAATGATGAGTGGAAATTGTGTGAAATTTCAATTTTGGAAGAACTTTCCCTCTTAATTAAGGTCTTTATTGTTTGTTTTATTTGAAAAAAAAAAACATAATCATGACTTGACAGCATTTATTTAATAGGCAGCATCAAAATGGTGAGAAGGATTCAGGTCAGCTGATGTTGTTTGAGTCAGTGAGAAAAAAATAAAAAAACAGATATGGCTTTTCCAGTCAGGATGAAGAGTCACATGAAACACACAATAAAGTTAAGGATGAACTTAACGCATTTATTTTCTTAAATTTTCTATTGATATTGTGATAATATCATTATTGTTTACTTTTTGGTCTGCAGTAATCTTGTAGAGAAAATCTGACACCTTGACGGCCCTTTTTCAGACCAAATCAGGGTTTGCGGCAGAAGCCACAGGTTTGTGCTGCAGTGTGGGAGTGCCAACCTGTTTGCCAATGCAGATTAAGTCTTTGTTCTCCCTCATGGCCTGGTTGCTTAGCTCCACTTGGTCTGATCAGCTTAATGGCCACTGCAGCAGGACATTGGGTTGTGTTTCTCCAGAGTTCAGTTGGCTCCAACTTTCTGACACAGGACCACTGTATTTTTTTTCAGAACCCCCTGCAGACCACACCACAGCAGTCCAAACAGACTATCCATTTTAAAACTAACGGAAAAACTTGCAATTTTGCTGCAATCCCTGATTTGGTCTGAAAGAGGCCTTAATAAAGCACATACACAACAAGAAGACAGACATCAATGCTGTCTGACATGATGATGATCAACTCATTATAGATTGTTGTCTTCCTGTGTTTCGTCCAGTACCTTCATTCTTTTTGTGAACGTCTCATGAACCAGTATGCAGAGTTGGCAGGAAAAAAACAAGCTACTAACAATGAAAACTACATACAAAAACATACATAGAGAATGCAATTACATTGACGGACTATTATTGAAAAAATGATGACCATACATGAGAAAAGGGCTTTCATTTTCTTGTGCCCATTCAGAAAAATGTCATCCATCCACGCAATTAAGATGACACACACAGGCATAATGAGATGTGTTCTGTGCTCATGCCTTGCTGGATTGATGCTTTGTGTTTCAGTCAGTGAGCAGCAGAGGCACCTGAGCCACCAAATCCTTTCAATTATTCTCCAACTGAGGACAGGGCTACTCACAAAAAGAAAAATAAAAGACAAAAATATAGAAAGAAAAGTACATGATGTAACAAATGGGTCAAATATTACTGTGGAGGCCACTGCAACACAAATATAAGTTTCTAAATTTCATTTTTACTTACTTTATCCAAGTTTCCCTTAGGACAGTGTTGATCCACTGTAGTTCTAAATAACCTGCTTAGTAGCAAAAGATGCCATGACTGTAACTGAGGGATTTGAATTGGAAATTGAACATAAACAACTGACCATCAGTGACACCACATCTGCAGTCTCTTCTCTGTTCGTTTTCAGCTCGTTGCAGGCCTGAAGAGTTTTTCGGCCACTGTGATGGTCACAGTCAGTGGTCCAAGGAGAAGTTGAAGAGGTCCTGCTGAGCACACACCCGTGGCACACAGCCCTGCTGAGCACCACTGACATGAACCCTACAGCACAGTGCTGTAAAAATTACTGAACACACACACAAAAACATCAGCACAGCCCATTAGATGTCATTGCAGAGCGAGGCAGGCATGTCATATCAAACAGAAAGGATGGAAACAATATAAAAAAGCATGTCAATGTAAGTGGAGCAAATTGCGAGCTAAAAAAAACATCACATTGAACAACAGGAGATTCTACTTGAAACAGTAAAAGTCAATCAAGCACTTCTCACAAGTTGAGTCATATGACCCCTTTAAAGTAGAAAGGTAGACTTCTCCACCAACCAGCTCTCCAAACAGCGAGCCAGAGATCACTGATCAAACTCACACAGAGGCAGGCCTGGCATTTTAATTAGAAACCTCTTGTAAATCACAGCAGCTACTGTATTAGGATCTCACTGTAAGAGAAGAATATCCTGCTGGTCATATCCTAATAATAGAAGTACTAAAATAAATCTCATTGTCCAGTACAGATATAACCACTGTCCTGATTTAACAGACCAAGGCCTATCACTCAGAAAAATTGCTGCATTTTTCAATTATGGATGAACGGAAGTGAATATTACAAGTTTGAATCCATGCTACCCATGCCACATTCGTGTTATTTTAAAAATGCCAAAATAATCTTTTTCTGACATGTAAATACTAAGACTGTTCATGTCAACATTCAAGACTTTTCTTAAAGCTCTGATACATCAAAGTGGGCTCTTGGTAGTTAAAATTGTGTTAAAATACAACATGCCATGTGTTTACCCTGCCTCTTATTCATTGGCAGCTTGGAAATACATGTGTGTGTGCGGTTGTGTGTGTGTGTGTTTGTGTGTGTATGTGTGTGTGTGTGTGTGTGAGTGTGTGCTTGGATAGATATTTTAAACATAAATAATAAATAAGAATGAATCTAGAAATGAATGCAAAGTCAAAGTAAACATGAAAGACAGGAGTCAAAGATGGAGTTGTATGATGGTATAAGAGACGGTGGCACTGCTGTTTATTCTGAAATACTTGTCATTTAATGCTAATTACATCCATATTAATGACTTTAAATGACAACAAGAACCAAAAATGTCAAGCTGATTTTGGGTCAAAAGAGGGCGGAAAACATTGCTTAGCAATGAGGAAAATGAGGAAAATCAAAATGGCTAAACGAGAAATTGACACCATGATTTATCATCTTGAATCAGAAATGTCTCTTAAGATGAAGATCATTGATAAGAGATGATTAACTGATGCCATGATGGCTCTCATGAAAATTCAGTAATGCAAATGCAATATGTGCAGGTTAATTTTTCAGTTAAGTACATACAATAAACCAGCTTGGTTTGTGTGCTCGGTTGAACAAGTTAATAGTTATTTAATTTGCATTTTTACACTTAACTATGTCATTTTAAACCAAAGTCTTTTATTTGATTATGTTTTCCTTTGTAGTTATAATAGCAATATTTTTTCCTTTCTTTTAAGCAGGGTGTGGGGTTCTCTGGGCAAGATCTGCAGGAAGTTTGAGAAGTTGTAAGACAGCTTATTGAGACAGGAAAACAGCATTCTGCATTTTCACTCATGTCACTGTCAGTGGTAGATATTTTCAAAATCGCCATAAAGCTTATTTTGGATATTTTTTCACTATTAAGTACATTTTAATGTCAGTTAAAAGGATTAATCCTTATTATTCTTTTGCCAGGAATGAATGCAGAGAGCTAGAGATGTGCAGGCAGTCCAGTGTCCTGCGTGGCAAGATGCAGAGCAGAGACTTTCAGTGTAGGAGAGACAAAGCACAGCATCATGAAAATGTTTTGGTCTGTTTGTGCAGTAAACAGACGAATCAAACAGAGTAGACTCTGCATGCCTCTCTGCGAAAGTCACCTCACGCCACTGGTGGAACTGTAGGATGGCGGTGCAACATGCTGGACTTTGTACACAAGAACCTGCTTCCTTTGTAGATATTAACGGCTCAGTCCATGGTCATGAAAGCACAAATTTCATTTTTTCCGGATTGAAAACGCACTCCAGTTCTGCCAAAAAATCTCCTTAAATATTCCAACACACTGACATTGAGTCATCGTGATATGTCAGGACTGTGTGTCTGTCAGCTGTGTTTTTTTTCCTTTAAACAATCTTGGCTTTTGATGAGGCAATACTGCCGGTTGGATGCATTGCAAAGGAACAAGTCATTTATTGAACAATAGAGCTAATGGAACCTTAAGGGGCTGCTATTGATCAGTGAGCTGCCACTCTTTTAGACTAATGTGATCAATAATTCAACCATGGCCTGAAAAAAAACTCATAATTGTGCCAGTGGCGTGGCACACACTCCTCTGACTCCTTTTGTGAGAAATGTGAGATGTGCACCTTCCTACAAAACATTTCCATTTGGGAGACTGAAAATAAGCTGCATGCTAGGTGGATGCTATTAATACGCCATATTCATGGCAGAGAGAGCACTTTCCTATGAACAACAGGCTGTTCTTCTCTGGGAGGAAGGAGGTCCTGCATGGTAAAATGGTTTTTATAATGGGATGGGGGGGATGCAGCTGAACTTTGGAGTGGGAGTGAAGAAAGTAAAGGGGAAAATGAATAGAAAGAGAGGGGACGACAGAGAGCTGGGTGGGGAATCAGTCGCACAAAAAATAAAGCTGTTAAAAGTGGTTTCATTTGGTGACAAAGTGGAGAGAAAGTACAAGGACGGAAGAAGCTTGAACCTTTGAAGGTTTCCATGATAGCAAGGTTTGATTGCTATGTACTGGAGATGTGGAACAGAATATAAGGCCACTTGACATTGAAAAATCTAAAGCCTGAATCTGAGTGAAGAGAGATTACAGGAAAGCTTCTCTTACTAAATAGAGCTGTAGATAGTTCTGTTTTACCCTTGATGCTTGGTTATTAATCCTACGCAGTGAAATTTATTGGTACAGACACTGAAATCAGATGTCTTCCTGTAATGTTAAAAGACTGCTAAGACTCTACAGTCTGCAGTTTTTTATTTTGTTCTCAGTTGCTTTTATCACCTGGTTTAGTTTTGGAGGAAACGTCCATCTTGCTCTGTCACTCAAGCTCTCACTAATCTTTCATATAAAACAGCTACTTGTTTAATTGGAACAGAGGTCTGGCGCAACATGACAAAATATGTTCCAGCTATAGCCCGTACATGGCTGCCAGATTAGACTTGTTGTTGACTTGGAGTGCAGACAATTTGGGTTCACTCTGCAGCTCTTGTGCCAGCTCTGGACTGGAGACAGCCTGTTTTATCACATGAAGTATCCTGAGGCTCATTGTGGTGGTTCATTCATCTTTTGACACATAAAAAATCCCATTCTTTTATTTCTTTCAAAATCATAGACCTTCACTGCTGTAATTCTGTTGCTGTCACTCTCTCCCAAGGTGTCCTCCAGAGCTCTGTGCTTGGTCAGACTCTGTTTATATACTTTAGAATTGGTGACACTGGTGGTAACAACAGCTCAGTATCTTTTAGCTATTACATGCTTTAGAATTGAGTCCAGTTTTTGAAAAATTAATTGTTTATTTTCATGCACGTTTAAATTCAATGGATTGCTCCAAAAAATTGTTTGGGTGGCATTACTCTGAAACAGTTTTGAATGGATGTTGATTAAAATCGAAGCTCTAGGCTTAATCCCAGGGGCAGGTGATGTTTTTGTGGGTCTGGATTTTAACACATTTATAGCAGTTTTGATCTGGCTCACCCTTGTACTCAACATTGGTCTGATCCATCTTGAAATCAGGCTTCTGTGATCAGATTTAGAGTTAAAATTATTTGTATTATTTTTACCTTTGTTCGTTAGTGTTTCAACAACCAGGGACAAGATTACTTCTGTACAAATAAAAACATGAGAACAATGTGAAAGGTTTTCTAAATACTGTTTCTATTGTTTTTACCACCTCAGCTTTTTTCCTGTTAATATAGAGAAAACTCCAAAACAACACTTAGACCATCATGTCGGAAGATGTAATTTGTAGATCTTTATTGAAGACAATTAGCAAACAACTGACTAAAAAATGCTGTAAAAGGCAAAATATCCTGAAAAATATATACACTTTTAATTTTGGAGGTGTGAGGGGCACATGGGCTTTTATTTTTCTAAGTTTGGAATCTTTTGTTCTTCAGTCCAAACCCTGGATTCAAATGTCAATGTGAAACTTTAAGGCAAAGGGAATATTAGGATAAATAACAAAACACATGAGTTCATAACTTTCTTCTGCACAAATTACCACATAGGTCTCTAACTCACTCTTCCCAAGTTAACATACATATTTAACATGAATGGAAATGTCAAGGTGCTGTGCGTACAGTTTTATAGTCTCTGATGACCTGTGGCTGGCTGTGCCTTGAGAATCTGTGGTGTTATGCACCTGCACATTTACTGAGAGGCTGGGCAAGACATGGATTACGTCACAGGTCTCAACTTGTTCTATCACCCCTGGCTATGAGGAGATTAGATTAGGATCATATCCTATCATGGATAAAAATAATAGTCAAATTCATCCTGCCCTGTTTTCTCCCTTTACTGTGACATGACTGAAGGATAATACAGCCCAAGTCGTCATCAATCAGACTGCCTGTCTGTCTCTGTCTATTTGTCTGCATGTGTCTTGTTTTCCTGTCACAGTTTCGTGTCAGTTTTCTCACTTCACCTTCACGAGAGCTCAGACAGTGCACGTCTTCCTCTGTGTTTCTCCCCTCTTGCTTCATTTGATTAGAGGTTTTTTTTTTTTTTAAGATTTCATGGAAAACCTGCAAATGTCATCTGTGGTTGTTGTGAAGGAAAAAGTAGCAAGACATAGAACATATACATTCAACATCACCAAGAATGCAATAAATTGGTGTGTTTGTCTGTCCAGCTGGTCCATGCGAGTCGGCAAAGTGTTACTGCCAGCGTCGCCACCCGGTGACACAGATTCTCCTCACCCAGTCATTATCTGGGCAGATATGCCCGGGGCGAGGATGACTCGACCGTCTGCCTCCGGTTGCTCTTTTTCTCTCCCTTTTTCACCTCTCTCTCCTTTCTCTTTTCTACTTTCCTTTCCTCCTTCCTTTTCCCTCAGGCTGGATATTATGTATTTCTCTTCCTAGAGATGTATAGATATGCAAAAAACAAACGGATTACATTTACAAAATAGCATGGGGTGAATAATTTAACGTGATGTGACATTTACACAAGCACATGTGGGTTTTGAACATTTCTAATGTAATACTCCAAAAAAAAGGCTTTCGTAAGTGACAAACATTTCATGTGAATTTATTACACGGGAAACAATTTAAAAACCTGTTCTACACATACAAATATTATCTGTAGCATCCTGCTTTTTTGGCCACTTGGGCGCAGTGCCTCAGGCTGTGCAGGCTGTTTATTGTATGTACTCAGGCTGTAAATTGAACATAATAATATAATCACCTCATAAATATTATGTGCCTAAAGTGTTACGAAGCAGTTGCCTGTTTGAAAGTTTGCGACAGATCCTGTGAAAAATCATTCACTTCATGTTGTGTCGTGGCCATCTGAAGTGAAATATTCACATGTTTTGTTTTGTTTTTTTTGGATCTGAGCACCGACTGATGTGAGAAACATGTTGTGATACATGGTATTATTGTTATTATTATCATTATGCCAAATAAATTTCACTTTTAAGGGGCTAAAAACTTAAAAAACTCACAAAAGTTTGCATGTTTTAGAGGGGGTGAAAAAATTCTATGTAGTTTTATTGGTCATGTATATGGGCATGGTAAAGCTGCTCTATACTGACCCCACAAAATTAAATTACAAAGCCCCTTTGGTAGGTTTGAGCTGCATTTATGAAAATTGGCAGGCACATGCAACTTCCATGAATTTACAAAAAAAACCTATTAAAACAATGACCTAAACCTAACAGGCAGTCGGCCATTTTAATTAAGTGAGAAAAAACAAAGGGTTCTTCTTCAACACAGTCCTCTAAGAGATTAAACCAGATTAAATTTAACTTTGGTCTGAGCATTCTTGAGAGTTTTGGGATGTTAAATTGTAAAGATATTCATGTGTCACCACAAAACAGAAAACTGTTGTCACGCAGTCATACTGTGTCTTATCAGTCCCCAAATTCACACAGGTAAAAGGTTGATTTCTGCACAAAATTAGAATTTTACAATGTAATGTTTTAAGGGGAAAAAAATATGTGTGCATCCCCAGGAAGGATTAATTAGTGACTCAACTACAATCTATTTCAACTTTAATCCGTCAGAGATGCAGCACGTGTACCTGGCACCATCACTGAAACAACACTGGATTATCTTATCCTTTCAGCTTTCTCTCTCCACTGTATCCATCATTTCATCCCTGCCCCCCCCTCACCCCCACCCCTCACTTTTTCTAACAAAATTACACAGATGAAAGTACTCATGAGGGTGCTTGTTCACACACAGATGAACAGGCAGGCCAACAGCAACATATTCAATACCTCATGTACCTACTTCAAAATAAACAACAACAAAAAAAAGCCTCTCAGTGTCTCAGTGCAGTTTTGATCAAGGCTGCTTTTGACGTTATCAGGCCCATGGGTGCTCTTACTTTTCTCTGCTCCATATACCTCCTCTTCAAACTGCATGCTCCTGAAAGAATTAGCAACCTGCAAAAACAGAGTGCCAAGGCTTAAAGCTACGGTCTGCTACACAGCATCAGCCCCAGACGACAGGTCAGCTGCTTGTAAATCCTCTAATAAACATCTGGGCTTTCTATAAAAGAGGGGAGGGCTGAACATGTGCAGCGTACCTGACACCTGATACTCCCCGTGACAGAGGGCCTTAAGGACGCCTAGAAACTGCTTTGTGTTTTTTCATTGGGTGAGACAGGCACGAACGCTCCGGTGGTGAAAGTTTAAGAGAACCACACACCCTTTTTTTTAAAAAAAAAACCCAACTCACTCCTTTGCCCCTGCTCTGATGCAAAATTACGATGTATGTGCGAGCAAAAACTGAAAACATGTAAAGGCTGTTCCCTTTATCAATTATCCTGTGTAACACACTATATGAATGCTTCTGGGGATTCTCTGATTTGCTGCCCTCAAGCTGAACTGGAGTTCTGGCTGGCAAAGAAAGGACTTTCTTAAGGGGTCTGTCAGAAGTGAATGGCTTGAGTGTTTTCCCTCATGTTAGGAGCGGGATTTAAAAAACCACCCCTGACATATTAGCTGGTGACAGGATCCATGTCGGGACGCTGCTTTATGCTTCCAAGCCTGCTGATCCCCTCCGCCTGGCCCAAACGGAGTTTATTGGATCCAGGGGCCTGCAAAGTTACAACATGACACGCTAATGGCTTTATGTGTTTAAACGGTGTGCACTGTACCATTTCACTGCATGAGCACTATCTGTGAGATCTGACAAGTTGATTCCTCAGAGGGGAGATAAGAGCCAATTTGTTTGCCCAGTAGGATTAACTACGCCCCTGTTCTGGGACTTTCGGCCTTTGGTTTGGAAGTGAGGGACAGGATCCAGCTGTCAGCGTCAGCCTGGGAGTCTGCGGTGGGAGTCGAGTGAGGATGCATCACAAAAAGACTAATAAAGACTGATAATTCATATATCAACCTTTATTCTACTCCAACATCATTCTGCTATCCCCTCTGTGTAACTATGAAATCCCAAAAATTCACAGGTTTAAATCCAACAACTGCCAAAGTTTCTGTGAGCAAAACGCTGAATCCCAACCCTCCTTTGGGAATGCTGCTCCTGGCTGCCTTTTCAGACCGGCCCGTCTGCTGAAATGTGATTATGTGCACGATGTAAGGCTCACAAGGGGGATTTACACAGAAACACATTAGTTATGCACTGTGTCATGTGACAACTAAAATTCTATAAAATCCCCCAAATAAATGAACAGACAGAATGATTTCCAAGCAAAACTATTATTTCTGTCTTCCACATACTGACAGATATTATGTTTAACAGTGACATACGGTATATGTATAATCAGCTGTCTTTATGTCTACAACAATGCCATAAAGGAAAACTGTTGTCATTGGTTATCCCTGGGACTTAAAGTACATGTGATTCTGTTTAGTCTAAATCAAGAACAGAACATCTCTCTTTTCATTTCCTCTCGCACGGGAAAGTTCCAACTCTCTCTCTCCTCATTTATCGATGTAGCAGCTCAATTTCTATGTTGGCACAGCTGATCCCTTCCTCTCTGCCAATCTGCTCGACTATTTACCTTTTCTTCCTGTCGAAGGACGTTTGTGGTTTCTGTAACAGTGGGTAAGGTCTAGCATTGCCCCTCTGCACCCCCTGATTTATGTGGTACAAGGGGTTTGGGGAATAAATATTAAAACATGACTGCTCCATTGGCTGCCAGCAATAACAGGCTGACTAGTTTCCTGTGCAGGGTTAGATTGCCTTCCTTGCATAGGTTTGTGAGGCCGGTGGAGTAGCAAGTCAGGAGAGGGACACCTGAAAGAGGATCAAGAGGCAAATAAAAGAAATAGAAGACAGGATGGGACGGAGGGCCAAAGAGAATAATCATGTGAAGGTCATTTTATATGTGAATGCAGCATTATTCGCTTTAAAAAAAAATGACAAAACTCCCCTGCATACATGGCTCATACTGAACATCAACAAAGACATGACCCACAGGGTGAAGGACACAGTGGCAGCAGCGGAAAATTGAGACATTGACTGACAAAAATGTGCATTACTGTATGGTTCCCTGGAAGTTTGAGAGAGCGTCCCATTGCTCTGAAATCACAGCGTCGACTCTGCCTTTGTCAGTGTCCTCGAGCAAGATGCTGAACTTGACAGCTTCCTGTGGCTTTGCAGAACCACCAACCATGTGAACTGACCCCACTGGAGTAGAACAAGGTAGAGTGTGTATGGAATAAAGGGCAGATAGTAAAAGACTGGTAGCAGAGCAGATATTTTGGTAATTGTTTTCAGTGAATCTGTTTTTAGTAGTTTAGGCAGCTACTTGTTGGTGGCTGACAGACTTGTTGCCTGTTGACAGGAGAGGGATGCTATCAAAGACTCAGTGCAGGCTTGTAGACTAAAGGCAGAGAGCAGCTTTGTGTGTTGTGCACTTATCAGGCAAATGACATCATGTCCACCATTGGTTTTGATGACATGACATGTTGGTTAAATTAAGTCATAATTAACCAACTAGGTCTTGGTAAGCAGATTTTGTGGTGTGGGTTCAAATCAATTCTTCATTAAGGTTAGAGAAGATTTTTTTAATATTGCTGGATGATGGTGGTCATGATTAACAGAGACCAACGTTTAGTCGCAGTTTGGAACAGGAAATGACCAGTCTCAGCAGTGAAGTCTGATGTTTTCCTCATCCATCTATCCATCCACTCTGACCACCTCCCAATGCAGACTGTCACTCTATAATGTTATCTTCCTCCTTCGCTCCCACCATAATTATTTTGGCTTCGTCACTTTATCTTCAGCATATGTCATTTTGGGACACTTGCTGAAACAACTGTTGCTCATCTCTCTTCTAGGGAGAGCAGTCTTTTATTATCGACTCCCACACTGATCCAACCCCTTGCCATTTTTAACACATGACTGAATGCCCAGCGGATGAAGCGGTGTGACACACAGCAAAACCCTATCAACATGGCATTGGATGGATTTATGCCAGTGAGGTCATCATTTGCCTGAAGTCTAAATTTTTTTAAGGGTTTAGAAAAAACCTCAAAACTTGAAAAACAAGGTAAAAGTCAATGGTGGACTGGGAAGTTTAGTCTCTTCCTAGTGTGGTTAAATGTCTCTGGAGGAGAGATTGTTTACTACTGGTGACTTTTTTGCATTTTCCACACATCCAGCATCACAAATACCATTACAATAGCCATGCCACTTTGTACATTGTCTTGTACTTTTTAAGTTCCTTTTGTTTTCTTAAAATTTGTCCTGTACATCCTTAAGGGGTCACTGTGAATTAAAGCGTACTTTTCAGTCCTGAGGTAAAAATTTCTCACCTCACACTCTCATGGTTCATAGTTTAAACTTGCCAGCTGGCTCGGCTCTTTCTGTGTGCGTTTGCATGTTCTCCCTGTGTCTGTGTGGTTTCCTCTGGGTGCTCTGGCTTCCTCCCACAACCCAAAGACATGCAGGTTAATTTGTGACTCTAAATTTTCTGTGGGTGTGAATGTGAGAGCAAGTGGTTACCTCTATGGGTCAGCGCTGTCAAAGAACTAGCGCCCTGCCTCTCAATCAGTGTTTGCTTGGAAGACGGTCGGACATTTATATAGTGTTTTCCACAGGGTTTACTGTGTTTGTCACATTTAAACTAGTGAAAAGTGGCTGAGGATGTATCCTGCTATTTATCTGCTTCCAATGGGCTATCGACTTGTAAAAAGGCCTCTTTTGTTACACAGTCTGGTTTGAAAAGTTTTACTGTTTTGCCTACCAAAGCACACTCTGACAAACTGATAAATGCCTTGTGGTATGTCTCTGCATGCAGCTGGAAGGCATGTTGAGCAGTAAGATTAGTAGCAGCTCAAGCCAAACAAATGGTTCACACACAAAAGCATGCAGCAGTTATGTGGAGCTACTTTTTTTTATCTGCACTGACCGGGATTGCATGGTTCTCCCTTATTATACAATATATTCACATTTTGTATTTAGTAAGAGCATTTATTTGACCACACATCTATTTTTCTTACTACTTTTTGAACAGGTGAGCAGCTATCTAAACCAACACACGTCCAGCTTACTGTTGATCTTTGATGCAGAGATAAGAAGAAGCAGTCAGGGGTTTGGTTGACTCTGGGTTCGTGAAACAAAATAATATTCCCAAACCAGAGTATCTCTTTCAGTACACAGTGCGTGTTTTAACAGTGTGTGCCTTTACAAATGAAAAGAGCCCATGATAATAAAACAAAGAGTGCAGAAATGAAAGATCAAGTTCCCTTTGTTTTCCCTTAGGGAACAAGATATTATGATGATCACAACCATTTCAGCCACCAATAACTGCTTAAGAGTTTGTATTGGCAGTGAGCTAATGGAAACCTAATAGGGCTTAACAGAATATAATAATGACACACGAGGTAGAAGAACAACAGGATATCATGGTGCAAAAGTCTAGTGCAGGTTATATTTACTAACCAGGGGATGAATATTAGTCTGACTATTTAATTTGTACATTATATTTGTGTTTGTGCTGGATGATGAGCAGTGAATTTGCAGCAGTGGAATAAATCACATTGTGAACTACAACCACAGTGTAAGAGGATAGAAAGAAGATGCTAAATTCAAAGTTTCACTTCTTTTTTACATATATTTGTGGTTAAATTTTGGAAACTGTAGTTTGTGGTGCAGTTAAATTGTGCTGGGTTACACATAGAGATGTTTATGTAATTTAGCCAACCATAACTGATATAAATAAATGTGAACATGCTCACACCAATCAGTATGACATCTATCAGCTAGTCAATCACTGACTTGGCCTGAAAATGCAAAAATAAGTATTAACATCATCTCCACATTACAGCAATGTTACATGCAGGGCCAAGGTTTAAACTCTCAACTACAGCATCACACCTCCTGGCAACAGACTGTTTTGGGGTTTTTTTTGCCTTAACTTATCAATGTGGCTCTCTTTTCTATTGTGGGGCACCAGACTGCCCCGAAGCCAGTGGCTCCTTCAATCTTGATACATTTTTGATTTTATCTGGTCTATTTTTCAGCTGTATTTCTGAAACTCGTAGTACTCATGAGAAAATCACACATGTTAGTATTGGCAAAGGAAGCACTGGGTTTGGTTTAAGAGCAGAGGATATTTGAGACGATCAGGACACCTTCCAACAACCCGGCCAGACTAGCCAGGAAACCTTCCATTGTAATTTAACCTGAATGTTGCTCTTTCAGTGTTGTGGTTGAAAAGCGCTTCCACATGATCCCAAAGCATGATGCAGTGTTACGAGTGTGACACTTAGTGTTACTTGTAGTGATGCTGAACTCAGATCAGTGTAAAGTGTGTTGCCTACAGCATTACACTTTAAACTGACCCGAATTCAGTAGCCGATCTGCCATTTATTCATTCACTCAAATTCCCAATTGGTAATAAGCATGTTTCCCCAAAGTCGCTAAAGTTAGTCAGTTAGTCAAGTGAGTAGTAAGTTGGAAAATTTAAATGTTAATATGGATCACTTAGTGTTTAAACGTCCCTGGACAGAGGAGTTGGTGGCCCCTGCCATGTAGGACACTGGTTACCTTTCACCGACACCAACTCTTGATGTAATTTTGCCTGTGAAAAATGGAGACTTGGCAACCATCAAACTAAAAGCTTGATGCATGGTATGTCAAGCTGCTAGCGGAAGAGTTATTGAGATACTGTCACTGATCTGAGCCCCCCCCCCAGCATTAAGAACCACAGTGTTAAAACCTGATACCTTAAATGTTAATTGCACATTTTAATAGCTGTAGAATAATGACACCATTGGTGTTCAAACTGGTTCCCTGAGACACCTAAATTCCAAAACACAAAATGAAGGTCATGACCTGTGGCTTCAATGGTAGCTGAGATTTCAGGCACTGTTTAGCAAAGGCAATGCAAAAAGGAACTTTATTTTGTTTAAAGCTACACAAATCTAATTTAGGACACTAGGGGGCAGACAAATCACAAAACCAGCTAACAGATATGGAGCCACCAGTGCTTCACAAATTGCTTGTTTACGCATTAAGTAGACAGAGAGCAACTCCATCATCCCATTGAAGTCTTGTAGGTAAACCAAAATCTCTTTCATTGCTACAGTTTTTACTTTCTTCACCAGCTCTTGTTTGCCTCTCTCACAGTCTTTTGATTTTTTGTAAGTATAATTTCTATATCCATTTATTGGAGCTTTACGTAAATAATAAAAAGCTTTTTTTTAAAAAAAGAAACACATTCCTGAAGATGAAACGTGAGTTTTAGCTGGTATGCACAAAAGTGGGTGCACTGCAGGGATTATGACGTGTAAACACATACCCACCCTGGTTTACATGCAAGATAGCCTGAGGAGACTCTCAGGCACGATGCATGTGAGTAACATTGGAAAGGACTTAAGAAAGTCTGCTTCAAATCCCTGTGCACCTGCAAACAGAGGCCTGTGGAGAAAGAGCTGGATTATCAATAAGAAAAATATGCTGACAGCCATGAGGTGGAGGTCATTCATTACACAGTGTGGGCACACATGGATCTGCACAGAAGTACACAGGCACATGTATGCATACAGCATCTTTACTGCAGCCAGAAGGGAGTGTGATGTACCTATAGCTATGCTCATTAGTATTACATACATTATGTACACTAGTGCATTTATAAATGCACGAACATGCATGTGAAATAGCTCATTAAGTTACACTGTGATGATGTTGCTTGTTCCAGGTCTGTGAGTGAACATATGCCAGTGAAAGCAGGTTTGCACAGCACGTCACTTTTCCCAAGATGTTTGGGTTTTTTTCACTATTTTTCTCTATATATTGTGATAAAACATACATTTGAGCAGTTACTTGTGACTTGCTCGGCAAAATGTTTCAATTCAATTGTTTTCCATGTTGCTTCTTGCAGCCTCTTGAACTCAATTTTATACTGCACCAACACCTTCAACAGCAATCTCCCACACTCCTCCTATTTCCAAATATCACAGTATGGGTGTGTTCTCTGTTGTGCAAACACTGATGAAGCTATAAGAGGAAGACAGGGGTTACAGAAGGCCATAAAAGTAAATGAGTCCAGCACAGGCTTATTCTCTTTCTAAACTACACTTGTTTTATAACTGATAAATAATCATGCCATGTATGATAAGTTAATTTTTACAATCATACATGTTTAACTCTTAGTTTTGACTATGTTATGACTTCAACTTGTACTATATTTGTGAATTTCTCATTGGAGATCAATAAAGTATCTATCTATCTATCTATCTATCTATTTGTAGATTAGGACAGAAACTGAATATAATAATCATTAGTATGTGTTCATAATCATAATCACCTGAAAATGAGAATTGTTGTGTTTTTATTACCTTAACTGGACCTTTTATATCTACAGACAAAACAAGTTTTCCTCCTTGGACTCTGCCATTTTGCACTGCTATGTTTCTACAGAAGCCCAGAATGTACAAACCAAACAACGGTTCGTTTTTTTTTTTAGAATTTCTACAAGTTTCATGACCACCATAGTGAGGAGGATGTTGAGCGGAGGGATATTGAGTCTGGTGCGATGTGCAAATTTACCACTAGATGCCACTAAATCTGACATACTGGACCTCTAACAGTGAGCTTTTACGTGGTAGTTTAAGTTAAGTGTAATAACCTTGATACTGTAGATGATCCACTCAACTGTCCAAATGAGTGCAGGCTCTGTTTGACTTACAGGAGAATGATCAATAAGAGCTCATTAGTGTATGTTTGTGTGTATGTGTGGTTTCCATTTGGCTGCGTGGCTTCACACAGTTAAATATCAGTTGTTTAATAGTGGAGGGAAAATTGGTTTACTTTAATAACCTTGTCCCGTAGATAACACACACAACTGTCTAAATGAGCACAGACCCTGTTTGACTTACAGAAGATTGATCAATAATGCTTCATTAGTGTGTGAGTGTGTGTGTATGTATGTGCGCGGCGTACATGCCTGTGTGTTTCCATGTGCCTGTGTGGCTTGTGTCCGCCCGCAGGTCATAAATATGTGTCGGGCTCGGCGGTCTGCTGTCTGTCTAAACTCTACAGTTTTGGCTTCACATACTCAAATATCAGCTGTTTTGTAATAGAGGCAAATGAAATGATTTATATTCCCAAATTTATTCATAATGTCATTACCATTCTTCCACTATACCTGTCACATGGTTTGACTCAAAAACTATGTTAAATACCCTGTGAAGGAGCATATATTGTGCAGCGGTGTTTTGGGCCCACACTAAGTCCCAAAGCCTTTGTTCTACTTCTGAAAGAATTCCTGAGCTCATGTGCTTTCCTGTGTTCCTTTGCTCCCGCAGCACAGCTGTAATCACTTATATGATGTTACTTCCTTTATAGACCACACTCACATTATTTTGCATAATGGTTGGAAATTCTTACGAAGATGAGAAAAAAAAATGTTTTTTATTTTGTCACCAGTACGCTCAGGGTGAATTTGACTATTCTAACACAATGGTGGGTAAATGAATGCTCTCACTGCCTCATATGGAAATCATTTACTTATTTAGCCTTGTTGCCTTTATGTATTCTTTCTCAGTGTTATTGTTTTGGATTTTTTGTTTTTCTGTTGTATAATTATCCTTTAGTCGACTTAAGTTCAAGTTTATTTGGTGTTTCAACCATAAAACATACTCCCAGGATATAAAACTTTGAAAAAAAATCAACATGAAACATCAAAACATCTAAAGTTTACGGCTGCATCAACAAAACATGACTGTAATAGAAGATATGAAGGAATGAAACACTGCTTTTATGTACCAAGCAAAAGTCATAAGCTGGTGATCAGTTTAGAGGAAGGAGGGTACCGCCACAGACCAGAGTTTTTCATGCTTTTAGTCACTGTTTTCTGTCTTTGACAATGACCATCACTGTATCACCTTAACCAAAGCTGTGAGAGCCCTGATGTAACTTTAAAAAGTTGAAAATGCTTTCTTTGTAATGAGCTGATATTACAGTGCAAGATCAGCCACCGAGAGTGGCCCGATATGTTAATGAGCAACATTTCCTCCTGGTGCACTCTTAATCTGAGCAGCATTATGTTTCCTTTAAACTCTCCATCTGCTTCAAATTATTAGTATTTGAATAAAGCTTCTAAGAGACAGGTGTGCAGTCTGGCCAACAGTCCGTGTGAAGGAATTTCTCTAACCCTCTAGGCCTTTTCACCTCTTCGTTTGCCACTATACTTCTTTGCAATTAAGTACAGCAAAGTTGATGGCAGTGTCACACAGTCCCTTTGTTATAATCAATGTTGTGTCTTACAGTTATTGGTGCAGACTCTTCCCATCTGCCCTTGCCATAGTAACCAAGGCCGATGGTATGAATGTTCAATGGTCTGATACCCAGTAAGATCGTGAAAGTGTACAGCTTGACTTTATTTGGGTACATAGTTTAGGACTGATGACATGTGAGGAAACAAAGACTTAAAAACATCTTACACACAGGACAAACTCAGATTGGTGGTGGCAATGCTCATGATTGCTTGTGGATGTTGCTAGTACTGATCTCCTCAACGTTGAGTTCTGCAATAAATGGCTCTGCGTAAGACATCTACTGTCTCCAAAACCTCCTCATTTTCTCCAGCTCATCTTTGATCAGATTTTTCCTTCACAGTCCGGACATCTTGACCAAAGTATTTTGGGACGGATGGACAGACAGAATTGTAGCTTTCACCTGTTTGCAGGGAAATAAACTTTTTTTACAGTGTTCCTGAGTCCATGTATTAAAATCCTTTATACTATCATATGTTTTACAAGATGGAAAAACTTTGTCCCATCCTTGTTTGCTCCTGTCCCTATTCCGTTTGAAATGTGTTGCTGTCATCAACATATGCATATATTTACATAAATCAATAAAGCTGTTAAGGTAGAACATTTAGTATAATGTCTTTGTACTGGTACCAGTTGAGTATATGGCAAAAAGGATCAGCAAATAAACACATTCTGTCACTTTATGTTTTACACACATCCTGACTTTTTAAAAAAAAAAAAAAAACGGGCTGTATTTTCATCAGTGAGGAAAAAAGTACATAACTGGTTTTAGAAATATAAATTATTAATTTAATCTAGTGGTTCTCAAACTGTGTGGCAGGGCCAACCGGTGACACATGGAGCCGGTGCATCGGAGTGTGGATGACCAGGAGAAAGATATGGAGTGAGACGAAAATGAATGAATATAATACATGTCGGGAAAATAAACAACAAGAGTTTGCTGATGCTATTGCTCTGACCTTTACTTCACCAAATTCAACCTGGATTTTAAAAATACTGCCTTTTTGATTAGTTGCCTCCCCTATGATTTTTGGTGATTAAAAATTGTGAGGTCGGGGGGTGTGTGAACTTTTTTTGTCTTCTGAGGGAGGGGCACGCCAAAAAAAGTTTAATAACTACTGCTTTCTAGTATTTCATTTTCAATACAGTATGATGAAAAATGTGACTCTCCGTTCTTCACCTTTCCCCATATATTTCCTACCTGTTACAAATAAATCATCACTACCAGCCAGATATCACCAGCCTCATATATTTAACTGCTATTGCCATCTCATTAATTACAAATCATTTGATCCTATTATCTTTCTCATCCTAAAAAACAGTGTGAGGCGAAAACAATTCCCGGGTAAATTAACAAGAGGATAATATCTGATGCATACACATTAAATAGAACAAACATTGTTTGTCACAATATTTAATGATCTTACTACTTGATTTGCAAAATTCATTAGTGGTGTTATTTTCCTGCTGTGCTGAGGTGTTAGCGGGCGGCAGCTAATATCAGCAGTGAGTATGCAAAAGCATGCTTTCTATCAGTCTTTGAACAGTGTGTTGTCTCTCCTCACACCACCAGCTGAGACGCACATTCACTTTCAGCATCAGTTCCCAGTCTGATGAAGTCATGTTTTGTGTGTGTGTGTGTGTGAGCTTTTGTTTATCATTAGGCCTTGGCAGACAACCCAATGTTTGTTCCGGTTGACATCTTTGTTGATGGACCCTGAGGTGATCATGTGATGTTGTTTTGGTGTTTGTGTGCATTAGACATCATTAACACCCCCTCTTTTTATTTTCTGTTATTTTTTCTATTTAGAATAGTGAATAGAAACATAATTTATAATAAAAAGCACAAATTTAAGCTTGAACATGTGGATTCTGTTCAAGAAGTAAGAAAAGTAAGATAAAATTTGACTGTTTTGTATTGATATAAATAAAAATATCCAGAAATAAACTTTTTTTTTTTTTTTTTTTTTTTTTTACCAATTATTATGCAGCATGTTGATTAAAACCAAAAGTCAGATAGGAAGAGCACAAGGCTGAAAGCACGACACACCGGCAAAGCGCGGTTGGGGTG
>JAQMCX010000027.1:0-94689 GCA_029814765.1 Acanthurus leucopareius
ACTGATATAAATAAAAATATCCACAAATAAAATTTTTTTTTTTTTTTTTTTTTTTTTTACCAATTATTCTGCAGCATGTTGATTCACTCCAATAGTCTAGAGGGTTTAACAGTTTTACATGATGGATATATTTTGGGTTTTCGCTACCTTTACCAGACAGTTTTCCATAAGACATTGCAAGGAAAACTTGATCATTTTGAATTTTTTTATATTCTGATTGAGAAACTTGTGCAGCTGCCTTCAAGTTTTTCCAGCTGTGAATACATACAATAAAGTGTGATTTGATAGAGAGTGTATGCATGTAGGCGATCCAGCCCCCACTCAAATTAATGTTCAAGACTCTTTATGGATGTATTACACTCTTCTTTCTAAGACTTATTAAAAAAGACTTTCCAAAAACAAGCACTGTATCCATTTTCAAAAAGTAGAGCACAAACATTTTGGCTTTGTAAGAGTTTTTCACCACCCTGTAAGGTTGCTCATATTTTCTGCACCATAACAGAAAGCTGAACCATATTAAAGTTCAATGCGTCCTACAGGGCTGGAATATAATAATGTGCAAGTTCAGCATCACAGGTTTACAATTGTCCCTCTGATCAGCCACATGAAACTTGTGTGACTTATCAGTAATCAATTCAGGGGGCCCAGGTTACCTTAATATTTCATATTTGGTAATAAGTTTTGTGTAAATCAAAGTATATAGTGACGGATGATGCTTTGTGGGAAATGCCACAAAGGCATTTCCCACAAAGCATCATCTTTGATCCTCTTGGAAAGAAGATGCTGTAATGTCTTTCACTGTCAAGGAGGAGGAAGTTCCAACAAAGAGAAATAAAGCGGGGGAAGTTCTTATTTAACAACAAACAACAACAACAACAAAACCCAGTCATTTTCAAACCGTCCCTAACTAATGGAATTATCAGTGAGCAGCAGCCCACACTCTGACAATTTGATAGAAAAGTTTAGCAAAGGGCAAACATAATTGGCACTGACACTATCCTCTGGATAAACAGCTTGAGCTGCTCTTTTTGACTCCCCACGGCCATGAGCAATGGATACAAACATATCGTTTTAATATGTGCAATAAAATCACCCAATTTCCTTTGAGCAATTAATCTGCATCCTCCATAGTTACAAGCAAGACAATCTCTGTTTTATTGTCTTATTGTTTCCTTTAAAAAAAAATGTATTTATTGGTTTTACCTGCTTTAATTAGTTTTTACTGTTATTGTGTCTTTTATAACTGTGTTTTACTAATGGATAAGTCTGTTTTGTGCTGCAAGCCAAATTTCCCAAGTGGGACAATAAAGACTGAAATGAACTAAGCTTTTACAAGCAGATCATATGTTTTTGATGTAAGATTTTAATTGCAAAGTAAACTTCAAGCTGTAAAATATAATTACTGGGCCAAAAAGTACAGTGCTCTCCTTATTTCTGCTGCAGAGCCACTGAAGGAGGCTTTTATGCTCAAGCTGTGAGATTTCTCAACATATTCTTAGCACTCAGATGTAGAAGAGTAGTTTTCTATTTTCAAGAACTTATGAATTATTTATACATCAATGTAATTTTATGATTTAGTAGTAGCATAAGTGAACTACAACTCTTTTTTTCATTCTACAGCCTTCCATTGTAAAATGACCAATAAATAATCCTGAATCGTGAACCTTGAAATGTGTTGAAGCAGAAGTATAAAGCAGCATGAAAGTTCTTTTTGTTCTCTTGCTCCATTTGACAAACTCACTTTGCCAAAGAAACGTTCTAATCAAGTTTGACTCAACTTGATTTTCATCTCTCACTTCTTTGCTCTCCTTGCTGAACTTAATCTGCCATTTATTTGATCAAATCACAGCAGGAGTATTAATAAATTCCAAGCACAGGTTTATTTTACAAAACTCCATGCCCTGTTGCTTGCTTGTTTTCAGTAACTCAATCTTTGCATTTACATTCTTTGTACTCTTTGGATGTGAAAAGCTCTGTTTGGCCTGATCTCCACCTTTGCAGATTCTGTTGTTACACCCATGAGCCTCCTGATGACATCATGAGGAAAAATCCCAACTAGCTCCCCAAACGACCAGGAATACCTCCCTCAGGACTCCGATCTCATCTCACTCAACCTGAAGACTCATTAGTCTTGGTGAGAAAACATTCACCTCAGGTTTAAAGAGTGTTATTTGTTCTTGCCTGTCGTTTATGATGGGTTCAGTTTGGGGATTTGTTAGCCAATCTGGTGTATTTTCATTTACTCTTTGTGAAATATATGATTTTGGTTTGGAACAAAAGACACAAAAAATCTAGCCTCAGCCAGTTAAAGAGCTAACAAGCTCGCTCTCTTGAGGAAATTGCAAAATTTGCAGTTTCTTATTTAATTTATTTGGACTCACCAATAGTATTTTGCTTATGTTTCCATTTCGTGGTTTTTCAGCATTTTTGTATGACTGTTACTTTACTGTGAATATAAAACAAAGTTTCATTAAAAATTTTACTATTTGCATTGCATGCAGGCCTAGTTATTTCTAATTTATTCAAAGTGGCTGTGAGGAATGTTTTTATGATCAAATGACATTGTTCCATAAGTGGTCACTCGAAGTGGCCAAGAAAATTACTGGCCTATCCTGTTTTTCACTCTCAGTTCTGAAGCACTGATCGTTTTTTGTCCTGTAACTTAACTCTGTTTGTTTACCCTCACCTCATAGCAGTATGTTATGTTGTAGCCGTTTCCAGCAAAAAAAAAAGAGCAAAACCATTGAGCTGCACTTGCAACAACATCAGACATGGGCAGCAAAAGCTAGAAAATTGCTTGTAAATATAGCAGAGGATTTATCAGCTAAAGATCCAGATATTACATTAAGGAGTTGTTTGTGACCAAAAAAAGAGTCAAAAGAAAAGAAAGTGGATATTGTCATACTTGCTCAGAAGGAGATGATATTTCAGTGTTAAGTTTCCAACTTGTTTCTGTTGCCCCCTAGGCTGTCGTTTTTAAAATATGTTAATGTTTTATCCTTTTCCACTAAGATTCTACCATTAAGCAGAACTTTTTTGACTGTAAAGCAAAGAATAAAGCAAAATGAAGTTTCTGCCTTTTTTAAGCAGGGGGCAATTCTAGGATCAGAACCTGTCGAGGTGCTCAGTTGCCTTGAATGTAAAAATTAACCTTCCCAACATGAATTAGCCTGAATTATTATGTTTTAGTGTTGCTGAGATAAATGTGGTAAACTGCATCACTACACAGCACAACAATGCCATTAGCATGACAAGCTAGCGTAGCTAAAGTGTGGTTTTTTCAAAGGGGGTGGATGTTAAAGGGTTAACAGAAAGAATAAACTGAAAAAAAAAGCAATACGTCATCTTCTCTAAAGCGCCAGGCTTAGTTGTCGGGTCACATCCATCTCTTTGAAAGTTCTTTGGCTCTAAGCAGAGCTGAGTGTTAGGGTTGGGTAAACTCTCAGAGAGAAAGGACCTTTCTGAAATGGGGACGAGCCACAGCTTCGGGTTCAATCACCGGAGTATAAAATATAGCCAGTGTCCTCTCACGGGGCTAACGAGAGCGAGACCAAGACCTCCGACCTTAGTGTGGTAAAGGTCACCACGCTCATGTGAAATTAAAGGCTTTTAGCAGGGAGGTCATTGCTAATGAGGACCCCTGTCTGGATGTCCAAGGAAAGCCTGTGGAATGTGGACTCCTCATGTGCTGTGGGAGAAGTTAGCACCCAAAGCCCTTGTGATGCAGGATAAAGTGACATTACATTACACAATACGCTGCATTCTAGGAATTTAGGGGAATGCAATAACAGATCTACTTCATTACAAACAGCAATAAGAAGTATAAAGAGTAATGACATAATGGTTAGACATAATGACATTGAATATATCTTTTAAACTGCCAAGAACAATTATGAAATCTGTGATTTAATCCAGAGCAGATTATTTACTTAAATTTGGTATGGAAATACATGTATCCCTGTAGATAATTCCTTTAGTTTATAGTGACCTTACTTTTCTTGTAATGTCATAATTTCAATATTAGGATCAAAATTGGTTTTTACTTAACTTCGCCAATGAAAACTGTCCCGTACATATGTACATATCCTAAAGTCCTAATTCTCAGATTTCAATTAAATTATGATATTGATACTGATATTTGGTCTCCAGAGGTTGACAAAAAAATTAGGTGATGAGGTAATAGCTGTTTCAACAGGTACAATCAGGTACATTTATCTATGTCCATGTTCATTCTACTATTAGGATCAGATAGATTAGTAATACTGCAAGAGGTCTTGGATCTGTGTATCAGTATTTCTAGGCAGACTGCAAGTGTGAAGCAGTATCGTAGTACATTTGGTGCAAAGGTATATGCTGTATACTGACTAAGAAAGGTCATAACCGCATAAAAATGCATCAGGATATATAACAACTAATTTTATGAGAGAAATGTCAGGAGCATGCTGGTTGGGCTAAATGCTAAACACTATGTTTGCTACATTTCTGTATAACTGAAGTCAAATATTTCTCAATATGTTTGAAATGTAGCACGTATGGCTGCGGCTGTGTGTAGTAATACGGATGAAATATGGA
This sequence comes from Acanthurus leucopareius, assembly GCA_029814765.1. NCBI lineage: Eukaryota > Metazoa > Chordata > Actinopteri > Acanthuriformes > Acanthuridae > Acanthurus > Acanthurus leucopareius. The sequence continues at coordinate 4,573 of JAQMCX010000027.1, forward strand.
GAATGTGCATGGTTGTGCAGTTGAGGAGTGTAGTCCTCAAAGGAGACAGTTGTCTGATAGGAACCCTGAGCGCCAAAAATATTAAAAATGAAGCAGGCAGGTAAAGGGACATGTATACTTTAGGTGGGTGGTTTTTTTGGTAGCTCAAAGTCGTGTTGCTGTTGGTACCATTTACAGCAATACTGTACTGTGTTTTCTGCCAGTGGGTCGCACTGCTCCTCCAGGCAGAGGGAGAGCAGACCATCTACAGCAGGTAAGACACTGACTGAGAACAAATAATACAAACCCACATCAAAATGTATGAACTATCCCTTTAACATGCCTTGATCTAAATTATTCCTCTGTAGCTGTATATTCAGGGTCATATCCTGCTGGAAGGCGAACCTCTGCTCCATCAGGTTTTCTTCAAGGATTGTCCAGCATATGGCTCCATCCATCTTTCCATCAATTCTGACCAGTTTCCTTGTACTGAATAAAAAGAAGTATCCCCACAGGGTTTCACTGTGTGGATGGTATGTTTAGGGTGATGTGCAGAAATTCCAAACCAATTTGTTATAGCTCACTCTAAACGACTTTGTTCTTGCCACTCTTCCATAAAGTTCAGATTTGTGGAGTGCACGACCAATAGTTGTCCTGTGGACAAATTTGATTGCTACAGCATTACACTGCTTTTTCTCAGTTTCTACAGTGTTTGGATCTGCTTTATTTGGGATCTGATCTGTTTTGAGTTAGGTCTGGCTGCCTCTGTTCCATGGACTTACTTTATAACACAAAGGATTTTGTAGGTTTTTTTTTTTAGAGGTCTGTGGTCTCTAGGGTGCAAAGAACATATCAAAATTTAAGGTGAACTGGTTGCCTTGTTTCTTCGTGCTTGAACTCTCAGTATTCTTCTCTCTCCATCTCTTTCTCCTAATTTCTTGTCATCTTTTTGCTGTCAGCTCTCTAATTGAAGCACAATATTCTGAAAAAGCCCAAAACAAAGAAACATGTAAACTGCATATCTAAAGAGCTTGCTCCCCTGAGGTTGAGCCCCTTTAGTGCACTTGTCTCTAATAAACTTAAAATGTGCATCATCCTCAAGCCAATATGTCGACTAACTTGCTCAAAATATTTCCAATCTTATGGGAAATTGCCATTAAAGTTGTAATCCACAAAATGGGTCCATAGACCACATCAAACAGCTGGTGCTTAAGTGCACTCTAGTCATGTGTGTGTCCATGTTGCTTGTGTGTGTATTTATTTAATTATTTTGGTATTCTTTTATGTGTCCATTAGTGTGAGAGAGTGCATACATGACTAAAAGCACCCACATGTGCTGTTCCAGACCTGGTGGGGTTATGATTTAATTTGCCCCATCTGAATGTGACTTCTGTCTTTGCTGACATGGCCTATCCAAAATTCCACATATCTTCCCTGGATTACTTCATTATTTCATTATCCTGTGACCTCACACCAGTGCTGCTGTGATATTCAGGCACCAGGAGGCGCTGCAGGTTACGTAGGGTGTCACGGTGTTTCACTGAGGAGCAATGCTGGTCTCATCTCTCCTGAAGCCAGTGGACCTTAGTTGTTTTACTGACAGCTCACAGAGGGAGATTATGGATACAAAAGTGAGAACAATGTGCTGATTTTGTGATATAATGGAGATTTAAAATCCCGTCCTTTCTGCTGCTGTTATGTCAGAGCCCATGTCATGACTGAAGGATTTGGTTAAGCATCTAACAGATGTAAGACATGAATGTGTTATGTGGTCATCCTTGTGATTACTTCCCAGAAACAAAAATTTACTTCCTGTGAATGTAGCTGTTGTAGCAACAGCAGATACAAATTTTATGTGACTCGTCTAGTAACTGTAAAACAAATACTAGTGACTGTAAAACAAATACTAGTGACACAAAAACTCCATAGAGGTGTCTGAGAAAGGCACTGGAATATAAAAGCTTAGATACTGAACTCCTGACAAGCTTAGTTTAGTGTTGATATGTAAACAGATTAAATGAGCCCAGAAGATGAGAACAATACTCCACCCTTTATTCACAACAAACAGTCATAAAGACAATGAACTGCAGATGGTTAAGCAGGATGCTTGTGCTAAACTTTAGACCAGGTCGGCCAAAGTAAAACAAGAATAAAATGTTATTCCTGATCAATATTATTTGATATAAAAAAAATAATAACACAATTGAAAATCTTTGACAGAATACTACCTTGCATTTCTCTGTTATACTGATTAAAGAAACCACACAAAACAAAAGCACAATTGCACAAATTACCTTAATTAACACAAACTATCTTAATGACAATCAAAATACTGCTCAAGTAATGAATCATTAAAAGTTTCATGCTAATAAGCAACAATTGTCAGCTGTTAAAGACATATAGCATTTCATTTATAAGCACTTTGATGTGCAGATATTCAAAACAAAATATAATGAACAGAGCTTCAAAAGGCCAAATTTATCCTTGCTCTAACTGAGCACAAATTCAAAAGAAGAGGAAGAAGATCATTTGGGTATGAAGGACTTATTCTTTAAAGGGGGTTGAAAAATCCTGCTAACTGGTACAAAACCTGATATGACCTTTGGTGAGTTTTAGTGTGAGGATTAATTTAATTTATAGGCTACACCAAGAGTTACTTAACTGTAACTGTGAAATGGGATTGATGGGAGGGTCTGTGGTTTGATCTGCAACCTCCTCTTGTTCACATGTGGAATGTGCTTGATCAAAACACTCAACCCTGTGTGGTACCCTGGCCACTAGGAATGCACAAGCCAGTGCATTGGGGAAGGGTTGCATTAGAAAAGACATCTGGTGTAAAGAGCTAATGTCAAATTAAATACATGTGGATCTCAGTGATGGGTCAGATGGGGTCTGGTCTGCTAGCAAGCAGATGATCTGCTCTGGTGACACCTTAAGTATTGGGGGAGGCAGAAAGAACAAGAAAAGAGCAACAAAAAGAAGACTATGAGTTACTGAATTCCCCAACATAATACACACTTATGGTTTCTGGAGTTAAACTTACTGTGCGAACCAAACACCTGGTTTTACACCATGTGCATGTGAAGAATAGAGTGAGAAATTGTGAATCATAAGCCCACCGTATGAAGAGGAAATATAATTTATTACAACATCAGCATGTAGTTAGCTAGATAGTCACTGAATTGTTTCCTCTAAAATAGATCTATGTGGTTTTCAAAATTACATAAAGCTGAATCAAGTCATTATTTGGGTGGAAAATGTTTCAGACTTAACAACAAGTCTACAGGCATGGTGGCAGCACTGTGAAGCTGTTGGCTATTTAGGTACAGTAGTGAATTAGCTAAACGCCAGCATCAGCATGCTAGCTTGCTGATGTAAGCAGGTATGATGTTTATTGTTATCATTACAAGCAGCGGCTTCCAGGGCTGAGAAAATAAAGCCATTGGGGAAGTACCAAATATTGGCAAAAGGCCACTTGAGGCCAGCTCCAAACCCCACAGCCTCCTTTAATACAATGCCAAACTTAACAGCAAAAATAAGCATTTTCACAGCTTGGTGCAAAAACAGTTTTGGTCTCTACAGTTAATTTCTCATCTCATGACACATGATGCTTTGCAGTGGATACATCTTTAAAGTCTCTCATTTAAATTATATTAGGGATTTAAATAGTGTATTATTAACTGTGCTGCATCATTGAGTGACAGCTAATTGTAAGCTTTCTGCTAGGCATCAGCACCCAGGCTTCATTTAATCCATCTCAGCTTCACCCACACTCTACCACTTGACCCTTTTTTGTGGATTGGCCAAGAGTTTGGTGGAGTTACTGCCAAGATAACAAAGTCCCAAGCAATCACGTTAAACTTCACAATGGCTCATCAGAAACCAATTGGTAACATTCTGATGACTTTGTCTATGTGTTTTACAGTCTATGTTTCACCATCTTAGTTGAGCATGTCAGCACACTAAAATTTTCCAAGTAGCTCTAAGCACAGCTGAGAATGATGGGAATGTTAGCTTAACACGTTTCTAGCTACACGAACTTTATTTTAACTTATTATTACAATTCATCCTGTGAGTAATAGAAGAACTTGCATTACAATCCATCCAACAGTTGATGAAACATTACAGTCTGGATCCCAGTAGTGGATCACAATAAAGTTAAAAAAAAAGCTTCAAATATTCTAATATGGTTCTTTGTATGGGTCACATGACTCAGAATTTTATCTACAGAGGCAGCAATTCAAAATAAATATCATAAATTGATCCAAGGAACAAAATAAATATCTTAATCCCTCTGTGATTACCAACATCTTAATTATTCTGCTAGCTGAAAGGTAAGGATTGTTTACTGATGACAGCAGGGACATAACCTGAATACAAACCTGCCCCCTGTAGCAAGAGATTAGTGAATTTTTATATTCTCCATTTTCAGATAATTAAGGCTGATTAGCTTATAGTGTGTAAGGTTAGATTATCTAAACTTAAACTGAGATACCTGTAGAAATAGCAAGAGGAATCATCCTGTTGTTAGTTTTGTCATTTCTACTTCTGTCACTCGTAAGACTCAATACATTTAAATTCAGTACAACACACATTTACACACACTTATATATGGAGAAACACACTAACACGGAATAAGCTCACATAACAGACACCAGAACAGGTCAAATTCAGGTTGAAGCAGTTCTTTTTTTACTTTTTAGCAAAGCTCACTGCAAAGGCCTATGACTATATTAAGGTGTTCATTTTTGGTGTTTTTCTATTTTTCTTCCTCATGATTGATCTTACTCAACTCCCAGGAGTATCTGGTATATTGGATCCTTCCCATCAAAGGGCCTTGGAACTCAGGACCCCTCAATCCCAGGGTATGTACGGTCAAATCTAAATAAAATTTAAAATTTATATTCTGTAGATACAATATGAAAACTGGGATCATACTCCTAATGTCTCTTAAAGGTCCAGTGTTATGTATAGGGTGGATCCATTTGTAGAATATACCAGAAGTTGAATAGAATATTCTAAAGTATGTTTCAATCTACATATAGTCAGTTTAAAAAAGACTTGTTGTGTTTAATTATCTCAAAATGAGATGAAATTAAATTAAATGAAAACATCTTCAGAGGAAGCAGGCCCCCTTTAATGGAGTTTGCCCTGTTGCACTACCATGTTTCTACAGTAGCCCATAATGGACAAACCAAACCCTGATCCCAAAGAGGACCTTAAGCATGTTTGGCGACCACTGTAGTTTCTCCTACATCCTTGGAAGAGAAGGGTAAGTAAAGGTATACTGTGTTTGGTGCAATTAGGAGCATCACCACTAGATGCCACTAAATCCTACAAACTGGTGCTCTAAGTCTCGTTGGATGCAGTCAACCTGCTCCTAAACTGTCTCTTAGCACTTACAGATGTGGACTAGGGAGAAACATGGCCAGTGAACATGATCCTCACAGCACTTATGTTTCCTCCAGAATGTATTTGGCAAAACCCCTTACAACTTATCAATGAGGAACCAGGTCTGTGTCAAACCTTCACCCTAAATACTCCTGCACCCCAACCACCCAGATGTTACACCTTCAAGATACAGATGTATTTTTCACATCAAATCACACAGGTGATCTCCATTCAACTTCAATACATATTAAAAAAGCAGCTGACCAAAGGACTGATCATTTAGTTGTGCGCACTGTGTTTAGTTGTTTTCATTAGGACATAAAAGTAGATGTTTTTACCCACTAAAATAAACTATGCATGCAATAAAATACAGATGTACAGTTAATGCTGTTTTTTTAAAAAAAATTTTTGGTCTTAAAAGCTAAAAAGCTATAAAACATGTGCTTTGAAAATCTCTAAAAAAAAAAAGTCAGTCAGTCAGTCAGCCACACATGGAAATTATCTTTATTGTTGAGCTTTCCAGCTTTTCCAAATTTTCCAGGTTGTAAAGCAGTCAATGTCCAGAGTGACGGTGTATCATCTGTGTATTTTCTGACAGTTGCCATATTATGGATGGCCGGGGCAGCAGGGTAAACAGTTTTGGGCGTGAGCTGTGAGCAAGTGAGGTCAGACATGCTGATTAATGGCCTGTGTGATAAATCACCTCCTCTTTCAAAGAAGAGGTCACCATCAGATCCTCCTGAGTGAGGAGCGTGTGTGGATTCAGCTGTGGCCTCCATGACCTGCAGGCAGGACTGCCGATGCTGTCTGGAGCCTCAGTGCCAATCCAATACTCCTCCTACTCATTGTCACTCGTCTCCTGGTCATCCTTCTTTTCTTCCCTTCTTTGCTTTTTTTTTTTACTTAAGTACTTTCCTTTTCCCATTTATCTCTTTCTCTTCATTCTCTTGTTTTTTGTTCTCGCCCTACTCTTACATATCTTTGTCCTCCTGCTTTTATTTCTGCTCCACTTTCTGTCTTGAATTTCACAAAACCTCTTTCTTTTTTTAATCTTCTGCTCCTTCTCCTCTTACACCATTTAATCTTCCCCACCTCCTTCTCGTCCTTTTTCTATAACCATTACCTTCCTACTCCCTCCCCCTCATCCTCGTCTGACTCTCCCACCTCTAGTTGCTCCCTCTCCTTTCATTCCTTATCCTCTATCACCAGCCACAACTGCTCTCCTGTATCTCCCGCTCCTCTTTTCTTACTCAATTAGATAACTTCCATTAATGTGCACTCCATCATCGTTTAAGTGTCTGCTGCAAACGGCTACTTTAAGACAAATGGAATGATAACATGCAACAAAGCAGAATAATGCCTGAGCCTGTTGTAGGTCCCCATTGGGGTGCAAACTTTTGCATCGCTGCAGTTTTTTGTATTTGGCAGGATGTTTACTGCAGTATATGCAGATGAGCCAAGATGAAGCCCAGACTTGCATAAAGTACCCTGATGCAGGGTAGTTTTTGACATGAGTTGCATTTACATGTTAAGAAAAATTTAAAAGTTTAGAACTTGGAATATTAGAGCAAACTTTTGGGGGGGGGGGATGCAACACTAACTAAGCAGTAATTAAGCAGACTTAATGCATGGTCACTGAAATTTGTTTTTTTTATTGCATGTTTGCATAACTTAATATTAATGATAGTTAAAATGTGTTCATCGCTGAGGGATGACGGACTGTGCACTTCCTCCTGGCTATTATATTTTGCATGATACAGATCAAAAAGAAGAAGTAGTGATCGTTCTCAAATCTTTCCAGTGATTGAAGACAGTTAAGGATCTTTTTTAAATCAGTTCTACACACAACACAGATCCCTTATTTTCAACTAGATCAGAAAACATTAAGTCTAACCAAGGAGTACTAGTCTGTATTTGAGTTTGTCTTGTTATTTGTCTATCTACCTAAAGCTGCAGTGTGGTTTGCTTTCACAACAGTCAGATCAGTTGTAGCATCTAACGGAATTTGAGTCAGTAAAAGAGTGTACTGGTCAAGTAAAAAACTTCTGCAAGGGCTGGCCTTATGGTCTTGTGTATACTTGCTCATATCACATGACTGTCTTCACTCCTCAGAACAGAAATAAAGGCAATGAAACAGCCGTCATAATGGTGGTCCCAAAAACCTCTGAGCAAAGTTGGAATTGAGGGTAAAAGGATACAAAGGATACAGAGGGTAAAAATACATACAAAATTAGATGCAGGGATATTTGTTTAACCAAGTTCACACTCCTAAACCACTCTCAATAAACTGGAACAAGCAATGTATGAAATCAGACCAGCACAACAGGGAATATTGGCTAGTAACACACCTCCGCCCTTTCTGAGAGGAAAACAAATGACACAAACACAGCAGTGCAAAATAAAAAACAAAAGAAAACCAGCTGAGTGAAATTAGTTTTGAATGACCCAAATACACAATTTAAAGGAAATAAATGACCACTGTACTTTCCATGGAATATGCAAGATACATCAAAAATATGAATCTGATCCACCTTCAGTCATGTCCTTTTAGCCTCAAAAGACAGAGGCTAGTAGCCAACAGCTTGTCCACCCAAATTGGCCTGCACAATAGATTAACCCCAGCACACTGAAAAATACCTCCAACTGAATGGGGAAACTGGGCAGACTCTTTGTGCTTTTCTGCTCTTGAATTGGCTCAAAGGTGACCTCTTGCCTCAGTGGTTTCCTTACACTCTCCCCACTATCCTCTGCATGGGATTTTCAACAGCTTCCTCTCTTGTTTCCATGCTTGGGTGACTCATCTCCTGGTTTAAGTGCTCACAGGCAGATGGCAGTCAACATGTGGACCTTCAGTTGTTAAGCTGATGCTCTTATGGAACTTGATGACATTAATGATGTTTAAGGGGTTTGTTGCCTGACTGAGAAGTTGGAATAACAGCTTGTTGCCTGCATGTCCATATCTAACAGCTAACTGTGGCTCCTCTGTGTTTTTTTTACTATCCGCAATAATTTAAACTAATGAGCTGCTAAAAAAAAGAAAAAAAGACTGTTGTCATATTTTTTAGGTGCATTTGGGATAAACCAATCTCACTGACACATTGTAATTCCTGTGACTACTTTATAACGAAAGTCAAATCTTGTTAAACCAGGGGATTTTTTTTAATGTGTAGCGGCAGTAGAAAATATTCAGTTTGTATTTGTAGTACTTTAAAACGGTGATTGCGTCGACTCTATAATTTCACATGGCCAACACTATCTTCACTGCACTAGGTCAGAGTTTGAGAGTGGTTGGCCTGCACCTTCACATTCTGCTGTTGGGGATAAAAAACACTCTGGCTTGTTTGTATTTCTTTAAGCCAATCACAATCACCTTGGTCAGTGCTAAACTCAGGATGTGTTGACAGAGATACTGAAAACTGTAGCACACAGGCAGCAGAAGAGGAGAAGAATTAATCTATATCTGATGGGTTAGACTTTATCTGATGTAGTCAGAAGCAACAATAGTTTTACAAGTTTATGAACTGGTGGGAAACTTTCCTCACTGCAGGGTCCTTACTTAAAACCTGAAACAGCAGCTTTGCTCATCCAGTAATAGTTTTACCTGGAGAGGACAGTTGTGTTCTGAGGCTGCATATGTACACTGTATAACTGTATTGCAGCAGCTTCCCACTTAAGCAAGTGATTCATGAGTAACAATTGTCACATCAGTATTTTGGCTGTTTACCACACTGACCGTGAAAATTCAAGTACCTTCTGTGCCTAAAAGTGTGTAAGCTTTGGTTACAAGTAGAGTTGTTTCTTGTTTCTAATTTTGCCCAATTTAAATGACAAAAGCTGTGATCCTTCTTTTGAATTTTAATTTACACATTCTGTTTTTTCAGTTTGATATTTGATGATTTGTATAAACATAGTTGGACAATAACATGAATTATAATAAAAGCAGGTTAATAAATTATGTTTATTGAGCTTAAACACTTATTATCTCTTGTATGGTGATAAACTGGTAACCTTGCAAGGCAGCTGGAGTGCTGAGATTTTAAATCTGAAAATCACACAGGTCCATCTTGAAAAGCTCTGATCTGATTTGTTTGTGTCTGGTCAGAATGTGACCGGGCAAATTAACAGTCTTTTGAAAGAGATGGTAGCTATGGGCGTAGTTTAGCTTTGATGAAAGTGTGAAGTGGCTGGTAGCTTGTAAACATTGGCGCCGCTGAAGACGTTAGCATGGATGCTGCAATAGCAACACTTTTATCAGAGCTGCACAACATTTCCTCTTTATAAAAAGAGCAAAGAATGACACTGAAGCCTTTCTTGATAAAAAAGATGTTTTTGTTTTTCTTCCAACTGGCTTCGGCAAGAGTAATGAATGTGACAGACAGAACATTTGTCCAATCATTCTCCAACGGTTTTTTGAAACAATCTGCCCCTTCCACACACTGTCTTTGAGCTGTTTCCCAGATGGACATGTGAAATATATCTTATGGATTTGTTAGACATCCCATCTAATTGTCAGGTTAATAAACTAGTATTACAATTCTGTATAAATGCTCTGTATTAAAGTGTTTATTCATATTGTGTGATTAAACCATCACTATCATACAGTATTTATTATTTGTTCTTTCTCAGAGGTTATTTGTGATCCAACACAAAAAAACAGAGTTAGAATGGCAGTTTGTGAACCGCGTGATTTTTTCAGTCACAGTCAGTTAGATTAAAACTTAAAGTATTCTGAGATCCATATCCCTCTTCAGCATGGAGCAGGTGACCTGGGCTTCTCCGTCACATTCTCGATTTTTTTCATTGTCTCACATTTCTGCAAAAATAAATGGACACAATGATGGAAAGTATTAACTTGGTGAGACACAGGTTTGTGTTCATGCTCAAGAGTTATCTGACATTTCTGAGTGTCTTGGTATGTGCATGTGATGTTGTGATTTAGAGAGGTGGGCAGAAATCACCCACTGTGGTGCATTTGTTTGTGTGTGTGTCACCAGAGCCTGTCATTCGATTACAGGTCACACTAATCTAATCATCCAGCTGTGAGCTCAGTGTGTAGGCTCTTATGAAAGGCTTGCTGGTTGCTGGACAAAACAGACCTCAGTCTGTCACCATGTTACCTTTTGCTCCATGACAAACTGTGTCTGGGCCGACTCTGATAGCCCAGAGCTGTTTCCCAGACTGATTACTGTAGGAGTGAGATGCCTTTTTCTTCAGCTCACATGCCTCTCCAGCTTTGGTTAGACATGTAAGTGTAAACAAGGGGTCACATCTGGCTTCACAAACGCATGCGGGATGTCTTAAAACCTGAAGGAAGTCCAGGTGTGATGGAAGAGAGAAACATCATGGAGATAAAGCTGTTATCAGTGTGACTTACAGGACTGGACGGGCGACTCAGCCGTCCTCGCTTAAATCATATTGACGGGAAATGTGGCTCCCTCAGATGAACTCTGAGGTGCTTTGTCTGATTTATCATTCCAAGGCCCGCTTGTGAGGGTTGGCAGCTGATACAGATTTTCTCAGGCTCAATCAGGTGAGCAGCTTGAGGTAAAAGAGATCAATACTTTTCATTTTTAACACAGAGGCAGTATCGACCGCCCGAAACAGCCTCTTCAGTTGGCACGAAGTGGCTCTCTGCGCTTTGATAAGAGGCGTATTATTTTAATCATCATCATCTTTCATGCGCAGCCCTCTTATCTGTTGCTCTTACACAGTAGGATGGTTGAGCAGAAGGAGCCAATGTGAAAAGCTTCACAGAGTGCTGCGGAGTCACAGGGACAAAATCAGATGGGTTGGCTCATCACTGAACCAGTGACTTCTCATTTTTTACACTGTTAGATGAATTAAAGCCACAGATAATAGAACGACATGCTAATGACAGGTTCTGAAAACAGGCTGGCATTTGTTCATGAACAGGCACACAACACACACATGACAAAACACTTGCACTGTACTGTATGTACCACTACTACAGCTAGTACTGAACCTTCACTTCTGTTGGTACTCATGCCATTAATTGGCAGTATAGTGTCATAATGTGTTGTGGTTTGGTACCACGCCTGCTCGGCTCAGGGAATAGTGTTGTTGCATCTAGGAGAATTAATTATCACTTGTCCTTGCCTTTATGCCAGCAGCTAACAGAGAACAATTTAAAATGAGTATCAGCAATATACAATAATATAAACTAGTGTCAGCTCATACCAAAGAAAAGGTCTGAACTACAGTTTAAACTCCTCTCTCGTGGTGTCACTTGCCTCAAGCTGGGTGGTGGAAGCTGTCCTTTGGTATGTTGCCAAGCGCCCACTGACTGCTCATAACATAGATAGAGAATACTAGATGTGACACTATATTAAAACTTGCCATTCAAGGATGGAGCCACATGGCAGTCATTTCACCTGGGTCCAATTTTAAACTTGGTAAATTGGAACCCTGGTGAGAGGTGCTTATGTTACTTGATAATCCATGTATTTTTCTACCAATATGCCAAAACTATCTTTTTTTCAAAGTAATGAGCACACAGCAACTAAACCTGTCTAGAATAACCCGGAAAGACACAGAATTGTTAGAATTTGGATTATTAAAAATACAAAAGAAATTGATTAGTCTTTTAGTATAATGATAATCTCACAGTTATGCAGTTTTATTTACTTTTATTTACTTGATATTAAGATGTAATAATTATATTTGGTACTATGGTGGATATACTCCAAAAGCAATATTTTCTACACAGAAATCTTAAATAGATTCAGTATTGTGGCCTATAATGACAAGTAAACTGAGATATATATATATTGTTATATATATGTATTTGTGTGTGTGTGTGTTTGTGTGCATATATATTCAGATAATTGGACTACTATATGCACAAAGTAGTGTGATCTCTTATAACTGATGGTTATTTTTCATTGTCCAACACAGTCTCTACATACAGCTGTGCACTGATGTTTTTACTCCGTCTTCTCTGTGAGTGTGTGCATCAAACAGGCTCATACAAGATAAAACCCACCTTCTTTAGGTTGGCAGCCAATCAATAAGACAGTGACAACCATGTCAGTGTGACATTACCAATACTGATATCACCACAACCATTTTCACAGCTGCTGCAATGCTTTCACTATGCAGACTGTGTAGAGACAGCTTTTTTGCTGCTGCTAGTATCACTACTATATCAACTTCTATATCAACCACTATTGCTGGTGCTTCACTGGGAAATGCTGCCTTCATTACCGCTGCCACGATGGTTACTGCTGCTCCTAATAGTCCTGCAGTATTTACCTTGACAAGGCTATTTCCATTACTACTGCCACAGTGATATACTGTATCTACTAGATATTGCATTTTGGTGACGTGAGTTCATAAATATTCTTATTTTAACTTAGATTAACTCTGTCAACAGAATTTTTTTATATTTGTGGGCAATTGTATTCAACTGAGTGTCCCTCTGTAGGCCCCTGCAAAAATTTACCCTGCTGTAGTGTTGTTTATTACAGGGTGCACATCTGAATGGGGCAAATGATGAACAACCCCACTATCAGTATTGCCATCAGCTGTAATAAACAGAAAGATGTGTAAACACTTAAAGGAGCCATGAGAGAATGTTACAATCATATTATCATAGTAACAATGAATGTATGTATTCATGACCACATCCAAACCCATACACACACTATGATGAAGGCCTAATATAGGAGAATAAATCATGTGAGCATGAACAGTCGAGCTCCATCACAGTTTGTCAGGAGGCAGAGAAACAATATATTGTTATTTTATTCATTGACCAAATTTGCAGATGAAATACAAACCATATTCATAAAGTGGCAATAAGAGGCAGAGGCAATACAGTGCTAATGTCTCTACTAGCGCAGCAGGGTTTATTGTTTCATGGCAGTAATAGACTCTCAAGGACAAACTATTGTTAAGAACTGGCCTTAATGTTTGCAGAAAATCATGATTATTCTGAGAAATGGCTTTACAAACACAATAGAACAATTTCTCTTCAGCCACCATTATGATCGAGCTTTTCATAAGTTTAGGCATCGAAGACTTTCATCTTAAGAGAAAAATGGTTGTTATTGGTAAAAGACACCAACACTGTCTGCTGGTAGGAAAGAGGCTGTGAACAACCATCTCAGGTGTCAGAGTCAGATGCTACCTCAACTCCTCTCTTTACTATTTTTTTTTACAATTTTGTAAGTCATGTGACTTATACTTGTTACTACTTTTTCTTGTCTGAAAAATATCAAAGTTTTCTAGGTTGTTTTCAGGTTACGTTTAGCTTTTTTTGGGGGGGGAGATGTATTGAAAATGTCAGGCATTAAACAGGCACTAAACATACTACTAGTCATAAACCAATGTCAATTAACTTGTTTATAAATAGAGAATGAATCCATTTAAACATTCATTGAGCAAAATGACCAAATATTCTTGGGCTGCAGCTTTTTGATGTAAGGATTCCCCGCTTTCTTCTTTTTTTGTACAATTGTAAATAAACATCTTTGGATTTTGGGCTATCTGAATATGTTTATTATTTGAAAAAACAAAACTGAAAATAAAGCTGTTGCTTATTTCACGCCCAATCTATGGAACCTGAGACACAACAAGAAAAAGGACCCATCTAATCCAAGTCCCAAGCAGCCACAGACACACAAGAAAGAGCTCAATATAAATAAATGTTTAATGATGATAATGGAAAACTATGAGACAATTAAAGGAATTGCTTCAGGGTGGACCGGGGCCAAAACAATTAAAAAAAAAAAACCTAACTAGGAAGGACAGCTTACCTCACAAAAACAAACAAATGAAAAGACAAAGCTTTACTTCCCTAACTAACATAAACAGGTGAATAAAAGGTCAACAAAATTGGCGGTCCACCTACCTTTACAGAAAATACACACACTGAAATCTATAGGGACCAGAATTTGGTGTTGCAGAATGGGAGAGCAGGAGGGTGGATGATTGAGCTGCACTGTGCGTTGCCATCTTGACTTCTGATATAGCGGTCTTTAAAATGCAGCAGCCAATCACAGGTCTAAGCTTAAGAACAATCCACCAACCATATACCAGTCCCAGCACAAGCCTACTTCATTAAAAAAGTAAATAAACAGCCACAAAGGACAAAAATTATACACATTATGACCTCAGTGGTAACACTTATATAAATAATACACTGCAATATAAAGCTGAACCTGTGTCATTTTCAAAGGTGATATTATAAAATAATTAAATGTAAATAGTTCATTTAGCTGTATGAGCACTCCAGAAATTATGATTTCAATATAAGTTGAAAAATCATTCAGCTCCACTGAGCTCTGTTCTTGACTTAGAAAATTAACAAAATAGAGACCGGTAATGTTATGGTACCAAAATTTAGTCACCCATTACCATGGTAAAAAACAAAAACAAGCATTACATTACATAAGCCTAACCACAGTGGCCAATGGTAATTTTAAAAGTGATGGTTAGCTGCACAGTGACAGCTCAAACAGTGAAAGCATACAAAAACACTGGAAACATGCATTTCTTGATGGGGAATGAAATCTAATGAAATGTTAGCATGACTTGAAACTCACTCACCCTGAATTATTTGAATAAATCTGGATGTCTGTGTCTGAGGTGCTTTGATAAGATAGAAGTGTTTCCTCCTTTCATTTTAAAAACTCAGTGGCATTTTCTGTAATTAATTAATTATTCCCTGATAATCTGCCTCAATGTAGCCTACTTTCATACACGAGTCATACTGTTTACCTTTGGTCTTACAGGAGTTGTTCATCCTCCATGTTGTCAGACGCTCTTTTGAAATTTAGTGGCAGACTAAGACATTTGTTGGTGTATATGCTGCCCCCTTCAAGTCAGGAAAAATTGCTTCTTTGGTACCTTCGGTAATGTAGAATGATAAATACCATCACATTTTCAAAATTTTGGCATTGACTTGGTACCAAAGTATCGGTTCTGGTGACAAAGATGAGACACTGGTGAGTCCAGTGAGTCTTCTCACGATACCAACAGTCAAAGAAGGTCTTGATGCTCAAACAATTAATACACATGCAGTCACAGATTTGGTGGAGTTGAAACAGGAAAAAACAAGAGAGAAAACTAACTTGTTTCTTTGTTTCTGCAAAGGTGACAACAAAGACTAATTCCATTGGTGTTATCACCATCATCATCATCACCACTGGATTGTGCCTTGACCTCACAGGTCTTTAAAATGAGCTTTCATGCTGAAAACACAAACATTTAAAAAATACTGCTGCTCAGATGTGTTTTCACACAACCAACCCTCCTTTGTAGGTGGGATAGATTGAGTTCTGTTCTCTGTTACCCAACTCACTTCAGTCAATTATGAGATTCTTTTGTTTTTTCATGACAAAGTTACAATAACCAGGCACCCCAGCGCTGTGAAACACTGATTACCTTGAGCTATCACTGCCGGCTCCTATTCAACCTTTCTATGAATCACTTCAGCAGTATTCATTGTGTGACAGAAACCAGGGACTTAGATGAATTTACTCACTTTGTGTATTCCTGATGTAAGGCAAATGTCTATGTCAAAGTGTAAGTTTCTGTGGGGATAAGAAGAACTTTTTTTTCAGATTAATGACTTTCTTTTTTGAGTTTGAAAGTGGTGAAAATTTCTTTAACTTTTGACTGTAATCATTCAATTCAAACAGTAAAAAAAAAAACAACATATTTTTGTCAAGAGACTTTTCCTCCTCCTCCTCCTGCTCAAAAATGTGACCTGTGCTTCCACTCCAAGCAGCCCCTAGAAGATTTACCCAATAATCCTTGCTGACTATTCAGCAGAGAGGGCTTTCAGGATTGTAAAGGAGATTAACTAAACAAATACATCACCTTTAGAAGCTAAATCTGTCTTCAAGGAGACTGGTAAGGGATGATCCCCTGTGCAGGGAAATAAAGACAATGAATGAGACAGAAGTGTCCATTTGTGACAGTGGGGCGTTCTGATAGCCACTGAGGGCATCCTGTGACTTGGAAATCCAACATTTCATCTTTACGGCAATCAATGTGTCACTCACTGTTGAGGTGTCCTTGAGCAAAAGCTGAAAAAAACCCCAAACAAACGTGATTTCCTGCCTCAACTCCCCTGTTATATATGCACCTTTTTTGAAGAATTGGGCATGTTTTGCTTTGCAAAGTGCACTAGAGCTTCCAAAAATAAAAGTAGGCACATTCATATAAAAGCCACATGTCATGTACAATAAGTAGTCTCTGGTGCCAGTTGCTCTAACCATATAAGCCTAGTCTTTACGTTAAATTGCTCTGCAATTGTCACTTTATATTAAGCCCCCATTAAGCCAGTCACTTGACTTAATATTAGGACTGACTTAATAGTTCAGAAAGTTATTTTTCTCTCCTCCTGACAACGCCTGAGGTGAGAGCTTTGTTGTTATGGCAACAATCATCAAATGACACGAGCTCATTAAGCTGCCTATAGTGCTGCATCAAAAGTCCACTTACTTTGCTGAGAGTTTGCTGCCCATGGAGGCATCAGCCGGGAATAAATGTTGGTGAACCACCTTAGTTCTACCTTACTCTTTAAAGATGCCAGTAGAGTTCATTACCCTGATGGCAAATGCTGTGGGGTCAGTGCGCAGACAGTAAAGGCAGAACCATATCTGTCCCCTATGTGGGACGGCCTCTCTCCTTCCACTATCCAAAAACACCCACGAGCCGGGAGTCACCTTGCTGCTGTACAGTGGCTTCAGGTTTAAAGAGAAAAGGGACCTCTAACAACATGTAGGTTGTTAAGCAGTTGAAGCTGTAAAGCGAATATTTCACTACAGACAAGCTGTCAAATGGGCAGTGATTGAAAAATTGAGAAATTATATAAAATGTGTTAATCTTGTCCCACAGAGTGTGGCTATTGCAGTTACCACATGCACTCTTGATCCATAATATTTGAAGTTGGATTAAAAATTCTAAAGGAAGCTTAATATAAGAAATAGCTGAAAGTATGACTTAAAATTATTTTGAAGAGACAGCACAAATTAAAATTATATTTAAGTCATAAGCTAGGTGTATATTCTTGCAGCTTGGTGCTGATGCTCGAGTGGCACTGCTGGTGTCAACAGTTAAATAAAGTGTTCTAGGTTTACACAAGCTACAATATTTTTTTTAAAATTTGGGTAAATGTTTTAATTTTCTGGTGAAAAGTTTTAAAGGAGAACAACAGCACCCAGCACCCCCATAACCATCTGTTTAGCCCGTTAGCTTATCGCCAAGACTCAAAAGCTGGCCTGGTTCCACAGGTAAAAAATCTGCATACCAGCATCCCTTAAACTTATTAAGGGTTGAAAATGGATAATTTGATCTACCCAAGAGAGAAATGTCCCAATAGCTCTGATGATGGTCATCCTGATGTGTGGCTTTATTACAAACAAAAGAGCTGATTAAACCAGGAATCTGTGTGTAACCGCTTACCTGTGTAGACGTATGGCACCATGCAGATTTACCATCAGATCCTCACCACAACTACAGCTGCAGTGCAATGTGCATAAATGTCAACATCAGTTTCTGAGTTTAAAGATGGATTTATCATTTCGGCTGCTGTGTGATGCTGCAGGTGTTTAATAAACTCAAAGCAAAAAATGTTACACGTAGCGCGCTGTGAATAGCAAACAGAACAAATCTGCAAAATCCCAGATACATTCAGTGGCCCCTTGACATCATGTACAATTCAGACACTAATCTGATAAATTGAAGACCTGCCTGCTTTATATTGATAGTTACATTTAAGAGAAATTTCAGATGATAATTGTCTAGATGAGCTTTATATGAAAAGTAAAGGAGGTGAAATACATGACATTTCTTTGTCATGTTGGAGATGTGTCTCTGCTGGCTAAAGCCATACAAGCTGAGGCTTTTGTGCTCTCTGAGGTTCTCATTATGGACTCCTCTCTGTGTAGAAAGGTGGAGAAAAGCACTGGAGACAGTGATGCTCATAGTAAAAATAACTTTACTGTGCTTACAATAGCTACATCAGTGGCTTCTGCTATGCATCTTGTTCAGTTCAACATTATATCCCCCCCCCCCCCGGCTTAACCCAAACTTCTGCAATATTACCTTAAAACAGTTCTGAGAAATATGCGGGGTCAGGCTCAATACATTAGTCAAGGCAGCAGCACTGCACTCGCTGCAGCTGCATTCACTGTTGATGTTGACATGAACTTAGATGTCAAGTGAGAGTTTTTCTTTAAATGCTGCACATCTATTCTTTTTTGGAGCCAATAAACAGACTTGGTTTCTCAGGGACTGGACCTCAGCATAAACTGATGCAGAGTCAATCACTTGAAGCAATTTTGCAGACTTTGTGGAGCTCCCCCTGGAGCCAGGAAAGTCTTGATATCTTTGTACCATTAACCTGTTTCTGCTGCTGAGTCAGTTTGACATCTTTATTTATCCGTCAAAGAAATACTGCAAAACCATTCTGTTTTCTCTCTGAAATTGTTTTCCCTTTTTTCCAAAAATTTGATAATATTTACCAGGAAGTGCAAATACTGACAGTGTGGACTCCTATCTTGTTCTGACAGCTTGATGGAGCCTGACAGAGGGGCGGAGCTTAGTGAAGGGTCAATTGGTTGGCAGCCCTAATTTGGTGGGCTCATAAATCTGACAAACTGGAGCTAAAAAAGGAAAAAGCCATAGTTTGTGACCCGTCACCACTGACAGAAGCTGACTTCATGTTTTGGAAGCTTAAGGCAAATACAACAGTACTCTTGGCCTCCTTACCTCTCTATTATCCCCTCCCCTTTTTTTAAATCAATTTTTCATTCCACAATCATACTTTTATCACATTTTTTCACAGGAACTTTGTTATGTTGTTTTTCCTAGCAAAATTGACTGTAGAGACACAAAAGATGTTTCCTTTTGGAGTTTAGCAATTTGCTTTGTCATTTCTCCCTCCTTGTGCCTTCCCTCTGCCTCTGTTAAACAAATGTGTTTCATTTTTGTTGTGGAAACTGTTGACTGCAGTCAACTGTCACATCAATATGCCTGAATGGTCCTGCAGGTAAACAGTGAGCTGAAATCTTCTACTTTAGTTTAGGCTTTTAGGCTTGCACACCTTCTTTTTGATGCATACTGCAGTGGTATTTGTGGTTATAGTGTTGTATAAATATATAGTTTTCATTTAATTTGTGTTCACTTTTAAGGGCAAATAAAGTAGTCCATGACTAGGATTTCAGTCCATGATTTTACTAAAACTATATCATTACATAAGCTTAGGTGAATGAATCTCAAAATAAGTCATTGAACAAATCACAATTAGGATGTTTAAAACAGAAACACACACATGTAAAAAATCTCAAATGCAAAAAAGAAAAAATAGTACGATTGCACAGCCAAAGTCAAAAGTTACAGATGTTTACCGTTCATTTTGATCAGCTCTGTTCAGCATCTGGAAATATGTTGAGTATTCCTGAAGTTCATTAGGCTTTCATTGAGTTACCACTGACACGTCTTTGTTGCTTCCCATTTTGTTTTTGTTTTTGTTTTTTTTGTTTTTGGCAGCTTTGTATTTGTACATTCCAAACCAACCCCACTTCTCCAGAAACTGTTTTTTATGACAGGGATTGGAGCATTTATGATGTATGTACTGGATACAGAGCCTGTGATTAGAGGACAAGTGATGTAATCTCTGGCATGAACAGTATCTATGATGTTGTCCAGTGATTACAGACGCAGTCAAACCAATTTAACCAAATATTTTGTCATTGTCATGGGCAATGTGGGCAGTTGGGAACACCATTAACAGCTTGAGTAAACTATTTACTGACCGTTAGCAAGCTAGCTTACAAGCTGTCAATTACCAAGCAAGTCAATCAGTAAGCTGACTAGCTTTAGAGTTGTTATTGGGACTAACTAGCACTAGCATGTTCTACTGTAATAGCTGTGTCATCTGTCCAAGTAATGTTCTTTTTCTCTGAGTAGTCAGTAGTAGTAGTAAGTTTTTACTCCACCACCTGTTTTGAAGAACATGCAAATGAACTAAGGGTGGAGGATTTGAAATGGATTTCAATGGAGGCCAAGAGTAAATAAAAAAATAGGACAAATAAATAAAAAAAATCCATGGAAAATGCCTCCTGCTGCCTCATCCACTGCACTGATGATTATAAATTGTTAATATTGAGCAAAGAAAAAGCAAAATCTACTTCCTTTTTGAAGCTTCGTTGTGATGCAACAGTTAACTTGTTTCAAGAAGACTACCAACAATTTTTCAACTCCTGTAAACTTTAAATAATTGGATCCAAGGCAATCTTCAAATCAAGATTATTTGTATTGGAATAAAATTCTGTATTTTTTCATCTCATATTGTTGCATTGTTAACTAGATTATTTTTTTATTAAAACTTTCTTTAATTAGTCTAAAAATAGTAACAGATATTCTTTGAAACACTACAGGATGCAATCCATGGCTAGCATGCAGATATTTTGCAGCTCTGTCTCACTGAGTCCTGGCTGTGCCGCTCTGCTGGGCTGGCATAGATGCCTGTGATCCATCATTACCAGCCCCAGCCAATGCAGAGTCACCTCAGCCCCACACTTCTCCACAGGCTGTCTGCTAATTAGGGGAAGCAGAGAGTTGTGAAGTAGCTGCCGTGTAATAACATCTACAAGTTATGCATGCGTGTCCGACATGGAGCAGTGATATTTTAGATTTAGCTCAGTGAGGGGATGTTTAAATATGCTGTTATATCAAAAGTTTTTGTCATAGAATTAGATGACTTCCACTGGGGAAAGCACAAAATTAAAATTAAATGTAAAAGTTTAGTAGAGGAGATAACTTAATGTGAAAGTTGAAGGCATGATAACACATAATGTTCATTTCCTGCTGGCCCAAACACCGGCATATAACAACATACCTTTCTTTTTATGTAGTTTCATTTTTGTATACAGCTATTCATATTTATAAAATTGCACAAGCAACATAAAAAGACTGTGTTTTGAGGCTTGGGTACAGGCTGCATCTCAACAAACTGCCTGCCAAACATCCATTTATTTCTACGTGGAGCACAGACATGGCAGTAAATGTTGATGACGGCTTTCAGGTGATCTTTGGAGTGACATTGTCTGTATTACCCACAGACTGGTGTTACCGCGTGTCACACCAGTTGCTGAAATGCCAGCGTTGCTCCACCTGGCAGCTGGTTCTTGTTGGCTGTTTGACAGTATCATGATGATTTTGTTGCTCACAGGGTGCTGTGCAGGAGTCCTTGGCCACAAGCCAATTTTTGAAAGCCATATACGCACAATTGAGGGAGAGTTAGACCGACAACACATATTTGGTGCTCCTTACATTTGATTAAATCACGTTTCAATCCACACAAGGGTCTTTTTCAGGTCTGAATTTTGAAATATAATAGTCTTGGGGGTAAAAAGCGATAAGCATTTCTATTCTCTATTAGCACTTAGAACTCTGATTTAGTGCTATGATGTACCTAGCAACTGAGCATTTTAGCAGGGTATGACTTACATTGATTTTTTATGAACAATCAACAGCTAAATACTAACTATGAACAAGATTTTTAAAATATGTTCATATTTATTTATATTTTTTATCTGTATTTTTTAATATTTCCAACATAATCAGTTCTTTATCTGTAGTTTTTAATGTTTTGGTGTCACTAGAATCAAAATGCAGCATCTCAGAGCTGTCGTCCCAGACACACACTCCTCTCCAAGCGCAGGCGTCTGTGTCAAGGAGAGCAGAGGAGAGAAGCTCCTCCACCCAGGTGTGATTCTTAAGTCAGACCTTTAAGGGGGCCCAGCACCCCTAAGGTTTTTCTTCCTTCCTTAGCTAAACATACAGTTTTGCCATTATACCTACTATTTGTCAACTTTCTCATATTTATATTTATATTTATATTTATATTTATATTTATATTTATATTTATATTTATATTTATATTTATGTATTGTAGGGAAGACCATTGTGTTATTCAGTCCCAGCTCTGGTTATGTTTGAATCTTCAGTTCAAGTTCCTTATCTGTCATATGCACAACATTCACTTTTCAGCAGTAATTGGCACTGTTCTCAAGCCTAAAAATGCTCATATGATTGTATAAAAAGACAATCACACCATCACATACTTATATCAACACTATGTATCTCACATGTGTGTTTGTGCTTTTATGAGTGCTCCCTTGCTCTGATTTAAAATTTAGCTATTTAGATTATTCCATTTATGGGCTCCTCCTTAAGCTAACTGCAGCACATGCTAATCATTTTCATTACCTGTATTAAAGGTCACAAGCTTTAATGAAAAGTTTCTGTTTCATTTTCACACTGATCTTCCCAGAGGGGGGTCAGATATCTGTCGAAAACACATTCAGCCAGCGTATCCCCTCCTACCTCACCCCCCTCTCCTTTCTATGACCCCATCAGGTCGAGATCTTAACTCACCAACGTGTGATTACCCCGCCAATTTTATCCAGCAGAGACACATGAGCTGATGGGTCTTTTCAATCGTTGGCTTCAGATCAATTTTACCATGCTCGGTGTGATTTTGCCTCACCAGTCTCATTCACAGCTCTCTGATTTCCTGTTACGATCAAGTGCCCACTTCAGCTCAAAATGCCTCAGATCAAAAGCTAATAAACAAAATCTGGCAAAGCTAATTTCCAGACCTTTTCATTTCAACAACTCCAAGGTGTAAGTGCTGGGAGTATAATTAAGATTAACTCAAAGAGTTCCTTTAAATGATCATATTCTTACCAACCTCATTTCCGCTTTTGTGTACAGGCTCCACACACTGTAAAGGCTGACTTTCTGCTTTTGAAGAGGGGGCCGAGACCTGGGCACTGGTAATACAATAAAACTCAATATATGTAAATTTCTTTAGCAATTTTCCATTTTGTCTTTAGTCTTCCCCTCCAAATCTAATCTTGACTCCTACAGTTTTAGAAATAAGCTAATTTCAAACTGACAAAATTGTGTTAAGAGAATGGGAGTTAGTGGATTGATTGAAAGGGCAATAAGGGCCGATCAATGAGCAGATGAGCGCTAGACCTTCGACTCCACAGTGTATGACTCCCTGAGGCAAATTTTGCTTCGATTTGGTCATTTAGTCTTTCAGGGCGGTCATCCACATGACTCTTCCTAGCTCTCAATTTAGATTGCAGAGGGCAGATCCTGGGTCTGCACTGGTTGGTTGGACTGTATGAATTAACACTGTTTACAGACTCTGTGACCGAGATTCAAACATAACCGGGCCGAGGGGGAATTGAAAAGGGGTAACTACTCCTCTTCGCCCAGGTTTATTGTTTATGTTTATTTCAAAGGAAATAAAAAGGAAAGGCATTTGAGATAACTAGAGGACACAAGGTCACCTGATCTAAACACAAGACGACTGACTGTAGGACAGAGAGAGAACTGATGTTTACCAGTAAAGTATTAGGGCAAAATGTTTGTTAATCAGTGAGCTGTCTAAAAGAGGCACTTGCACTGGTCATAGAGGCACTTTGGAATTGTGGTTGACCAAAGAAGCACTTGGGTTTATCAGAGAGAATTTGGGTTGACTAGAGGGGCACTTTGGTTGACCAGAAGGTGAACAAAGGGGCACTACATTCAACCACTTTAGGGCATGTTGGTTGAAAAGAGTTGCATCTTAGCTGACCTTAAAGACCATTGGGGGTGCTTTAATCAACCACATGAGGATTTTGGTCCACCAGAGGTGCATGCTGGTTTGATCCACTTGGCCACTTACATCAACCAGGGGGGCACTTGAGCTGAGTAGAAGGGTAACTTGGTTGACTGCACTTGGACTGACTAGAGGGCACGCATTAGCTGACCAGAGAGGCACTTGGGTGCACTCTAAACAACTCTAAAAACACTTGGTTTGTCTTCTGTTGATCAAACAGGGCCACTTTGCTCAACAGGAAGGACATGTGGGCCTAAAATATGCATACTTGCTTGCGATTTGGTCAAGCAAAGAGGTACTTTGGTAACCAAAAAGGGCACTAGGCCACCCAAGCACCCTTTTGGTGTGTGAGTCGGACAAAAATAATGCATAAAAATGTCTCATTATGACTCAAACACATGCTGGGCTCATAAAAGCTACAAAAAGGGGCACTTCACCTCAGCACCACCCTCTGTGCACACCACTGGTATAGATACACAAATCTGGTGAACGCTTCCCCCCACCAGCATAGCAAACATTCCAGTGTCAGCAGTCCTCAGTTTGAATGACTTTAAGCAGGGCAGGCTCCACGGGTCACAGACATTACTTACCTACATGCAGGGAAACATCACTATGAAAACATAGATGGAGAGGTTTTTTTCTTCATAAAAACATGCAAGGTGTGCGCTTGTGTGTGTGCTTGCCTGTCTTTGCATGAGCCTACAGACACTTTTACGCTTTTGTGTGTTTTGTGAGTGTAAGTTTGTGTATTTGTGTTTGCAAAGGTCATGTATACAAAAAGGGTTCAACCAGGTGCCACACACAGAATTACAAGTGCAGATTGGACAGGAATAACTCAGACCTCCCACGTCTTCTTGGGTTAGTCTGTCAACGTGCATCTTCCTTACACCCCTCCTCTCCTATTTCACTTTAATTTGTATATTTTTCAGCACGTCCAAATCTTTTATTCCTCTATTCCTCCTCTAACCTCAAAATATAGGTCCAGCATAGGGCTGCATGCAAGGCCAGCAGGGAAGGTTCACACTGGAGTTTTAGACAGAGCGATGAAGAAGGGGAGACAGAGGAATAAACCGCTCCCTTGGGGGAGAGATAAACATTTACTTTTCCATGAGGAGATGAGGATAGCATTACAAGCAGCCTGAAAACAAGAGCAAGAGCAAAGAGGTAGAAGTAAAAGGAAATCAAATGGACAGTGAGAGTAGAAAAGATTTTTAAGATCAATCTCTATCTAACCCACAATCTATTCCAATAACTATAAATGACTGTTTTTCTTTACTCCTAAAAAACCTTTGGAGAGAAGCACAGAAGGGCTGATAGAATGCTAAGTGACCATAAACAGTACTGGGCATTAATTTGTGGACTGAAAACTTTGATTAGTTTTAAAATGAAAAATTGAAAAAGCAGCCAGACATTGCAATTGTAGATAATTATTGCAATGTCTGCAGCTTACATGCACCAAAGCACTTCAGGCCAATCAGGGTAATGGTGACCTTACTTATCCTTGACATTTAACCCACATAAGCCCCCCTAACCAGGTAGCTGTGATATCAGTTTCCCTGTAATAAGATGAGAATATTTATTCATGGTAATGCAGTGCCTCTCTCTTTATTTAAAATATGATATGAAAAACTCTGTATTTTTACATGTAGAAATTCCTACATACCCAGTTCTTTTAGTGGGCTTCCACTTAGATCATAAATGTATTTATCAATCGGTATTCAGGAGCTGAGTTAGGTACAAAGATGGACATCAACACCTTAATTTTACATATATGAATATAAGGAAAACATTTTTTAAAATTAAGGGAGATGATAAATATTCAACTCATGGCTTTGCTCACTATATGTTTACAACTTGAGGACCTATAAAAGCAAACGCTTATATCAGCCAATAGAAGCGTATAGACAAAGTTAACTTAAGAAGTTAACTTGAGAAAACATTGCCAGTGACTGTAATCCAGACATTTAGCCTTCTACAACATTTTGGCTAAGGATGGGAAAAGATGCTGGCAATATTAAATAGGTAAACATATCCTCTCTTGTGCTTCAGTCAGGTTAGTTAGGTTTGTTTTGTACCGGATTTTGATTAAGTTTCAGTCCTATAATAAAACTTTATGAATTTAATCCACTGATTTTTGTGATTTAAGTCTTTTGTAAAACAAAGATATTTCCTTAGTTGAATTTAACTGCCATTTTTTTTTGATTTTTCATTTTAAATCTTCTGAACATTTTGAAGCTACAGATTTTGCTATTTTTGTTGAGAAAAGTTTCTTGTTAGGTTCACACAGAGCCCATGCCACACTGTTCTGCGGTGATACAACAGATCACTGACTCTCCTCAGTAAAAGGTTTTTCCAAGCTCTGTTTGAATGCACAAATGGTATTATCACAGTTAGCACAGCTCTTCACTGCAGATCAGTGTATCACTGAGAAGCTGATTCACTGATCTGTTTGTTACTGCTCATTGTCTGGGCAAAGCTTGAGCTTGAAGTTTTCTCCTTCCAGTAACTGTCAATATGTTTTTCTAAGTGGCCAGATTCAATAATAATAATAATAATAATAATAATAATAATAATAATAATAATAATATTAATAATTAAGTTTGAAAATTGAGATTAAAATTAAATTTTGTATCCTCGGAAAAATCAAAAAGACAATTAAAAAAATCATTTTAGGCAACTGTTTCAACCACTTTTTTTTTAAGCTATTTTTTCAAGGAAACAAAAAAAGGAACCCTTGCCAATCTCAAATGAAAATGATTGGCTCTTTTAGTTGTTGATTTTTGCTACATGGCACTAATCATCCTCCATATTTTTCTAGTAATGTGATTTTGTACTTCCTGATTCTCCCCTTGGATTAACGGGGGTGATCATGTCTGTCTCGTTGCATAAAAGCTTTCTTAAGATCATATTAATACCCAGTGGGACTATTAATACCATATTGCCAAAAATATCTATAATGAAATCTTTACAAAATAACACAATACTTGAAAAACTAATTACTCAAATGGTTTTAGCAACATTATACTTTTATTAAGATAAAGAAACAATACATTTAGTTCTTAGTCCAAGACAGAAATATTGAAATGTGTTTTTCTCTGCAGAGCCGAACATGATTACAGTGTGTTTACGAGCTGCTAATGGAAGAGGACTGAAGGGCTGTAATGCCTGTGTCACAACATAAACACTCAGTGGCACTTTGATGGCACTGTTTTATTATAGATTGCATTCATAAACAACAGAAAAAAAAATCTGAACAATCTGCAGCTCTGGGTGCCTCTTCGCTGCCCTCACTGCTTGCCATGGACCACATCTGTGATTCAGTGTTATGTGGAAAAGCAGTGTGTGATAAATATACAGTACTTCTTATGGAAATCTCATTGCTCCATAGATGTGACAGTGGACTCATAAGGCCATGAGAAACATTAGGATGCACTGTGTGTTGCGCTGGCAGCCCCACTGACCCTAATTTATAATGACTCCATTGTCTTGGGGAACACAGACGTATATCAGGCGTAAATGAAGTAGGACAGGCACTTTAGCTGGGGAGATGAGGTGATTATAGCTCATGGATTAGTCTGGGTGAGGTGGCACACATGCATAGCACACAGACCTGCAGGTTCGTGTGTACAAGTCAATGCATTTACAGGACACACACATGCACAGACAAATGCATTGACCTCTCCTCGACACCCAAACAAACACAGTGTGAGGTGGATGTACTGTAAACAAAGCCCACAGGAAGGTGATCATGATGCCGTGCAGTCTGCGTTCAGTTTGCTCACCAGTTTTTTCTGGATTTATAGTGTGTGTGCAGGTGTGTGTTACTGTGGTTTACATATGTAGGTGGGTTAAGTGTAGACAGAGGATTCAAAAAGACAGATCTTATGTGAATCCAGGAACCGTTTCATATTGGAGGTTAAATAAGTCTAAGTAAGTAGTAAGTCACCTTGAAAAGATTTCCTTCCAAATGAGCTTGGTCCAGGTAAGTCAGGTTAGTTTTCAGGCTTAGTTTCAGTGCAGGATTAAGCAGTGTTAAAACAATCTGTCAAACTGTAACTGAGTTTTCTACATGGCCCTTCTCCAACAGTTTTGAACTGTGAATATGAGTCAGTTTGCATTGTATGTCATGTATATGACATGTACTCAAACATATTTGTACACATTTTGATGTATTGCATTAGAGGAGGTAATGGACACTGCAAAATTCAAAAAATACCTCAATTTTGCAGAAAACATTTTTCTGCTCACTTGAGGTTCTGAGTTCTTTTTTTTTTAAAAAAAAGAGTGAATGCTTTTTCCAGGTTTCTTGGCAATTTGCAAAAAAGCTTTTTTTTCTGGTTCTGGACCTCTGCTCTGTTTATTACAGCCCTGGGTAACATAGCCTATACCACCAACGTCTGTGAAAACCACACTAAGATCCAAAGCAGAAGATGGAAAAGGAAATTAAAATGCACCTAATTCTGATTTTTTTTTTTTTTCTGTGTGCATGTGACATTTTTAAAGTTCATTTCAAATTCGATTTACAACTGGATGAAAACACGGCTAATGGCAACTGAACTTTTATGTTAATAAAGTCTGAGGTAAGTGCCTTTTCATTCCTAAGTCCCAACATAGTACCTAATTTTAATCTATATTATATAGTTAGCTTTAATAATAATACATAATTTGGATTCAAATGTGTATTTAAATGCATATAAAATCAGATAGAATTCTAACCCAAGGCTGTGGGCTTAGTTTGGTGTATTTTCACCATGTTTTCTCTCTTAAGATGTCACATAAATTTCAAATAAAGAAACAGACTCTCGGAAATCAGGTTAGTTAAAAATATGTTAAGGGGGCACAGCCACTCCACTATATAAAGACTAGTGTACAACTATATTAGTGGCAGTATCCTGTTTTCTTGCTATATATCACCTGTCTGGGGTCCTGTGTATTTACTCTTAAGCAGTTACACGCCATCTTGCATGTATATCCTTACTTTAATAGATTTCCCGCAGTTCTTTTGTTATGAAAGCTCACGCTACTTATGCAAGACTATGTTGCCTTGATAATTTTAGGGTTTAATTAGCTTTTGCTAGTAATATACTACTTGTCTGTTCACTACATGCTGCCTACACCACAGTGATGTCTTTATGCCTCAATTTTCTTCACTGTGAACTGATAGGACTAGTGCTTAATGCCTCAGGTCTGTGTTTCGAAGTCATGAGAAAAAACAGAGTTGGCATCATCTGATTTAATCAGCTCTGACTTCGGCTTTATGAAAGAAACAGTTTGATCCTGGTTCACTTTGTCACACTCATTCAAGACTTTAAATCATAGGGAAACAGTTTTTAAACCTTCAGGTCCTCTTATCAGAACACGGTTTGTGTATGCAGCTTTGAATATATTTTTTTTCCATAATGAAGCTCTGATTAAACCCTGTACACCACCTGCCCAGCACTGACCTGCAGACAGAAACAGTTAACTCTAGAGAGGCCGAACATGCAAAAGACAAAGAGAATCACACACATGCAAATTATAATGGTCCCTGTTGGGTTCAAACTTACTGAAGTTATGTTGCTCTGAGGCAGTATTGTGAACCATTTAACTCCTCTTCCATTCAGTCTCAGACATTAAAGCTGTTGGTATGATATATAAAGCATTTGATGTGATGTCTACCCAGTGTCCTTTCTATCTCACTTCACTTTGCAGCTGATCACCTCAGACCTTGCGTCTTGATAAAATAAAAAACCTCATCACCTGAAAACCATCTACTCAAGTGCTGCTTCTATAATTTTTTTATTCATTTTGGGCTCTAAGAAACTCAGTAGCTCTGAAATGAGTGTACATGCTTTGGCATCAGGTTCTAAACAGATGGAGAACAACCCTGAACCAGACAAGACGAAGATCAACAAGCTTGTTCAGGTGGAATAAATCAGGCACTTTTGGAACAGAAGCCACAGTTTGAGGAGCAGCAGTGACTGCTCAGTGTCTCTGTAAAGTTTACAATCCTCCTGTTGAGCCCAGCGGCCCTCAGACGAGCTTCCTCAGTGGTACTGTTGTTATAAGGAGGATTAGTTTGACTATCAGGCTGAAGTCTGTCTGTATCTGCGCTGACTCACTAATGGACAATCTCCTCATTCCACCTGGTGATGTTTATGTAGCCTAAATACTTGTAATAATTCCATCCAACCAGAGAAGCAGTTCAAATGTTCCCTTCTTTAATGAGCAGTGTATTGAATTCCCCTAAAAGAGACCCTGTGGATGCTCAGACGATCCATGATGTTTTTTTCCCATGACCACCACTATGTGGCGCATTGAGTCATGAACCCAAAGCACTGCACAACACACTGAGGCTTTACAGCCCTGGAACCTGAGGGGGGCAAAGTTGTAAAATGTATGTGGATAAATGTGTTGCTAATAAAAACGTTTAAAAAACATGAAGTCATGGAGGAAATAAAAGCATTTTTGCTTTAATGCAGACTATAAAATGTTTGACTCTTTTCGGGCCATTTATTGCAAAATGGAAATTTTGTTTCCACCCAGAGGAGTGAAAACTCTGCCGGCTGAGAAACTTTGAGTATTATAACTGTTTCAAAAGCAATTTTGCCAGTAAAAGAACTGTTTTGGATCCAGTTGCGGCCTGTCTTGACGCAGAACAGGATACCACATTTATTGACAAGATAATTAATGCCAGTAAATTAATTAAAGAAGTTTATTTCCATTGAAAACAGCTGGAATTAGGTTATGGCTGATTCAAATAAAAACAAGTTTATAGCATTTTTACTGGACACATGTTAGATGATGAAACTTGGAGAGATTGAGATCATTACGACTCAATAGTCATTATTTAAGTGTAACTAAGTTTATCCAGTGAAAGCAGCTTGTTTGGCAGCAGCTTTATGAACTGACCGGGGTTTGTCTGCCGGCCTGGGAAGCACACATACCCCCCAGGAGGAGGGACGTTGTTTTTGTAAGCGAAACGCCCGTCATTCAAAATCCAAGCCAATGGGGCTGTGAGCAACCGTGAAACTGTACACTGCAAGAAATATCTGCAATAACAAACAGCGGCTGCACTCAAAGTCACACACACATGAACTTGATTATGACAGCATTTGCGTGCGTAGGACAGTTTCATGATTTCCTGCACAGATTGTCCGTTTCTGACTGGACTAATCTCATTTGAAATGATTTTCTGCAGCCTCTGAAGACGTAACGCATCACAAAGTGGAGACAAAGCAGAGCTGATCCGCTGATTGATCCGTTTGCGTAAGACATCATTTAATGTGAGGAAGCGAGGGAAGATTTCGCTTTGCTTTTATCTGCAAAGGGCGGACATTTTTTGCAGTGTGGCCCGGCTTACACAGTAGGAGGGAGGAAGGGCGAGAGATGGCTTGGGGGGGTCGGAGGAGGGGGGGCTGGTCCGGGAGAGCATGGCCGCAGGAGCCACAGCGCTGCTGACTTGGATGGTTCCTTCACATTGATAACAGCGCTTCTCGTGCCGCTCGTCTCGGGACGTTTAACCTGGAGATTGTGTGCGTTAACGCGCGGCGGGGACGTTTGATTTACTGCGTGCGTTGTTGCTCGGCGGGGCAGAAGCGCTCGGGCAGCCTGAAGCTGCTGGTTTAAGTCTTCTTCTCACTGGTTTTTTAGTGATTTCACAGCGAAGAGGAGAAGAGAGATTAAGAGCTGTTAGAACGGCGGCACAAGGACTGCGCTTCTGCTCAACTGGTCTTTGCGCTGTGGAACACTTATTTTCTGTTTTGTGTACATGTTTTTTCCTCAGCGTACGCAACGTTGCCTCCTCTTTGGGATTTTCAATGCGAGTTAGAGAAACTGTTCACTGCGCGGAGCGGAGTTGAGACGAGCAAAGCTTGTTCGTGGCAGAGATACAGTGGATTTTCACAGTATAAACACTACTTAAAGTAGAACTGTGTTTCATTCAAGCGAGTGAAGAGTGAGCGTTTGATGAAGAGTAATTGATTTGATCTGACTGTCAAAGAGCAGACCGAGACAAGAACCCACTGTTTTAAAAGAAGAGAAAGACAATTAGGTTTTAATTTTGTTGGAAACATCGAGAGAGTGGCTTCATCTGTGTGGGAATAAAAAGCCTGAAGTGCACTCTCCTCTCTCATTACCATCAGAATCTTTAAACCTGATCCGGAGAAGGGACTGTTATCAAATTGGTTCATCGGAGTTCCACAGCAAATATGCCGCAGGTGGAAATGATCCTCTTCCTCATCCTCATCATTGGGATGTGTGTGTACGGCCAGGACCCGGCTTCGAAGGTGGTGTCCGACCGCTACGCAGTCTACTGGAACCGGACGAACCCAAGGTAAGCAGCCCGACAAGCACGCCCGCTCTCCCGCAGGGGCGCACCGGCACAGAGGGGCTTCCTCCGCCCGCAGGAGGCGGCGGACTTCACCCCTGAAGCTGCGCTCAAACTGGTCTGCAGTAGTTCAAGTGGTGTGTTACGGATGTTACAATCTGTACAAGCTGAGTCTAATTTAAGACATCACAAGATTTTAAAGCAAAACTAATCCACTCAGAGGAGGAAAATAAATAAATAAAAACAAACATTACTAATACTTAGAGTCAAAAAATGATCCACCTATAACATCAAATTGGAACAATTCCTGCAATGATGTAACATTTTCTTTGAATTATCGCACACATGACATTGATAAATTGAGCAGTTGTTAGGTTCGGACTTGACTACAACCTTTATTTGCTGTCTTCATAGTTGGATTGATGTGATGAATATAGTTCAATAATCCTCCATATCTGAATCATCTTTGTAATCAACTGTACACCCTGAACGGCATAAATCATTCTTGACAGAAGAACAACGAGGCGTTTTCACACAGTCTGTCCGCTATTACGCACCATTACGCGCTATTACGCATTAATGTTCAGTGTTTGCTCCACGGTCAGGTCAGAAATGAAATGCACGAGGAGCCTTACAAGCGCCGGGAGTAATGTGTATCTGTCGAGCTGCTGCGCCGGCTGCTCTGAAATAATGCTGACTCTCCAGTCTGCTGCCATCGATCGGAATTGACAGGACTGTTTTCGTGCCAAGTGGAGACTCATCCTATGAGACTTTGGGATATTCTGGTCAAGTTCTAGTTTGTGTGATTCATTATTAATCTGTCTATCACAGTGACACAGTGCTTTGCTCAGAAAGTGCTGATAAAGTCTACTCAGTCGTGTTGGGTGTCCAGAAAGCCGCAGCTGGAGACTTAAGGTTGTTTTTTGATTGTGATTTTACAAGTTTGAATTAAAGGGCTTTTCCTGTAAACCTCAGTCATTGAAGTCTAAATACCTAAGTGATGTTCGACTTATTAAACTCCCTCTTGCGTGTGTGTGTCGTGGCACCTCCCTGGGTGACTCAGTGCCCCACTCCTGGCACACGGAGATATAATGAGTGTGTGTCACTTTGTTTCAGTTGGACGGGAAAGCTTTCACTTCTATCTGGCGTAGCAGGCTGCAGTTTCAGCATGAGTCAAAAGAAAAACACAAACCAATATCATGTAACATTTGCTCAGGTACAAGAAACTGGTTTGTTGGGCTTCACAGGAGTTGAACTGACATGATGTTAATGATACAAATGCAAATGTGCGGTGGTGGTGGAGGCATCAAAGGCTGATGGAGTTCCTGCTCTGCTTGACAGACAGACAGACAGACAGACAGACAGAAATCAGAGGCTGATAGCAGCTCTCTGTCCCGCTCACAGGCTGCAGGTTCTCTTGTTTTTCTCTCGGCCTTCAAACAGTTCCCAGTTCCCAAGTCTGGTTTTCTTGGTTGCCATGCTCCCCCGTCCAAGTGTCCCCCCACCACCACCACCTCCACCCCTTCTCCCTCCCCACCCGGCCCACGCTGGGGTAGACAATAAGGGGGTACACAGGGGTATTTCAGCTGCGGCCAAGGCACAGCGTGGTGCTCGGTCTTGTGAGAGATCCACACATGCTGAGGTCACACACTTGGTAGTAACAAGGCGAGTTGCGGGTTAAGCAGCACAGAGGAGACCGTTGTCAGGGTCAAAACCGGGGCAGTACCGCCGGCCATGGGGCCCGGTGACGGCCCCGGCACGGCACCCCGCCTGGGCTTTGTCTCTGCAGAATGGAGGCTAAATAAATGAGTAACTCTAAATGACTGTCTCCTTTTCTCATTCATGACTTTAATCTAAACCTGACCCGGGCTTTATAATGTAAGAGAGCGCCATGCTTAAAGCGTGGGGGCCCCCTGACCCTTAGCAGAACCTAACAGTATTCCATACAAGCTCGCGGGCCTCGGATTCCTGCTGTTTAATGTAACCATAGTCAGTATTGGAGCTCTGGGAACCTGCTGAGGTACAGTCCTAACTTCCAGATGAGCTTTCTTACCCCCCTCTCCTTCCTCCTCTGCTGCATATTTGACCAAAGTGGGGAAAAATGGCATCCGGAGCAGCAGTCCATACTCAGCCATTCATGAAATCCCCTACAGGAGCTGTGGAATTGAAATGGGAAGTGAGTCGTGAAAAATGGAAATGCGATGACATTTTCATGTTTTTCTATTGTTTCAAAGGGGCCAAAAGGAGCCTTTCTGTAATTTAGATAAACGTGTGTCCCTGTTTGCTAAGCTTTCATCTAAGGGAACCATCTTCCCGCGCTGATGCTTGGAGCTGATTAGGCTCAGACGAGCAGGACTCTGAGTGGTGGAGGAGGCATTTACAGCCCTGAGGATGGTTCAGCTTCGCCTGGAGTTTGAAAAGCTCCCACACTGACAGCAAGTAGCTGTGCTTGTATAAGCTGCTTAATGAAATTAAATGAAACTCCAGTATCAGGGAGCCTTGTTAGAAAGAAGCTACCGAGACACAATTGATGTAATGACTCTTGGTTGTTTTTTATGTCAGATTCCTCCGAAAAGACTTCAGATAATTGTGCCATTTTGGTATTTATCAGTCAAATGTAATTCACTCGGTACAGAGGCTACAGTGTAATCTTCTGCATTGTTCAGTCTACTCAGAGTCAGTCCATTAGTCAGCGGGTGCTATGTGTGTATGCTGTGCACGGAGTAAATGCAGGTTTTGAAAATCTGGCAAAGCTCCTAATTTGAATCTAATCCTGAAACATGTTGGCATTTCACTGGAATCTGTATAGAATATGTGTCAAAACCCTGCTGTGACTCCTTTCAGGTGAAGACCCAGCATGCATATTATAGTAGAAGAATAATGCAGAATAATGCATAGCACTACTACATTTCTATGATCATTTTGGCATGTTATTGATAACAATATATGTGATTTATAAGTATTTTTTTCCACCTTCAATAAAAATATACCCAATGAGGGTTTATTTGGTTGTTTTAAATGATCTAATCAATGTTCATAGATCATTGGGAAGACGCTGGTCCGAACAACTTTTATGTTGCCAGGTTGCATTAAAGTAGACCCTTAAAAAAGACAGCTTCCCCTCCCCAACGTCAGACAAAGAGCTGCAGACCAAACCCATTTATGAACCACTCATTGACATTTACAGCTATAGACTCCACCTTAACCCGAAGGCTTATAAGAAAGGGGGAAATCGTAGACTACAAATTTAGCAATTGAATAGAAAACTCTGCATGTGGCAAAATACAAACTGAGCTGTGAATAAGGTGCAGTTTTAGATGTTGTAATTAAAATGTAATGAAGAATAATGTGTGACTGCTGTTACACTGTACCCCCCTGAAAACAGACAAGGGACTATTCCTAGGATAAATAAATAAATTAGTCAACAAGTTGTAAGAAATGTTTGTTAAATAATTTTAAAAAATGAAAAATGTCAATTTTAGGTCTGATGTATTAACCATTGATCTATATTAGTTTCTAGAGCTGTACTGAGTAGTGTGAAACCTTAAATTTTTTGTTCATAATGTTAACATTTGAATTCTAAATCAGCATTGGATTGTAAAGACTATCACATGGCTTTATAGTATAGAAGGAAAGAACGCCCAAAGTCACAGATTCTAACCTATTCTGGAGTCATCAGAAGAGAAGAGGGCTTAGAGTTTAAAAAGAGGATTTTTCTTAACTTCTACCATCAAATAATCATGTGGTCAAACTGTGTGAGTAATGCGAGGCAAAAATTCAGCTTTTTAAGGAGGTAGATGATGTCATAAAATGTGACGACAGATGAGGCTTCATTCCAAAAACCTCAAGAGAAGCTCCCAATGTTGAGAAAATGACATTTGGTACAGCCCCGAGAGTTACAGCATATAAGCCTTTCAAAAAAAGAATTCCAAAGTAATTGCAAATAGTAGTACATAAATGGATATTCGTACTGGGACAATTCTTAATAAAAGCTTATTAAACATCTGTATGGTATTAACAAACTATTGATAAAGCCATGAGTTACAACTTATAAACCTCATAAAAAAACCCTTACATACAGCCTAATAAAGCACGCCTCATTAGATTAGATGAAAAGAATCAAAACATGTGGCCCTTTTATAAAATGAAGTGTTCTCAACACATTTATCAGTTGTTAAAAAAGTCATTTGTAACAATTTATAAACCTGTGTAAAATATGTTTTATTAGAAAGAGGCACCAGGACCAAAACCACCCAATGAAGACAAGAGATCAAGCCTCAGAAAATAAAGTCGGTGGTGGAAAAGCTCATGTAAGAAAAATGAGCCACAGATGTTCCTTGTCAGCTTCGCCGTCTGTGTCGGTAACCAATGATGGAAGAAAGTGTATGAGTGGGGTATTTACTGCTACTCTGACAAGGAGCTATTAGTGAATTCCCTGCTCACCAGCTATTTAGCTGCTTCATTAAAACCCACCCGGGTCCATATGGTCCTCATGCAGGCGTTGCCGTGGCCCAAGGTGTTTATTTGTTGCTGATAGGTGGGATCAACAGAGAATCAGGACCGAGTTCCGACCCTAATCTCCCAAGCTGTTTGTGTCTTGGACGCCATGGAAACTGATACCCCTCGTCATCAAAGAACCTCATTGGGTGGGACTAACGACCTGACAGCTGGGGAGAGAGGGATTCCAGCGCGTGGGGAGGGCACTGTCACCCCAGGGGTTTTCTTTAATCCCTGATAATGCCCATCCAAAGCTTTCCCCAGCAGATGCACCATATTTCACCATAATACAATCAAAGAATCGTCTCAGAGGCCTGTGTTCATGTTTGATATAAGTGTGATTAGTGACTTTAAAACCTCTCTGATGATCCAAATGGTCCCTCTCAGTGTGTAGATGTACTTGTTTTTGGTGGAGATAATGCCTCAGAAAGAGAAGCAAGCTCCTCACTTTGACACTTGTGCATATTTCTTCTCATAGCAGAATGATGTCCGCTATTTGCTTTTCTTACACTGCTCTCTTTTTAATCTCCACTTAAAGAAACAATACACCATTTTCACTCGGTGGCGAGTTGATGTTGTGATAGTTTCCCAGTGGCATTGTGAGTTGCCCCATTTGCATTGTTCTCAGTGTTTACCCTTGCTTTCCCCTCTCAGCCTTTTCCCGGCTCCCTGCCGCTTGGTTCCGCTTGGATTAAAAACGGACACAAAAAGGCAACCACGTCCAAATATTGACTGGGTCTCAGGACCGCAGCCCTCTCCCAGCGCAAGCACAGAGTGCCTGAAAGGCCGCTATTGTTCCGCTTGTACTCAGCGGCCCGTAGCCGGCTTTTAGCTGTGCAGAGAGACAGACTGAGAGAAGGAGGAGACGCGAGAGCTGCTTGAGGAGAGTGTGCATAAGTTATCTGATGTGGGGAAGGGGGGAATATAACAGGAGGGACAACACAGTCTCGGGGGTGAGAGAAACTTCCGCATAAGAGGCCAAAGGCTACGACAGGGGAACAGTGTCCAGGCCGTGGAGTCCCGGGGTGGGGTCACAACCAGTGTTTCCACCCTGAGGAAGTGACAGTCTTAAAAGGCATCAAAGAGAGAGCTGGCTGGATGTGATTTCCTGCAGAGAGGGTTCAGAAACTATCAATAAACTGAGGATAAGAGGCTCCTTATCTGAGGTTTACCTTCCATTTTATTACAAAGTGCTGGAGCATTAAGCGTCCTCACAGCACTTCAGGCTCTCAGTGCATGAAATGAAAGGGCGTCACATCACAGATGGAAATCTCTCTTATTCATTTTTCTCATATCATGTCAGTTTGCTACAACTCTGTAATCAGTTGTATCATATCGAATGTACTTAATAAAACCGAACCTTTGGGTCAATTAAGCCCTGAGATTCATATACTAAGCTCTCTGCAGAAGGGGAACAGTTGTCCTGTGGAGGCGCCCATCATTCCTCATGCTCTCTGTGACCCCGCCTGCAGAGCGAAGCTGCCCCTGCCCTCCCCTTACGCTGTGACTAATAAGTCGAGGCCCTCAGGCTGCCAGGGAATGATTGACAGCAACTAGTGACGAGGGGATACTAATATGTGTGGAAGGTTTATTGGTTTACGGCAAAATTTCTCTGCAGCTCTGGAGCAGCAAATGCACTGTGGTTACTTGTAATGCAAGCTGATGCTTTTTCTTCTCTTCGGCAACTTTACTATTTCGTCAAAAGAGGTTCCATCTAAAAAAAAGTATTTATTGTTAATTTTTGGGCCATCAAATTCTTGCTCTCCTTTAAAAAAAGCAGAACATTGCCCAGTGCAGTCTGATCACTTCAACCTTCCAACAGTCATCAATTTTTTTGTCAGAGTTCTCTACAAATCGGTGCCAGTATCCTGAAAATAAGGAAAAGCACTGAATTTGAATTACAAAAACGTAACCTTGAATATTAGAAAAAATGTAGCTGAAGTCAGACCACACAGTCTCATAAACATTTTTGTTTTTACAAATGAACTTGTTTTAGGAAATTGGAAAACTGAGTGTAAGAATCATGGAAGAAGAAAGGCAAAACAGAGCATCAGAAGCAGGAAAAATCAAACGCGAATGTGGGAGTTCTGCTTAAAATATTTTTTTTAAAAAAAACAACAGTTAAGCAACTGTTATCTGAATCTAAATAGAGATTAATTTTTAACTGAAATGAGTGAATAAATCTTTCCATGCAGCACAGTAACTCAGAACCTGCTTTTATCCATACAAACCAACTTGTTTCCAGAATCTAATAAAGCTCAATGTCCTCTTGATCTAGAAAATTAAAAGTAGCTTGAAGTCAAAAATAAAATGTCCTCTTGCACATTTTCATGATTTCAGCTGGTTTCTGATATGAATCAGCATATTTTCATTGATTTCTAGAATTTAAGGTCAGTATTCTTAAACGTGCCTGAATAAGGAAAACTGCAGCACTGAATCTTTTTACTTTGAAATTAAATACAGTAGCATAAGACAAATTAACACTTGAATGTAGAAAATTCATTAAACGTGTCTGAACAAATTGAAAACAGGCTGAAATATTCTTTTACTTTTTTTAAGGAACTAAAGCTTGTATGGTTTGACAGTAGCTGAAAATGACTTGGTCCGATTCACTGTGATACTGTGTGAGTTTGGCATCTTGTGTTTGATATGCGCGACAGTCGATGGATTAGCGGGAGACTCTTCAGGCCTGATCTCACAGTCTCACTCCGCTGCACAGAGGTTCACTTTTCTGCCGTTTTAATCTCGGTGGGGCTTTTTCTTGTGTGTGCTGTTTAAATGTGAGTGGTGAAATGGCATCCCCTGTGTCTTTGTAGGCACCGGTGAGGGTATTAGCAGAGAGGCTCTAAGGGGCTTAAGAGGTCAGCCCTCCCTTTGTGTGGAGACACAAAACACTTCCTGTGGGACCCTTCACCCCTCTCTGTTCTTCCCTCAGAAAGCCAGGCCCTGCCTGACCATTCACATTAATCAGCCTTAGCTCCTAATGACTGCAGTAAAGCTTCTAAAAACTGCTTCCAAAAAGGCCCTAAAGAGCCACTAAGCTGCTAACAGACTGGGCCAGGCTGCTGCTGTTCGGAGGGCATCACACAGTAGCAAAGATAGCAGGAAGGCTGCTTGGCCATCCTACAGTCTGCTCAACACAGAGGCATAATGAAACAGGAGTTTGTGAAGTTTGCAAGACTTTCTAGAGTTCAAGAAAACAGTGAGAGTTCGTCAGAGAAGTCTGCAGTTGCAGGAATGTGCTTCTCATGTTCTGTTGGAAATGTCTGCACTGTAAAAATCACAAATCTCAAACGGGTTTTCATGTATAAAGGAATCCAAAAATTCTTTTTTCAGTGCATTGAGATGATCTGTTTCAAGCATTCTCTACAGACATAAAACATTTTTCTTGATGGTAGAATAGTGGAAGCATTGGCCTTATTCTATATTTTTTTACCGTTAAACATTTTTTAAAATACGTTGATTTGTATCTAAAACAGTTTGGAGTAAAGTTGCATTAGGGTTAATATTTTTCCTGTATACTTTTAGAAGTCATAATAGACGAAAGGGATTCATAATAGAGATTTTTTCCCCCAATATCTAAAGTTAAAGGTGCATTTCTTCTCCATTCTTCAGAGTAGAGTATAAAGGAGTCTTCGGTTCAGCAGGACTGAGTGAAAGCTGGAAAAGAACAGAATCAGCTGATTCAGCTGTATTTTTTCCTTCGTGTTTCAATGACTTCAAAGTGAGTAACTCTTATCGTGGTTATTAAGCTTAATTTTTGACTAAAGCTGTCACTCTGTGGTTTTGGCTTGTTAGCTGTGATGGCCGTGGCTCTGTTATCCTGACAGGGGAGGCTTCACTGTGCTCTCTGGTTTAAGACAAATGGAGGTAATGAGAAAATTGGCACATCAGCAGATTGAAATCATATACGATCACAGTCAAAATGTAAATTGGCTTGAAATATACTCTTGATAAAAAGCAAATGTGATCATTTTGACAGCGGGGGCCAAACCTCCAAGAAAATGTTTCTGGAATTATATTTGGGTCACTGCGGCTTTGGAGGGAGGCCTGAAACAAAAAGAATGTGCGCCTCCTCATCAGGGCGATATTTCCTGATTTTAAATGGCTGCTGACTTCTAGCTTTCTGTGTATCTTGGAAGAAATTAGACAAAGCTGGTGTGTGAGTGCAATACTTTTCCAGTCAAGGTTTGTGAATCATGTGTGATTCACAGAGAGATGAAGCCGTCTGAGCGGCACGTCCGATAGCTAGTTTTTTATTTCAGCCACAGAGAAAAACCAAAACATCTCCGATGGAGCAAAATATGTTTGTGGGAGACACTGCTGCTGTGTGAATGCTTTTGTCTCTTAAGTTCAAATGTCTCATGTAATCATTTGGGCATGAGGGTTTATCTGATCATGGTTTGGAGCAGTGTTTTTGGTACCGCAACAGAGGCCTTTCTGCTTATTTTGCCATCTCCAGACTCCCTTGGTAGAAAATACTGAAAGGACAAATGTTATTTATCTGCGTGTGAAGAACAGTTGCTGTTTCATGAACTTGGTGTGACTTTGCGGGACCTTTCGTGTGGCTCTCTGGTCCGTTGAGACTCAAAGTGTTTCCTCCTGTTGGATTCCAGCACACTTGGTGCTTTGGGACCAATGAAATATTAAAAAAGCCGTTTGTGATCTCACGATAGAGGCTGGACAGACCTTCACACGCAACCAGGAGAAATCCAGGTCAGAACCGCCATGACTTTAATAGAGGGGTCGACATTGTGTCGACTGTTCTTTTTCTTTTTCACAAATTCTTTCCTGGCTTGTGTTTCTTCGCTGATGAATGACTGCGATTAAATTGTTTTTGGTATTTTATCATCGCACAACTTGAGTTGCAGGGTCATTAATGGAAATCTCAGACTGCCAAGATCTGTACTCTTTCCATAGACGTGGCTGGCTTCTCCTCCTCTTTGCCTCTTCTCTGTGGTGTGTGTCGGGGCGCGGAGCACAGGCAGCCATTTTCCAAAATCGACTCCATTTTGAGTCAAGGAACAAAAGTAGGTTACGAATGCTGGAATGCCACTTGAGCATTTCTTGATCTCTCCTGATTCGACACTTGACTACTGCAAAAACATTCCCTTCTCATTTTGCCATTTGTGTCGGTAAAAGTACTCATTTTTAACTGTTATCAACTTCTTCAAGTCTGGTTTTCCTTAAATGTGACAAAATTTGTAAATCGAGTCAAAATATTTCTTTTATTATTGCAGATCGGCTCACTTTAACGATTTTCTAACACATTTATGATTCTTTTTCTGAATATTTGCGCACTGAAATGCTTTACTGTTCTCTAATTTCAAAAAACGGGCATTCTGTTTTGGAAATTATTTAAAATTTTTATAGATTTCTATTTTGAAAGTTGAAATATACTTTTTGTTGCTCTTTGACTATAAGTTAGCACTCACTCATATCAGGAAATGTTATGACCTTGATGAAGATTAAAAGGGTCATTCTAATTTTTGTGAATGTGTATGCTCATCTTGCCTTTTAGGATTATCTGAACAGGTTGACTGATAAAGTTGAAGTTTAAGGGCAAGCAAAACAAATCCCAATCTTAAAACAAGCAAAATAATCTTTTTTCATACAAATTTTGCCAGTATCCAAGAAAATTTTTTTTCCAGTGAGATATACAAAATGACTTGATAACATGATTTCCTGTAACTATCACAAAAATCAGGCCATTACAAAAAACTGTCTGATCTTAAAACCAGTCAAAAAACTCCAAAAATTCAAGATTAGGGTTCTGGAAACTACATACTGTTTTATTTTGGCTCAAGTCAGAAGTCAATGAGACGTAACTGCTGTTTGTTTTGTCTTATCTAGCTTTGAGCTTTGAGATTAGTCTGATTCTCCAAAGAAAAAAAGCTGTCGAGTTTTCTCAAGACAGACATTTGAGATATGTGTTACAACAACAACACAACTGACTTTGCAAGTAGTGCAAATGTCCCATGACAAGATTATTTTTCTTGAGATAAGAAAAAAAATAAGTTTTGGTAATCCTGGCATCAGATTTTATGACTTTGTTGAGTTGTTGAGGTTTGTCTCATGGCCTTATTGACCCACTAACACAATGACAATGGTACAAGCTGCCATGTGTTTGTTTATGTACAAGCCTGTAGATGTGTGCCATCACTGCTGCCCTATATGAGCTAGTACCTTGGCAGTCATATCACTGGTTGCAGCAGCAGCACGGTGGGAACGCGCGGGCAGACGCTGGGAGCGCTCGTGCTGATGATCCCCTTTTATGTCTTGGCTCCATCAGGGCCCTGAGTTATTCTAGTGCATAATTGATGGAGGAGTTAGAATAGCAGAAGTAATGCGATGAGAGGGTGCAGCCAAGCGGAGCGAGAGATCGCGTGCGTGGGGCTGCAAACATTGCAGGGGACGAGAGGAGGGCATCTGGCGTAACAGGTCCCAGCGCTGAGTCGACACAGAATATGTCACCGCCCCAGCCAATCACAGCCCTCCTCTTCCCCGCCAATCAGACGTCTCCACTTGAGCGGAGTACTACGTTCTCATGAATCGGACAAGAGGCTTCTCAGTTATCAGCGCTTCTCAGAGCTCATGTCGGCTCCTATCCCTTCTTATTAATGATATTAAGGCTTCAAGTTGATTCTGATGTGTAATTGAGATAATTACATTTTTTCCTGGAGATTCCACTTTGACTGGAAAGGAATGTTGTAAGGCACCGTGGGGTAGTTTTAGCCTCAGACAGCATTCTTTGTTCCTGTCGTGGATTCTGAGTTTGACTCTGCAGTATCAGCAGTGACAGGGTGGGTATCACACCTAGACGAGCACCTACAAAGACCAACTAATGGCCCAACAAGCCTTTATTGTCTGTTTAACAAAAGGGACGAGGTTACAGATAACCTGTCGCATCCTGCTTCAAAGAGACTGATGACCTCTGTGGTAACAAATACAAATCAGCAGGAGAGACGGGTTTCATCCCCCAAACTTGCCCAAAGTTTCACTCGGATTTAAATTTCAAAGTCATCAAGGAATTTGTCTAAAATTAACACAAGCAGTTACGTGGAAAACACTTAATCAATGCAAAAAAAGGGTAGATATGAAGGATTTTTCATGAGAATGTACAAAAAGGAAAGCGTTAGAGGAAATGTAAAACAAAAGTTGTAAAAGAATGACAAAAATGCTCAGTTCTTGGTACCATGCGTATTTTATATTGCACCACTTGAATATCAGTTCATTCTAGAACTGATCTTATTTTAGCTGTTATAATTTTTAATACATCACAGAACACTGTAAAAAACAACAACATGAAAACAAAAAACATACTTTCACTTTTACCTGACTTTTAATATCAACCCTAAAAATAATAAAAACAGCAGAACTTCTGCCAGAGAAAGTGAAATACTGTACTTGTGTTCAGTAAAAACTCACTGAATTTTAGAAATTTCCCCCCAAGAAGTAGCAGTCAAAAATGAAAGAAAATAAGACTTTAATGTAGTAAATGCTTAAAACAGGTTTGTTTTTACAAGAAAGCCAAATAATAAAACTTATTAATGGATTATCTTCATTTTTTCTCAATAAATGTGTTTTTGGAATTTACCAATATGAAAAATATGATTGTTTTTTGCCCTCTAACTACCGAAATTTCAAACAAAAGTGTTTGTCTTGTATCAGATAGTTCTGTATTCTGTGTCTTTATATAAAGAATGTACCTTGGATCCAGCTAATAGGAATTTATTGTAATTTCACGGGCAGTGTATCTTTTAATTATCTTGCTGCCGGTGTAATGAAGACAATAAG
Organism: Acanthurus leucopareius; assembly: GCA_029814765.1. Classification (NCBI taxonomy): domain Eukaryota; kingdom Metazoa; phylum Chordata; class Actinopteri; order Acanthuriformes; family Acanthuridae; genus Acanthurus; species Acanthurus leucopareius. Next base: position 49,197 of record JAQMCX010000027.1, read on the forward strand.
TTGTTCAGAGTTTTGTGTGCGGCTGTTCAGACAGTAGCTCGGCTCTGAAGTCGGCTCTGAAACACAGACCTGTCCAGCAGAGCACTTAGAGGCCACTCGACCGGGACTGCGCCTATTAAGATCATAAAATCACGCTCATAAAGATGTTTTATTTGTTTCCTGAGTGTGGCGGCTGCTTAGGTTTCCATCAGAAGTCTTTATGGCCCAGTGCTCATATTTCTGTCTCTGGATGAAGGTGACTGTTAAGTTTTAGTGGACTTTTGTAAGTAGTAAAAATCTGGTCACCAAAAGTTCACTAATTATTTTTTTCCCTTTCATTAAGAGACTGAATTTTTTTTATACGTAATGTGAGGCTTTGGAGTGAATATCTGTGTATAAAATGTTACTCTTATGGTCTACATTACAGGGGAAAAACACTTAATAGAATTAGATATTTTTTCAATTTATGTTTGAACATTACAACCAATAATGTTGAGTTAATCCCTAATGTAAGCGTTTTATTAATAAACTCAGATTATTTTTATCCTTATCAATATATATTTCTCTACTATCATTCATATTGTATGGCTTACACAATTTTCTTTTTTAAAATATCGTTATTCAAAGTGACTTCTAAATTTTTTTTAAAATACAAATCATTTCAAAATTTTAATTAAAAAAAGATTTTTTTTAATAAAGTTTTTAAATTTAAATTTAATTTATTTTTAACATAAATACATAAATCATACTTTTATTTGGATTTTTTTTATTTATCACAAAATATGTTCATATACAGAATACGATACAAATTTATATATCAAATACATCTTTGTATGTAGGCTTTTTATATGCATACATGCATTTGCAAGAATTTGTATTAGGTACAAGTATAATATGACTTGAAAGTTAAATTGAGTTTAGCTAATAGTTAAGTTAATCTTGCATTTTATGCTGAAATGTACAGAAATTACATACTGAACAGTATTTTTATAACTGATAATGAAAAAATAATCATTTGCAGAAGTTGCCGTGGATTTTATACTTAAAGTCAAATTCAGTTCAGCTCAAAGTTAATTTAATCTTACACATTACGTGAAAATGTACAGAGCTTATGTATTGAACGTTTTTTTTGCAGCAAAAAAAAAAAAAGAAACCCTGTAAATTAAATTATTGATTTATTAAACTCTTTATAGTACTTTTGAATGTGTTATAGTTTTGAAAAATAATCTGACATCAAGTCTTGTGACTGGTGTTGTACCTAAATAATTGGGGAAAAAAATATCAAAGTGAGCTGGTATTTGCAGGGTTGAACCTTGCTTTGATGCCGCCATGTGTCGATGGCACTGGGTTCAACATCTGTCAGTTAGTCTCATTTACACTTATTTGAGCCTGTCTGATTACAGACTGGAATAAAGGGAGAGAATTGATCGAAGAGGAAGAAAAAATGGGCCTTAAATGTGGATGTTGAAGTCCTGTGACTGCTCCGCTGGGTCACATGGTCCTCCCAAGGAATAGGGCTTGGTGAGGTCTAGACACGCAATACACGGGGGGGCTAGAGAAACACGCTGGCTAAGACGTCACACACATTTACCATCCACCAAGCCACTCCTGTATGGAGGCAGGCTGTTCTAAATTTTGCCCAGCAACCTACAGTGTAGTGAGAGATATGGTGCTATGGTGCAGCACTACTGTTAAAACACTGCTTGACTTTTCCAATAAAAAATCCCTTTTTTCCTGATTATGTCAAAGCACAGTGAGAACTCTAGTATGAGGACTTGAGCATAAAGTTTGAGGTGGTCGAAATGTTTTTTTGTAATTATTTTTGTGTGAAATTGAGAGTTTGAAGAGCAACTCTGGGGGCTGAATGACTGAATTGAGAGGTCTTTTTTTACATTTGGTGATATCACGTCTTTGTCATTTTGAGCCAAAAATATTCAAAAATTAGGTTACAAATCCACTACACTACAGTGAAAATGGATAAATATGCAAATTTCTCTCACTGCCCTCCCCTCTCAAAAAACCCTCAAAACAGGGGTGTGTCCTCATGAAAATCACCAATCAGGATTAACCTATTACCCCATGACAGCCAATGAGCTGGGAAGCAGCTGTGCTTTCATTGGCCAGTACAGCACAGATAACCAAAACTGTGCCAGATACACCAGGGTAGAAATAACCCAGAATTCCTGTTGCCTGAAGGGAGAAAAGCTCTTAATGCAGCATGTTGAACTCATGCTGCAGCAGCCTCCTGCTTTCTGGGGGATGTAAACTGAAATGCTAACAACTATCTGAATAAATCACTATATGTATGGTCTCTATTCATCATGGCAAGGACACACACACACACACACATGCGCTGTTGCAGAGTTCGCTGTAGTTAAAAAGTTAGAAGGTTACACGGAGCTGAATTTGCCTTCTCTCTTTTGAGCCTCTTGTTTGCTCATTATCTCTTCAAGTGTATTCAATTCCGTTTTCTTTTCATCTTTTCTGTTCCACTTTTCTTTTTGTCCCCTGGCTATTACCTTTAGGTTTATGACAATAACATCACCTTAAGTGAAAAACTACTGGTTTCAGCTGGAACCTCATCTTAACAGTTTATTAAGTTTTTGTTAACAGTATACACACTGACTTAGTTTTTCCAATGAGCACAATATCCCAAACTCCATCACCCTATGTATTGTGGTTGCCAAGCTGTATTTTAAATACAAAAGTTATTTTATTGTCACCATAATTTTCAGAAACACTGCAGGTCACAATACTTATGTACAAATACCCTTAATCTATTGCAATGTGATTTTTCAAACGGGGATTCTCTAAAATTTTGTTGAAGTTCCAGTTTTCCAAAAAATGTTGTATTACACCAAAAATTTTAGTATTTGTTAAAATGTCCTTGAAATGATCCTGGCTTAAACCTCAAACATATGAATATGTTTGAAAATCACCCAATTTTTTGTATATGTAGCAGAATGTGTTAAAATGTCAGATTCTATCAATTATATTTTCTGCAACTGCCCCAAATTTTATAATAATTCGAACACTTCTTGTAAGACCCCTAAAAATGACTTGTTAAAGCTCAGAATTTTGCAACAGTGCATCGTACACCCAAACCATTGTGTCCCTTGAACTTGCCATCTATTTTAACAGCAAAAATCTACAACATAAGCCCCAAATATGAGCAGTTTGACTCCCGAAATTTGTAATAGGACTTCCAAATTACCTTGTTCCTCTTTTTGAAAAATATCATAATCTGCAAGGAGATCCTAAAATCTAGTCTCTAGTTCCCATTCAAAATATGTGTAATGGTAATTTTTTTTACGGCATCATTATACCATCTTTTAATGATGGGCCCACAAACATTTCTTGTCATTATTAAAAAAATATGTTTGTGTGCAAACAGTTCCTTGAAATTTGGTATAATGTCCCAAAAATGTTATTATTTATGATACTGATAATGCACAAAATTGATAATTGAACCAGAAAATTCAAACATTATTTAGTAAACTTAAAATGTTTGTATTAAAACAAAACTATTGTACTGTAAGGACACAAAAATTGTCAACGATAATTCTTATTGAATCTGAAGTTGTTATGGCCACATTGACTCAACAATTTTGAAATAAACAATACTGTATGATACAATCCCTTTAATTTATTATCTTTAAAAAACCTTTTTTGAACACCATCCCTAAAATGTAGAACAACCCGTAAAGCTAGTATGCTCAAGCACAATGAAGAAGTTTAGAGTTCAGTGTTCTAAAGTATTTAATTATTGACCTAAAAATAACAGAAAATTCAGGAAACACTTAACAGCTCTGGTGCATTCAGTCAGTTCAGTCAGAGCCTCTTGGTGGGAGCCGCGGACTGAACTGAGTCTCGATTCAGCTCTGCTAACCCCTCCATCCAGATGTTTTTCATCCAGCTGCTGACTCCTGCCGATCTGCTATCAGATATGAGAAGGGCGATTAAAGCTTCTTAGACTCGAACACTTTGTTCTACACCCTAAAAAAATCCACTTTCACCCCTGACCACTCAGCTGACTCCTTCACTCTCTGCCAGCTTTCAGCTGAAGTCATTTCCTGCATGTGTGCGATAAACAACCACTGAGCTGAAGTTGGAGGTCCACAGTAGTTAAAACTCCCCTTTCTGTGCAGGTTTATGGGTTAGCTTTTGTTCTGCCTCCAGACAACACAAGTGTTTCTGGTCTTCTTCAGGGTTTGGACCTGCTTTGTGATTTTTTTTAAAGCTTCTTTCTAAGGATATCATTTGGGTTCACATGCTGCACAGATGAATGTTAGAACATTGGTGACTTTAATTTGGCGGTGTGCTCTGTGGGTGCAGACGCACATTTAATCTGCTGTGGAAAATGAGTCTGCAGACTTTGGGGAGACGTTGTGATCACACACACATATTTTTACACACACAGGCCATGCATGCCTGCATGGACAGGCAAACACTCACAGATGCAGGCGCAGACTTGTGAGTAGGGTGTCATATGTTTATCCTGTAAGTCAGCTGTTTGATCATAATTTGTGATTAATCAGCCATGAGGAGCTTTTGAATTAAGTGCAGCTTTTCATGTCAGAGTAACTGCAGCCTAATCCGTCTGGCCTTCCCCGACTGCTCTATGGTTTAGCAGAGCAAATGACACAGAGCTGGGTTGCTGAGTGCTGGTGCTTTTATAATGTCTCTGAACTGGGAAGTTGCAGGTTTTAGTCCCAGTCGTCTCTTGAACACAATAAGTCCCTGCCACGCTGATTAAATGTGTATCTAGAAAGATTTTTTTTTTTTTCTCTCATTCAGACAGTTTGTCATTTTGACACAGTCTGAGAAAGCGAGGAATCTCCATATTCCTTTTGTCTACAATAAATGTCTGAGGTGTGTAGGTTCAAAGTTTTGCAGCTGGAAAAGACCAAAAAGGAATCCAAACTCTAAAGAAAATGATTCCAAAAAGACGCTTAAGTCTGCGAAACACTTTCAGGTAGATACTGAAAATAACAAAACAACTGAAGACATAGATGTGCCAAAGTATCAACTCATATATACTTTAAAGAAAGTGTAGGAGTACAGATATTGCAGAAACAGGGAGAGGAATGTTTCTATTTCCAAGCCTTCAGTTTTTCTTTAAACTCTCATTAAGAGCAAGAAGGAGGTCAGGAGGAATCCTCAGTTAATAATGCCAGCTGATTTGTCATTGTCATCAGCGAGGCTGCTGATGTGACAGGACTGACCCATAAGCAAGACAGGACATCTATCTTCCCACCAGTCTGCTATAAACTTGATTTTGTTATTTTCCCATATGGACTGCCGCAGTGTAGCAGTGGAACAAACATGCTAACATATCTCTAATTTTGCTTATGGGTTGACCTGCTGCTTATTTTGTAGTGAAAATAAAGTGCTACACCAGCTTTCGCTACCTTGTTGCAGGAATTTTTTCTCAGTTTTTTCACCTGCAGTTGGTCAATAATTATTGTGTCCTCAGTGTTTTAGAGCTTATTATTTTATGCCTTTATTTAAGAAACTTGGATATTTATGGATCGATTGCCGAACAACTGGGGGAAGCAATTGAAGCAGAAGACTTGGGACATTATGTATTATCTGAGGTGAAATTATAGAAAGCGGGTGAAATTAGTTAAAGCAATCTAATTAAAAAACTGTGTCGTCTTTGGCGAAAATGTGTGAAAACTCCAAATGATAGACTTTTCCTTCTTCCATGTTTCATTTTTTTCTGTTTATGATTTATATATTTTTCCCTTAATTTTTTTTCCTAGTTTCTAAGACTAATTAGTGTAAGGAAAGAATTGCATATGATTTAAGACTTTGCAGGCAGAGGCTTCTTCTATCCAGTGATTTCAAAGTCCTCCAACCCCACCCCGTCTGGCAGAGCATCAAGTCACAGTCAGGATCCAGATATGTGCCTAGCCCCATGCAGTACCAATTATTCCAGCCTGTGCATCTTTGATTTTGTTCATATTCTATTTCTGCCATAAGTTGCAGGTTAAACAACACCTACACATGTATCTACATGTCTGCCTGAAGCTTTAATTGTGAATGTTTCTCTGTACGATTGAAAGAAGCGATTTTCAACCAATCATCTCATGAGTATCACTGCTATCAAAATGCCTTAAAATGGATCAAACTCACCCTGCATGGCATGCCCTGGGCACACTGTTCCCTCCCCACAAATGTTTCTCCTGCTGCCCTTTTGTTCCGCTCCAGAATGGAGTTGACGCGTGTGAAACCAAACGTGATACCAGGGGCCCGAGAGTTCATTATTCGTCGCTGTTCTCACGGGGCGAGTGAAAAATCACTCCTTTGTGCCTTGGAAGAAAGAGCCTTCCTCTGACCTCATGGTTGCGCAGTGTAATGTCAAAAGGCCCCGAGGTTTGTGCAGTGTAGCCACACCCACTCTGTTGTGGAGCCGCCGTGGAATCCGACCAGGGTTCCCCGTCCCTGAGAGAGAGCTGAGGAAAAAAGCAGCCTCTTGTAAACAAATGTTTGGATCCCACATCGTATACCACACTAATTGGACCTTGGCTGCTCAGAGGATTTTTTTTTTTATTTTCCACATCCAAATAGTGCATTTTCTGCATTCTCTGTACACTGTCCACTTCGGACCACACTCACTCTCCAATTAGCCGCTTTCTTTTAACAGACAAGCTAAAGATTTCTCTCTCACCACCATATCTCTGATGCAGCACTGTGCAGTATCATACAAGTCTGAATTACAGGTTCCTTGACATCAGCTTGGTTGGGGGCTCTGCTCATCACATCTCTCATATAGTTGACCAGCATCAAACACATCTGTGTTCATCAAAGCTGAAGAAAGTGGTTTCTTAAGTGCAGATCATGCACACTGGTGGGCCTGAGGAGGCGTTCTTAAGGCTTCAGTCTGAACACTTACAGATGACATACTGACCTAGAGGGGCCTGCTGCCTTTTACGTGTTAATGAAGCCGTGTGTGGCATGTTTTTTAGATTTATGTGTGTATCTAAGTCTGTAAATCCACCGCCTACACAAACACATCAAAATTTCCATCTCATTAAGTCATTTTTCGCTTAAGACCTGAAAATCTGTATTTTGTTCAAATAAGTGTGATAGCATATACAGCTCAGCTGGTTTAATGTACAAATCAGCTGACTTTTTGGTATACAAACATCATTTTTCCTTCTTTTAGTCCAGTTAAATATCTAAATGTGTAATATTCTCAAGTGATTTTCAAAATAAGACTTCTATGGTTTAAAAATTAAATTAACCTGATAAAAAGGGCATTTTTTAAGTAGCTCTAACATCCTTTGGTACGTTCTGTCTAGAAACAGACTCATTCTGTCTTGTTCAAAGAAACTAACATTATTTTTAAAACATTCATGAAACAACATGATAAATTTTTCTTTTGACAAAATAATATTTTAGAGGTCAGTAACGGTCAAAAGTTCTCTGAATTGTCCTTTTATATTTAACAATCTTGTTTAAAAGATTTCCTGGAAATCAGCATCGTTTCTTGGAACGAAAACATTTTTTACCTTGTTTTAACAAAATAATAATATTCCAAAATAGCTTGCAAAAATTGAGATTTTTCACAGCAGCTGCTAAAACCTCTGATGCATTCCAATGCTGCTGACTAATCCAGACCCAACCTGGAGCACAGACAGGCAGTAGTTGAGTTTTCATAGCTAACCCCACTGACTGTGTGATATATGATAGGCTGCTTTAATCACTCATATCAATGACATGACTCAACCAAACCGACACACTCATGAGGTTGATTTTGGATGCAGCTCTGATGTTCCATGCGACTCCTCCATCTTTCCACAAGCTCCCACATCCCCAGATAGCGCTCCCTTGTAAGCCAATGCAAGCGGCACGTTTCTGCTAAACCAAACCTTCATGGGAAAACGTTGCTTCTTCTGTGGAGGAAGAACTGTTAATGGATTATGTGGCTGCTGTTTCCCACTCGGGGGCCAAGCCTCCATCATACCCCAGTTTATTCAGGATAGATGCCCCCCCTTTCCACCTAGATGTCTCCCCTCCATGCAGGCTAACAGGCATGGCTAGCGTAGCTCAGCTTTAGACCCTGGTCCTCCGCCATGAACTTGGCTTTCCAGTCCCTCTTCACTCCATTCATGTCAGCAGGCCCTGGCAGTCTTGTTGGGCTTTTTTGAGTGTGTTCATTTTGGACGGCGATGAAAGGAGTCGGGGGAACACGGGATCTTAAATCACTTAATGAGGGGAGACAGGCAACGCTTTTGTCCAGCTTGTTCTGGAGCTGCGTCCAGCCAAAGGCCTCTAACGGGCTCTGACACCTCGCTCGGCTGCAGACCTGACTGTGTGTGAGTGTGTGTGTGTGTTGGTGCATGGCCAGCATTGCTTCAGCCTGCCTGGCTTCAGCTTTTGTGTAATTTTTTTGTCCTAAATTTCAGCATTTATTTGCATTTCCTTACACCAGCTCGGCATGTTTGTTTGGTCTGGGCATATTTCGTGTCTTTCGGCAGCGGGAAGCATATTTGTGTGTGTGGTGACGGCTAAGCGGAAGGCAGAAAGAAGCCCAATGATGTGTTAGGCGGCAGTGTCGAGGACAGGGTCGCTCCCTGCGGGTGTTTGGCCTTGGCCTGCAGTTAGCATGCGCTGACTGAACCGGAGCATGAAGGGAAAACCCAGAGAAATAAATAAATAAACAAGTGGCAGCAGAGTTTCACATCTTTTTGTTTGGTCATTACTTCAGCCTTGAAGTTCCTTACACACCTAACAAACACTCCTCTGCTCATCCAATGAACTAAACGCACAAATATTTTAATGATGGGTGTATTAGCTCATTAAACTATTTAATGAGCCCCAAAAGTACCTGAGCCTGTTTTTGGGTTTGTTCTCAGAGTTTTGCGTGTTTGCTCCTTGTTAAAGCTTCATTCTCACCATGTTGGAAGAACTTGAAAATGGAAAAATAACGTTTGGTTATTACGTCCCAGGAGCATGTATTATTCCAACTGGTTACCATCACTGCATGAAATGATCTGTCGTCACACCATGTAGATGGAAACCAAGCTGAAAAAAGCTACACTCCTTGGTAGTTACACTATATTTAATGAATATATATCAGACAAATAGCTCCTTATAAAAAAGTAGGTATGTTAAAGCTAAAACAAACAGGAAACACATAACATGTTAAAACCCTGCACTATTACTGTAACATGCTTTTTTACAAATTAGTTGCTCATATTTACTGTGAGAAATCACTCTCTGTGGTTTTTCTAGATCAGTTTTCATTTAGGATGGTCAAAAGCTGAGTTACTCCAGTATCAAGTTGCCCTTATACACAAAGAAAGCCAGTTAGCATCTGAGTTGCAGCTCAAACATTCTGAGGGACTCCATGGATCAGAGTGTGTGAGGCACCACTGGCATGATAAAGATCAGGCAGATCTGGGCAGTCAGGGGTCAGCTTTGTAGATGAGGCCTCCACCCTGTGACATCACAACCCAGGAAATCCGCCCCCCCTAAAACTCTCATCATCGCCACATCAGCTCTCTCTCACCTCCTCGACACCCACGGCTCCACACACACTCCTTGAGCAGTGAGATGAGCGCCTCTTCCTCTCTGCTGTCTCCTCCACTGCTGCTTAAGTCTGCTCACTCCTTACTCCTCGCTGCTCTTAACACTCTCCCACATCCTTCACCCGTACTCCTTCCTCCTACATTTTTTCCTCTGACATTTCCGCCCAAGGTGTGTGTTAGCACTGGGATGGCTGTTTGGCTTTGACACTTGTACTGCTCTCTCTCTCTCACTCACTCACTGTCTCTCGCTGTCCACCACCTAGCTCTTCACTCTTTCACACATGACACACACGCACATTTCACACATGCTAGCTCACAAACTGGCTAGCTGGCAAACCGGTGTTCGGCTTCAGTACAGCCTTCAGTGTTTCTCATCCATCCTCGATGTGTAAATAAATTTTTGGGATCTAGTCTTCATTAGAACTGGAGGTTTTCGGAGGCCAGTGTGGGCACATTGGCACAAAACCAGGCTTGGTTGAGCCATTAACATATCAGCTGTAAAAAGTTGTTGCTGCAGAGCTGCTGTGCATTTGTATATCTGCTTGTGAAAGTTTGTGTGTGTGTGTGTGTGTGTGTGTGTGTGTGTGTGTGTGTGTGTGTGTGTCTGTGTGTGTTGATGTTGTGTTCTAAAAAAGCCAAGATTTATATGGCGTTCTCAATTTAGCTTCAGTGCAGCCGCTTCTTGGCTGTTAGACCTCACTGTTCTTTTGAGCTGGCTCAAGTCCGGTTCCTTTCACAGTCCTCCAAAACAAGAAGAATGCCATGAAGTTCCCATGGTAAATCACATTCACATTTACATTTTAGGCCTCATCCAGAATGCAACGAATACTATGGAAGAGGCCGTTTGCAGAGACACAATGGCACTGCATTAAAAAACCATAACGGCTGCAGTGGTGTAAAACCAAACTAGAGAGTACAGTCTGAATGAACATTTTACTGCTTTTTATATCTTTTTCATGGTTTTTTCTTCTCTGAAAAGTTACTGGAAAAGTCATTCTTTTATCCCTTTTAACGTTTGTGAGATTAGAAATAGAACGAATTAAAAAGAGAATCAACAACAGAATTACATTTGCAAAGTGAAAAAGCAAAGAGATAAGACAACAGCAAATATGAGAAAAAACAATTGTTAATGAGAAAAAGACAATCAAAGAAAATAAGTACCAGCAATGATTAAAAGACCACTGTGAAGGTCCATCTGATACATCCCTCCACTCTTCATCCCATTTCAATCCTGTAAAAGAATCTACCTCGACCTTAAAACTCGTGAAAATGCCAAATTCTCACTCCAGAGCCACTGTTAGGTTTGTCTGTTCTGAGCTGCTGTGATAACACAGCAATGTAACATGATGTACTCCATGAAAGAGGACATGCTGCAGATATAAAGAGCTCATTTAATGAAAACACAACAGTTCCTTAGCAATTTTCAGCTGATGATGCCCCAATAAAAACAAACCAATGAATACTGAATCACATTTCTGCTAATAGATCCATTTAAACTACACTCTGGACAGAGGCTAAAAAGTATGCTAACCAGAATGTGACCTTGCTTTGTGAGGTTTAATTAGCTAAATCATTGTTTGCAGATGAAACCAGACATTGCAACAAAAGTTAAGTCGGAATAAAACTGTTTGCAGATGCTGACATTGCAGTAGTCTCATTGAAACGAATCAGGAAAACATAGAGGCTGATGCAGTCTGAACTGACAGGTGCTTAAAATTAAGGTGAAGGAAGTTTCGCATTATGGATTATAGTATTGTTATAAGTATAAGTATTAATTTTTCTTATTTTAAAGATTTTGTAGGTTAAAGGCAGGCTACATCTGTTTGAAAACTTAAATTAGATGCCCAGTTGACAACAAACTTTTAAAACTATTTCAGAGAAATAAACAGCATTTTATACTGAGCACCCATCAATGCACCAAATCAAGAATTATTCATGTTTTTAAGATTCAGAAGAGAATACTTGAAAAGACAGTTTCGTACTTGAAACAACCACTGAATTTAATTCATAATTTCAATACTCTGTAACAGCACCAATTTTACATGCAACAAAACACTGCAAGAGAAATCTGCATTGATCTTGATTGATAATGATTGTGAACACACTCTGTACTCACAATTTTAGGTAAAAACAAGACCAGTGATGGAGGCAGGAACGGCAGTGAGCTCAGTCTCTGCAGTGCCGCAACTCTTTTCAGGATGTTTACTGCTCTAAATGACAAGCTAATGTAAAAGAGAAAGTACATACCAACCAAACCACAGTCCACCCAAGTGGTGGCTGAGGAACAAATCCCATTTCCAGACTCTGTGTCATTGCCAAGCAGCACTCTTCCAGCTCTGCCACATCTGTGCCTACTCAAAGTTTTTCTGCTACATTCCTCCTTCCAAAATATGCAGCTTCGCTTTCAATCAGAGCAGCTTGAGCACAAAAAAGAAAAGATCATTATTCTATATTGTTTTTGTTTATCATTTTCTCTCCGATCTGTTAGAGCTAAGACTTTTTCAGGCTCTTATGTTTATCTTTTCTCAAGTTAGTGTGACAACTGTTATATAAAAAAATACCTTTAGCACATTTGAAGTCTTCTCACTGGCTCTACACTTTATGGCACTTTAATTTGTGAAAGGAAAAACAGAAAAAGAAAATAATCTCTCAGAGTGAATTTCATTGTGCCCAGATAAATATGGATTTGTGCTTGTGCGACCAGACTGCAAACCTTGTGTGTCTGCTTCGCGGCTGCTTTGCATGGTGTTTGAATGGGCAGCTCGACAGGCCGTGAGTCCATGAGAAACCCCCGACATGAAAGCCGTCGTCTGCACACCAAGGAAATTCTGCTGACACCTAATCACAAAAAGAGGGGAGTGAAAAAAAAAAATCAGCCCGAGCCCACAGCGATCTCCGCAGGTTATCTTGAGGGAGCGTAACCTTTGTGACATTGATAGGATTGTACACAAAGAGGCGCTTTGCTTGTGTGCATCAACACACTCAACTTCACCAAGTTTCTTTCATTAGCTTTCTTTGGTGTGTTTGTGTGTGTGTGTGTGTGTGTGTGTGTTGTCGGGCTCTGAAGCAGCGGAGGTGATGGATGTCAGTTTGCCCTCTGTCGCTGTTCTGCTCAACTCGCCTTAATGGACCTTTTAGAGACTCGAGTGAAATTGATGGGGAAACTAACCTCCAAAATAAAACCCGAGGCTCTTTTTCTTTTCTCATGCTCGCAACCGCATGGCGCCTTATCAGCACCCAATATTTTACAATCAGTAAAACCTCCCATAAAGATCTGTTTCTCTTTACCTCACGTAGCTGGTCAGAGCTTACGATGCTGGAAAATGAAGTCGGGCTGGAAGGCAACCAGTGCAACCAGTCACTCCTCTCCACTCTCACTTATTTCTCAACGTCTTTCTTTTTCCTCAACTGACAGAGCTTTCTCATGTCAGGCCAGACATGTGATTCCCTTTAACCACTGCCCTGGAGCAGCTGATAGCCTAGAAATATTCTCCCCATCCAGGCAGCAGTGGAGACAGACAGAGACGCAACTGTTTATTTTATTTACTATCTACAGAAAGCGTCTATTTCTGGGGGAGGTGTAAGGCCGGCTTGATGAGCTGTTTAAATCATGGGGATAAAGTCCAAGCTTGGGGGTCTGTGGTGGCCTCTCTGTTCCCTTGATAGACTAGGCTTAATTTTTTCTCAGTTTGAAAGAATGAGGGAATGAAGACAGAGGTCAGACCAAATGAAAAGCAGTCCCACATGTGTACATGTGCTGGACAGACAGGGACAGTGCAAGTGTGGCTGGGTGAAAGGATAAAGTAGTTTAAAACATAAGAAAATCACTGAAGTAGAGCTAATAATTATTTTTGACAGTATGCATTGTTCATTTGGTCTATAAAGCTTTAGAAAACATTTTTAAAAAAGGCACATCTTTATTTTATAGAGCACAAAATGTTACTGCTAACTGTCTTTTCTTCCAGACCAACATTCAAAATATTCTATTAACTATAATCTACAACCAGCCAATGCAGCAGTTTCTTGCATTTGAGATTTGGGAACCATCAAATGCATTTAATTCTCACTCCAAAATGATTTTTGTTTGACTAGTCGATTACTCACCTTATCGTTGCAGCTTTGAAATATAGAGGAAAGGACAACCCCATCAAACAGATGTGGACATCAGGAAAGAAATCTGACTCAATTAAACCTACATTTTCCTGTATGAATAATTGACCAATTGTTCCTACTTAGAATACAGGGTCAGGTTGTGCTGGGACAGACCATGTTCATGAGACATTCACTGTCTGATCAAATTGGAAGGCAGAAGTGCTGTGGTGGTTCTGAACTGACTCACTCAGAGCTGGTCTCATGCATCATAGAGAAGGGTGAGACACGATATGAGGATAATGTGAGCACATTTTCAGACAGTCTCTCCTGGAAGGCGCTCATATTTTTTACGCTTGGTTGCACACACAAGAAGACAACAGTTTTTCTTTTGCCTGCATTTCAAACGTAGTGTGTATGAGGAAATGAAGGAGGTGCTTGGAGAAGAAAAGAGTGGGGGAGGGGGGGACACAGGTAGAGCAGCACCTGCAAACAGCAGAGCAGAGCAGAGTGGAGTGCATCCAGCTTCATATCATCTCCATCTCTGCGTCAGCATTTCCACTGAGACACTGATTCACACTCAGCGGTGAGAGTTCGAGGTCCCAACACGAGCACTGATTCAAACCCTAATCTCATGTCTGCCGCCACCTCCCCCATACAGCTCATTCTGTGTGTGTGTGTGTGTGCGTGTGTGTTAAATAATATAGCTGAAGTGTGTTTGTTGATATCAGCGGCCGCCCTACCTGAGACACCCACAGCAAATAACTGAGACATAACAAAACTGGCTTGATTGGAGTTATCTCAGTGTTTGCACATGTGATGACCCTGTGTGTATTTATCACAGCCATCAGCCTCTGGTTTAAAGATAAGAGGACAAACAGATGGCAGGGAGTCACTCAACACACACAACTGGAGACTTTGTACAAAAAAAAAAAAAAAAAAAAGAAGCTGGATCAGCTGTAAAAAGTTAAAAAGTTAGAGGCCAATACTGACTCTTGCGAGTGTCAGAGCAGCAGTGATGGGTGGAAATGCTGTTGATTGATGATAAAACAACCCTAATGTCAAATTAAGAGGCATCAGGTGGAAAACCAACACTATTATTGCCCCCCCCACTTGTGTTTTTTGCAGCTTGGTGTCAGCAGAGGTCGCACGGCTTTGACCTGCTGACCTTCTGTCCTTCATCCGTTCACAAAAGCCTCAGACGACGCTCATATGATCGCTGCCGACATGACCCTCCCCTCCCTCCATCCCTCCCCTCTCTCCCCTCCCTGCCCTCCCACCCGTCCTGCAGCCATTGTCTAAATGTCATCTGGCAAACAAAACGCCTGTTCATACAGGGCCGGAACAAAACACAGCATCCTCCATTCACACTGCAACTGTCAAACACTCCAACAAACGCTGCCACCTTTGAAAATAAAAAAAAAAAACGCCTGTCTCGTCCCTCTTTTTTTTTTTTTTTTTTTTTTATTAGTGGGAGCAGAGAACTTCTCACCCCAGATCAAAGAGGGTATCATAGCAAACATGGCAGAGATCCCGACCCTGATACCCATCCTGTGTGTGTGTATGTGTGTGTGTGTGTGTGTGCTTGTGTGTGATTGTGATGTGGGAATGCAGGCTATGAAAAAGCCCATTGTGGTCGTGCAAGTGTGCCTAATTAGTGTGTACACAACTATGTCAGTCGTCCTGTGATCTCCTCTTGTTCGACTGTTTGTGGGGCTCTATTGTGAACCGAGCGGGAACGCTGAGGGAAATGCAGGGATCTGTGTGTGTGTGTGTGAGAGTGTGTTTGTGTGTGTGTGTGTGTGTGTGTGTGTCCTTTACAAGTGTGTTATCAGAGACACACATCAGCGTTCCTGCCTGTCTGGTTGCAGTCTCCTCTTCGTCTCACCTGCGAGCTCAGCGTCTCGGATGCCTCTTGATTTACAACACCGAGGCCCCGCGGCTCCAGGATCGGGTGGCGCTGCTGCCCAGTGTGCCAGCTAGGGGCCCGAGGAGTTGAGTTCAGCCTGCTTGTTTACTTTATGCCTTTTAATAACTTCAAGTTTATGTCCTTATTAACTTGACCTGGGCTCTTTGGTAGGGTTTTCCCAAAGGTGCCAGGGGATCTCTCTTGGAGTTTATGGAGGAAAGAGTTAGTCAGATAAGGGTTGTATTACTCAGAGGACTTCATTTTGGAAAAAAAGAAATTTCCACTAAAATTCCAACCTTTTCTATTGTAGCAGAATCACTGATGATCTAATCTAAGAAAACTGTAAGTACAAATCTGAGAAAAGTTGTTTCCACGTTTAAACTTAAAATTCCTAGTAAAAAATCAGTTTAGCTGTTGTTAAGAGGAATTCGTTTTCTAGTTCATACAGTGATATGTTGACAGTTTAACAGGCTCATGGGTCGTACATGCATCGAGTGATGTGTTGGCTTCGTACATACACTACGTGCGACTCCTGCAAAAATGGACCAACAGAAAGACTTAAACCTCTTGGCATAGTTTTGTAATTGTGGTTGTTTGACAGTAGTAAACTTGTGAGACCTGTAGGGTTTTTCACTGTATGATGGGAGAGATTAGTTAAATTACTCCATATCTATTATGCCATTTTAAATAAATGGAAATACTCCACGATGCATGTTGTGTAAGTTGGCGAGAAAAGAAAACAGTTGAAAAGAAGAGAAAATGATTAAACTTTGATATAAAACTGCACATAACTTGCATTGAAAAACACCCAGTGACAACAGGTAACAACCTAGAAAAGACTTTTTTGTTTTTTTTCTTTAAGTGAAACTCTCAGGCAAAATCCTTTAACGGGTCCCATCGTAACAAAGCTCGGCAAGTTCAAACCGTTGGAAGATTAACTTTGACTTGATCAAATGTTTTCTGTTCCCCCCTGCCCTGTTTGCGCAGATGAAAGAGCTGACTGAATGGGCTTTGTACTGGATGAGGGATAAGACCATTGTCTAGATTGAGCCTTTGTCAAAATGCCCAAGGATTTTCAGTTTACCTTGTTGCTGTTGCAGTTGCTGGGTTTCCACCATGGAGCCAAGCAGTCTGACGGAGAATTCTTTTATCAGTTTTAAATTACTGAGTGTATTTAAATAGTTCATTTGCAAACAAATGTCCAATGTTAGAGAAGAAAGTAATTACTTTACATACATATTTTACTTGAAGAGGCTCGTTACAGCAACATTTTATCTTTTAGTTTTGTATTTTTGACAATGTGAACATTTAAAGGCTCAAAAAAGTCATATTTGGGTGACAGCGGCCAATAATTTCCCAGGAGGAAGGAGTTATCATCTGTTGCTATCAGTAATCTGTATGATTGTGAATATTTCAGTTGATGAAAATCTTGTTGTTGGGCAAAAGCTTTCATCAGAATAAAGCATGCATTTGATCTCTTATAAACACTTTGAGATGGACTCACCCCGTGGAAACTGCACACTGCCCTACTCTGGTTAAAAAAAAAAAAGAAAAATAAAGGAGTGTGGTGTTGTAGCATGAGACAAAGCCACAGAAAGATAACACAGAGGTGTGTTATCAGTCTTTGATGCTTTGGTATGGCTGTTTGAGTGTGTGTGAGTGTGTGTCCTGATTTATCAGCACACAGAGATGTAAGGGGGCCTGACCTTATCATGGTGGCTCTGCCTCCTCCTGCATCCCGTCCTCCCCTTCTGCTCTTGAGATTGTCAATATAAGCACACACACACACGCACACACACACACATACAAACACACACACACACCCAAACAAAGCAGATCAGAAGAAATGCTCCAAAACAGTTCAATACATGCGTCAGTGCAGCTCTTTGAAAGGACAGGCTTCCTGCCAGTGTGTGGTGACCCATCCAGACAGCTGATATCGATACTACACTGGACGTCAATATGGTGGAGGGAGTAGGATGGTCCCATCATTGACCTGTGGGTTGTTAGAGTGGTGTGTCACTGTGCAGGTCAGTGCTGTACTACAAACGTGGCTAAAGTTAAGTTAAGAGAACTGGCCAGTGTAATGTTATGCAATAAACTGTGATGAAAAATACATTCTTTATCATTCAGAGATTTTATTAAACTTGATAAACAGAGGTATCTCTGTATCAAATGTAACATTTCTTCTTTAAAATGTCGTAAAACAACTATATATTTGTTGTTCATTTTGTTTGAGCTGTCTATAAAGATCCCAGATAATATTCAATATTGTTCCAACTCAGGAAAATCTGTCATTTTATTCGAGTTAAAGGTGCATTTCATTGGTTGTCTGTTGCTAACTTGCACGGTAACACCGGTCAGAGTGTGAGGATTGAAGTCAATACGTAACCAAACAGAATGGTTGTAATAAGATAAAGGTGTCAGTTAAACAATGAAATAAACAAATCCTATGATCCCATGCTACTTTTCAACGACATCAAACTAAAATATTTGTTTTCATTGTTTTGATTGAGGGACCTCTAGTGGCAGAAATGACACATTGTACGTTTAATATCTCAGCTTGCAGGCAACGTTGTGAACCAGTCAGCCGAACTGATTTATAGTAATATCGAACTTTTAAAGAGTAAGGGTTAGTTAAACATCTGACTTACAGCTTCAAAACCTGGAGATAATTAGATCTTAGATGTGATCAGTAAAGTGCTAAAAGTATTCCAAAGTCACATGTGTTATCGCTGGGGATAAGAGTGGATGGTTTTCTCGTTGAGCTCTTTATGTATTTATAGCCAGACAGAAAACTAATGTCTGTAGCTCAGACTTAGTCATGCTTTCCATAAAATTTCACTCAATAATGATGTTCTCTAGTTTGTAACAATTTAAGTTTGCTTTAAGTTTGATTCTTCTTCCCAGTAAAGGAGACATATATAACCTGTTTTCATTTTATATTACAGCTCATGAAAAGCACTGAGGAGCCGAAATCAGCTCACAACTAGAATGTTGAAATCAACCATGTGCACGAGAAATGTGATTAGAGGACTATAAAAAGTACTGGCTCATCCTGATGCACAGTTATATTCACTGCTTTTTTTTTCTGACATGTTTCTCTTTTCTTCTACCATTTCTGAACCACAGACTGAGCTGTTGTTGTCAGACGTGTCACTCCGGTTTCTCTTAAATGAAGGTTACATATTTGAATGTTCATCATGAACCAGTTTTGCTGCTTTTTTGAGTTTAAATTTATGGACCTGTTTTAGATACAATTTTTAAAAGAATATCAAAAGAAATGTAATCAAATTCTATGTATAATTTTTGCCAAAATATCTGCAGAGACTTTAAATCAAATAACTGTTTAGTTAAAAGGTTAAAGTGAATAATTACACCTCTTTCTGGGCAAATAAAAGGTCTGTGCCTTAAGCGCACAGCAAACACTGAAGATTTCTGCCCAGTAATTATATGAACTACAGCAGATATGCAGAAGTTAAAGTCAGAGCATATGTTAGCGCTGCCGTTTTCCCTTTAATACCCTTATAAATCTACAGCTTTCTAAAGGAACTCATTTGATCGGCTCCTATCATCACTCTGCTGGTATGTGTTGTCCGTGGCCTTCCAGCTCATGTCTTTTGTATGAATCTCTCTGCCATTACTTGAGGATTTTTGAGGTCTAGCTTCCCAGAAACTAAATGAAGCCTGCAGGAGCGTTTGATTTAAGGCCGTTATTTTCACCCGATACTTCTCCAGCAGAGGAGAAGAAGGCCTTAATTTACGTCCTGTTTTTTACTGTGCAACTGTGCGGTCGCAGCCCTCATCTGTTTTTAAGCACGGAGAGGAAGTCATTCTGTAACCCCTACGCACGTGTGACTCGTTAGCAAACATGGCTATTAGCCACAGTTAATTCCTTTCTCTCTCTTTGCTGAAGGCTCTACCCAGAGACACATAAATTTATATCCTGAGTGGAAAACTAAAAGCGAGGACATGTGACTCTGCTCGCTTCCTAACCACCGGCTGCCCAGCTAAGCACTTTTTGGTCATGACAAAGTCCTTGACATACCTCACGACCGCTGACACCGCGTTGTTGCACTGGAGAAAAGGGACGTTCCCGGGTGTCACTCGCTCTTGATGAGCCTGAAATTTACTGTGACCTGACCCATGGAGGGCCATCATGGGTTGTCTGGAATTATCCCAGGTTGACTCCTTCAGGGAGCCACTGCCAGAGGTCAGGGTGAGGGATGCGGATTTATATAGCCAGAGCTACATGCTGCACATGCTCTTTCTCCATTTAGCTAATGGGCCTGCTGTCATAATAACTATCCTTTCAGGGAGGAAGAGTTATTGCCTCATTGTCCTCCCGCTGAGGTTGTTTGTATGTTTTCATCTTGAGCAGCTTTGGGAGCTGCAGGTTTAGGGCTTATATAAGCAGCGTCTTGTGGCTCATACAATGTGATCTGATTCCTGCAAAAAAACGAGAATTTGAAGACAGTGGACCTCTTATTCTGATGCAATAGTGTCATTTGTTTAAAATATGCATATGCATGTTTCAGAGGATATAAAAAGGACAAGTAGCCTCTACTTCTTTACATTCAATTGTAGTTCAACCATCTATCCTACTACTGTAATGGATAGAATAAATTTACACCTTGTTAATTTTATTGAAAAATTAAACATTTTTTTTTTTAGCATTTTGCAACTACAGCTCCCACAAGGCTTTTGTAACCATGCCAGGAGCTATAGGGCACCATACAACAGCCTTGTCATGTTACGTCGTGTCACTTGATGCCTTTAGCATACGACAGATGTGTCACACAGACAAAAGTAGTCAAGGAACGGCAGCATGTGCTGAATGTGATAAAAAATTGTTGCCTTTCTAGATCATCAACCTCTGTCTGGACTGACAAAGTCACATGACAACTCAAGATGACAGCCAAGGGTGAGTGGGCTTACACGGAAAACAACAGGCCCTGGTGTTCCGATTCATGTCACACAGTCCTGTTTGTTGACTTTGAGAAATGGTATATATTGTGGATGAATGCAAAAATAATCATCATTTTATCTCTGTTGGAACGCTTGAGTGCTTTTATTTGACTACTTTTAGATGGCAGCTGTTTGAGAATCATCCAGTTTCTTCCCAATATTAATATCAATCTAAATAAGTTCTCTTTGTTCAAATAAACTGAATAAAATGGGAAATTTGACCATTTAGTGTCACTAGTTTAATGTTAGTTTAAGTCACTTCCTTAGGTGATGGTCTGAACTTTATATCAGACTTGTGATTCTCAGTGGACTTTGGAAAACTGATATCATCAGACACACATGCACATGTATATATTTGATAACAACGTCAAGCTGATTTTTTTTAACATTTGACATAATCACAATGTGATGATTGTATAGGTTGTATAAGCATTAGGAAAAAAATTACTATCATATATCACTGCAACTGCAAACATAAGTTGATAGAGACACAGTCACAATGATGATGGGTGACAGTTATGTTCAACAATAAATAAAATATCATAAATAAATGGTTAAAAAAATAAAAATAACTAAACTAAAATGAAACATTTTGAATGTGGATTTTAAAAATTGACATTAAAAAGCAAATACAACAAGCGGTGTACTTGTAGCAGCACTATCACCACTGAAACTTACTGATAACACAACCATGTAAAACTAACAGAGAAATCATGTCAATCAAATGATGCACAATAAAATGTTAGAAAAAATTAATCGTCTATAATACGGCGAAACATGTCAGTACAATGTCATCCCATGTCTGAGCCAAGTACACATGCAGTCCAACAGCCAGGTCTACTCAGCAGCAACATCTGTGCCACATTCCTCTCCCATTCACACAAGTGTAAAGACAGCAGAATGGTAGCCTCCAGCTAACCCCAAACACTGCCGATTAGCAACGCCACGCTGGCTGACGACACAATACGGAGCGTTGAGAGGAGCTAACAGGCCGTGCGCTGTTTGTATGTGGAGCAGGTGTGCCGGAAAAGCATTAAACACGCACACACATTCATTCATGCATTCCTCATGTGCACCTTCAGATTCATCATAGGCTCATCAGAAACCCACACATACATACAGGCCAGATGGGTGGTTATAGATCGACTTGGGCCATGAGCCAGCGGCAAGCAGCACGGTCATTAGAGGGAAGAGGGCGAGGAGAAAAGATGAGGGAGGAAGAAGGAAGTAAATCTGCGAGGGGAAACCTAAACCTCCTGGGAGCCTTTTGTCTCTCCGGCTCTCTGGATCACATTAGGAGGAACATAAAACTTTATATTGTCTTAGATGAAATTTTAACTTTGTTTTAGATCGGGGTCTCGCCCTAGAATTAATGTTGGCCCCTGGACAAGCATCGAGCTGATGCACCACTCGAAATCTCCACTGAGACCGATGCTAATTAAATTCTTTCAGGCAGTGTGACATCTCAGGTGCAGGCTGCTAAATGCTGATGGGATGCTGGAGTGAACGCAGGTTTTCTGCCAACAGCTATTTTATCTGTAAGAGTAATAGATAGTATTGAACCTCAGAAGTTTTTTATTTTTTTTGGTGCTGTAAAATGTGGCTGTGGGATAGATTTTAAGTACAAAAAGCTGGCAGTGAATGTCTGGTCAGATTCTTAATCTTGTTTGTAGGATTTGGGTTTATCAGGTTTGCTTTTTGTCAAAGCCAGTATCAATTCCCACTCCTTAAATCAAAATCCTCTTATCAAGTTTAATTAGATTTAGCTTTAAACATTTGCTAGGAGCTATTAACAACTTAAACTTGATCTGCTGTAAGCTTCAGTTGGTTCAGATGGCAGAAACACAGCAGTCGTGAGTTGTAACCTACTTATTGTTCATAAACCATAGTTTGTATTTGTAGAGGACAAGTGTGTTTGGATACTATATCCATATGGATTACTCCAAATAAAAGCAACTTGGCAACAAAGAGGGAAAAATTAAAGTTATACCTTGCACCAGGTTTTCACCTGATCTGCTGCTGGTGTGATTTTTCATTCTTAACCAGCGAAAATGATGCCAGTGTGAAAAGATTCCTTAATATTTTGTCACCCTTTGCCAATAAATTAAAGTAAGGTGAGATAAAAGTTAGCATCATAGCTTAATACTTCCAGAGCAGCACCTCTGAGTTCTTTGGTTAAATAGAAATAAAGGGATTTGTAGAAAAACAAGTTTATATCCCTCAAAGTAAGAATTTGCGAAAAATTATTGTATTTAATTGGTACAGACACTTTGGTACTTTGCTTCAGGATCAGAATCAAAACATTTTCACTCATCCCGAGCGAGAGAAACAGACAGTGTGAATTTATTGCTTCAATTTGTTTTTTTATGCGTGTGTTTTTCGGTGTGTGAGTGTGTGTATGAGTGTGGAGTGTTTATTTAGGTAGTAAATCCCCAGCAGCAGGCAATGTGGCTGTGTGTCAGGACTTACTCATCGGTGTTTGGGGAAGGGATTATGAGGGATGAGAGACCTACATCCACACAAAACAGGATGAAGGGAAGAACCCAGAGAGAAAGAGTCCATTTACAAACAGCAGGCGTGTTCTCCT
This sequence comes from Acanthurus leucopareius, assembly GCA_029814765.1. NCBI lineage: Eukaryota > Metazoa > Chordata > Actinopteri > Acanthuriformes > Acanthuridae > Acanthurus > Acanthurus leucopareius. The sequence continues at coordinate 72,268 of JAQMCX010000027.1, forward strand.
CCTGTCTCTTCTCCTCTTTTGTTCTCCTATGCCATTTAGCGAGTGCTTTTATCTGAAGTGCCTCACCGTACCGTACCGTGCATACATTTTTAGCATTCATGGCTCCGCTGGGAATGCAAAGCCAGCCCACTCTCAACCACCGCCACCCTGGCGAAGGCGGTGCCATGCTCTGCCAATGGAGCTATGCAGGACCACACACTTCTTTCCTCCTCATTAGTCCCTCTCTGCAGTCGCTTCTGTAGATTATTAGAGTAACATCCTGCTTCTCGCGACAGCTGCCTCGGTCACGGTTGCACCACATGCCCTTTTGTGTGTGTGTGAGGATCGGGCAGACTGTGGAGGGCTGCAGTGTGCTGAAAAACTTTCATCTGCAAATTCAGTTTTTATATTTTAAGAAAGCTTTTAAGCAGTTTGCTGATTATGTCTTCAACAAGAAAAACTTACTTGGCAAAATACTCATAAATAAGCTTATTTCAGTGTCTGTCATGACAGTGTTTAATGAGAGAGGCTGACTGCAGTTCCCCTCAGCTCCAAGGAGATTTGTAGCATCTTTCAGCTCATTGTTTTGGTTTTCCAGCTCGTAATTTTGTGGGTTTGGTTCAGTCTTACTGCTCCCATAGCATTTATTGCATTTGTTTTCAACATAAAAGAGACATTGTTCTGTGAATGCAGCGTGTGTGGGCAACTGTGCATCATGCCAAGTTAAAAGGTGATAATATGTCACAGTTGTGTAAACCACCCAAATCAAATGTAACAGCATAATCTCAACTCATCCTCCACTAACCAGTCATGTGATCACATCAGATAAGCTGGTTGCTCTTAGTGATGAGGTTTACAAGTTGCATTTTAAAAAACTCAAACAAAATTAATCAGTTAACTTAAAGTGTGATGCTTTTTTCAAATAATGAATTTCTAAGCTACTATTTTTCCTTTAACTGAGTAACTTTTTGACCGGAGCTCTATGAGTTGCGCATTTTGCTCCATCCAAGTCCCGTCAGCAGTGCCTGATACTGTGCATGATGGATGGTCAAAAACACACTGCCAACATGCCACAACAAGCTTTAAGAAAAAGGAACCCATGATCCCCTTGTCTCCTCCTCTCTGTCCTTTTTTTCCATCTTCTCCTCCATCACTCTGTCGCAGGTCCTCTACAGCTCACCCCGAGCTGTCAGGCCCAAATCAGGGGGAACAGATGAGAAACAAATGGGTTTTGTCTGGCACACATGAAGGAGGGAGATACGCTTATCAGGGCTTCAGTGGTGGGCTTTACCAAACACACCTCAGCTGCCCTAAGCCACAGCTGTGACTTCCACTTTCGCCCTTCCTCCTCTTCCTTGCTACCTGCCATTTTATCTGAGGAATGTGGGAGTAGAAGGAGGCCAGGGATGGAGGGATAGAGGAAGATGGATGAAGGGAGAGGAGGGATAAAGGGGAAAGGATGAACTTCCTGGGTGCTGACAGACTTGCTCTTCACGCCGACACCTTCTCCTGAGCCCAGGAGGATTAAAGCCTCAATGAGAGCCTTGGAAGCCCCTCCTTGGTGACTCCCACCCTCTCAGCCACCCTTTATCCAATCATCCCTCAGCAGTCCTCTCTGTTTTTCTGCTTAAAACCAGCCACATCCTTATTCTTACAGTAGGACATTTTGCAGCTGTCACACAAATAAAAAACCTTGTGCTTGGCATTCTGGCAGTTTTCAGCTCAATGGAAACGGAAGTTTGAGCTTCATGGTCTAAATCATAAAAGGGTTCAGCAAGACAGTGACCCTTTGAATGGAATGTGTTAAAGATAATCCCCATAAAGGTAGATCAGGGAAGGGAATCAGGGAAGACAACAGAGGTCAACAGACATGGCTGAGTCAGTTAAGTCTGTTTCATAAAGACTTTAGCATTGACAACACCGATTCGATGGATGTATGGAGATAGAGCCCCATAAAAATATAATAATATATAATATATAAAAATATTTTTCTCCTCACTTGTGCTAGAGGCCCTATTTGATGGATACTCACACCAAGTCTGATTTTTACTTTTGTCGTTACTTAAGAAATTTGTGTAAATCCTGCGCAGAATCAGGCATGACACGATTTTTGTGACACAAAACTAACTATTGAGCCAATTGTAGTCCAGCATACAAATTATAGTGTACAAGTGATGTAAAAAGTGAGAATGGAGATTAGTATTTCCCAGATGGTAATTCTGTCACAGAGTCGAGCTCGGGCTTGTCACAGTTCAGCAGCAGCGAGAGCCGAAATACTCTCCCATGCTCCTCCTCTTGTGTCAAGTTCATGGTTTTCATGTTCATAGCTTGTGAGACTTTTATCTTTCAATGTCCCTTTCAAACAATGTCATGTTTTTGAGATAAAGAACAACAACCCTAAGATATAATAAATATGTGGTGGGCAGTGTAAACATTGTGGCAGACAACCACAAATAACTGCATGTGTGGGAAACCCTGGGTTTTTTAGTGAAGGCGGAGCCCAGACTGCACTGAGCAATTAAAGCAGCTAAAACACTGTTTATTTGCAAATCAGATATTGTGAAAGTTTAAATATACACAGTAATATTCAAACCAGAGTATTGCTACATAGCTTTGTGTCAAAAACAGGAAAGACTCTGACTCTTCCTTAGCTTTGGGTTTTTGTTCAACAAATCGTGACGTTTTAACGTGTCAGCCCTGTGTCTGAGGATATGTGATGGGACATTTCTCTCTTTTTCAATTGGTGACATCATACTGGGGGCAAATTTAGAACAGTTTGGTCCAATGGTGTGATGTTGATGCATCAAAATGTTGATGACACAGCAAAGAAACACACTGCATGCTTCAGCAACATTTAGAAAGAACCTCTAATCTCAAAAATCCACCACATGGTTCTTGTTCCATATTATCACCATCCGTGGTGGCAGAGCAGGCATGGGACGGACACTGACACCGTGTGCTGAGAAATTCACTCGGGGCCATTTAAAAACTCATCGACTGTAATATCATCCTATTGTGCAACATTCACTGTCAACACCATCCACTTAATGCGGCCACAGATGCGCGTATCGGTCGTCGCTGGCACCGAATCTGTGACATGCGACATCTGTCCCGCTGACCGCAGGGCCACCCTGATGCTCTCATCCATTTACGGCAAGGCAGTGAGTGCTTCAGTCATGACGAGAGGCCCAGAGGCAGAGCTGGCAGAGCTCAGGAGTGTTTGCGAGAGTAGGTTAGTGAGTGATTGAACGCAGCCCGCTGTGATGTGTGTGTGTCAGAAGCAAAGAATTGTGTCACATATTGGATGGTGATGTGCAACGCTGACTGATTCTGCTGAAAGACACCTCATTTGCGAAGTGTGAGCTTGTAGTGTGTGCGTGCACGTGAGTGTCTCGGGATGCGTGTGTGTGTGTGTGTGTGAGTGTGTTTGCGTGCCTTTGTATGCATACATCTGTGAACTTCACTGCAGTGTTAATGAGAAGCAGAACAGCCTGGAGGTGTGTGTATGTGTGTATGTGTGTGTGTGTGTGTGTCTGTGTGTATGTTTGTGTGTGTGTCTGTGAATGAGTATGAGCTCTCATCTCCGGTGTCAGATCATCGCCTCAAAGAGAGGAAGCAGAGAGGTGAATATTTATGCCAAACAGGGGAAATTCCTCTTTATGAAGACAAATACAGGATGAGACGATGCCGGGAAGAGTTTCAGCATTAAAAACAGTCTCAAAGATTCATTAGCTGTTATTAAGATGTACTTGTATTCCCATTTTAATCATCTGTGTCATGATCTTTTATCTTATTTGATCTAAATTACATTTGAGAACAATGAAAAACATACAATCTGTCTTAAAAAGTGAGTATTTTATATTCAAAGCATCAATTAATCACCAGGAAACATTAAATAGGCAAGAATTTGTCTAAATGACGCTGCCACAGAGACTTTCTGACAACAGTTTATACTGAGACATATGGTAAAATATAAACAGCACTGTGCAGACGATATACAAAGACATGACAAGACATACTGTACCCTGCAGGGTAGACTATACATACACTGCCACATATAAATATCCAGTATTTTTTAACAGCGTGGATTTTGTGCTTATTACAGATAGTATAAACATTTTAGTTGACAAGTGTTTGTGCCCATAAACCACCAAAAAGGCAATTATCTTTGCTTCTTCTTCTATTATGTTCCCATAATGTTCCTCCTCCCTCCCTCTGTTCTCCCTGTGAGTGATGAATCCAAGTGAGCACAGCTGGTTTGTGACCCTTCAGAGGGTCTCTGTCTCCTCCAGGAACCCCCCAAATCCCTCTCAGCCACTCTTTGGTGTGTTCCTCAGCACGGCTAAGGACACCATCCAAGAGCGAGTACGCTACTTGGACACGAAAGCAGACGCTCGTGTGCAGGTGCCAGAATTGAGACTTAGGTTTCAAGAGGAAGGATCTCTCAAATATGTGATATGATAGCACAGAAAACCAGGCAGTGTAGGAAACTAGGGCTTGATATCTGTGCCAGTATAGCACTAGAGATTCAGTACTGATACCATGATCCACCATAATTTAGAGAACCTAACCATGTTATTATTTTATTTCATTTTATTTTTTCGAAAATGATCCACCATGAAACAGGAGAAGGAGGCAGAGATTTCAGTCTGATAGGTGAAAAGGTCAGAAAGGTCATTTACATTCCCTCCATGTGCTGTCTGCCTCAAACCTGCTTCACATCTGCTGCTGAGCTGAAAAGAGCAATGTTGTTCCTTCCAATTAAGACACTCCGACACACACACATCCCCACCGCTACTGCCGCCGCTGACCGCTGTGTGTCCGTCTGTCTGCCTTTGGCTTTGTCCACCCTGATTTCCCCACTGGCCTGTTCTCTTATTAAACATGTATGAATATGTTTTTAATTTATGCCACAATTCACTCAGTTAAACCCTGAATGTACAACATTGTCTGTCTTGTCGTTGAAAAGTCAATATTTTGACACATGTTAAATTTGGAGAGGTTGCAGCTTGGTTGAGTTTTTGGAATCAAAAATACTTGGTTAGGTTGAGGAAAATCTTGGCTTAAGTTAAAGGAAGTACTTTGTTTACACAGGTTTTACACATATGTAAAGTTATATATATTAATTAAGCCTGAAAGTTAAAGAAGTCTCTTTTCATTGACCTTTACTTTCACATGGAAATCAGACAGTGGTCTTCAGGGTGAAAGTCTTCTAGGCGTTTTGCCTGTCAATCAACACCAACCCTTCACTTGCTTAGCTTTTTATCACATGACCTGTCATCCTTTGTTCCTGTCACAATTACTGAGGCCACCATTGGTCACTATGTAAGAATTCATGGAAATATTGATTATTGATCGGGATAGGTTGCTTGCACAATTGATTTTAATTGACCATTGTTTAGTAGGGACTGTCTGTTTGGTTTTTTCTAATCATTTATTTTAATTACTTGAAAGCTGCTGTTCTAAAAAAAAAAAAAGTGATGAAAAAATGAACAGCTTCAAATATTTTTTCATTCCCTTCATTTCATCTGTGAAATGTCACACACTGTGCAGGTTTGGGTCACATCTCTTAAATTAAAAAAAACAAAAATATTAGGAAATCCATGTCAAAAGTGGTTCTTTATTATGTCAGAAATAGATATTGGTCTCTAAATCTATAAACTCTCAAATATCGATAATAGCTTTGGCCTCAAAAACCAGGATATAATAGAATGCTCATGTATGTTACTTTCCACCTGCGGTTAATAATTATATTTCATATTTTTTTAAAGCTCAAGCTCAACTAAAAAAATAGGTCATTTGAGAAGAACTAAAGCCCAGTTAGGGCCTTTGATGTCTAATTTAAAACAATTAAAAAGCAGACCTGAATCCTGGATGCTGCATGTTGAGCTTTAGGGACTTTCCCCTCAAGATGTTGGTGTCACATTTTGGAAACAACCCCGCAAGTCCTCAGGGTTCAGCAGCCACCAGCCTCCATCTGAGTCCTGCAGCTCCTGCTCTTGTCACCTGACACCATCTGCATGCTAACAGGCCTGTGAGAGCCTCTTCAGGCTGGCCGGCACACACACCGCAGGGCCCCGCTGCGCTGTCCGGTGACAAGTGTGGAGGGACAAGAGCCAGAAGGCACACAGGAATGCAGCAGACACTCTGAATGCATGTGTTTCTCTCATACCCTGTACGGCTTAAGAATGAAAGAATTGCTCTTGCTAGCTTGTTGAAGACGATACATGTTGTTTTCTTAGTTCTCTTGCCTCTGGCTAACCTGTGTCTCTTCGAGAATCTTAACCAGCCAGCTAGAAAGAAAAGTCCTTTCACTTCCTGTTAATGTCACAATAACTGTCTTTCCTCATTAACTTTTTAATATGAAACAATTTTTTAACTGACTAGTTGTTTAATGTCACTCAAGTCCGTGTCAGAAACACTGGATGTTTAACTAAGAACATTTTCTTAAAAATTAGTGGAAGCAGAAAAAAAATGTACTTCTAGACCACCAGTTTTTTAGCTAGTTATATAAATGTAATTAAAGTCAGAGATTTTACACAGAAAGGTGACAAAAAAGACAAAAAAAATTTGACGTGATGCAGGTGAATCCTGCTACAGCTCATATTATATTATCAAACATATTATTGCCATTTTACAAAGGAAAAATGACTGGCTTAAGGTACTAGCCAAGGGACATACTGTATTATTTTTATTATTAACAGAGTCTATGAAAACATAAAAAAAAACCCAAAACAAACAAAAAAACACTTAATCAATTTTAAGAACACATACTGGCTGTGTAGTAGAGGCCTGTTATATCTTATTCGTCTTATTGCCGTACAATTGCACTACAGTTTATTTTGACATCATGCATTTTAACCCACTGATGAAAATAATCCCAAATACTTGCTGTTTTTACACAGGTCTAAGTTATGTTGCTAAAGAACTGCAATGCCCAGCTGTTTAAGATAGTTTACAAGTCTTTTTAAGAATATAAATCTGTATTTTTATGAGCTATTTTTAAAAGATTTACACCCTCAGTCCGAATCCCTGGGTTTATGGCTGAATGTGGCAGATGGTAGAGAATTAAGAAAATGTGAAGAACAGGACAAAAAAAACAGTTGGTTTTGGTCTTTTTCATGGGATTTGTCAACAACAAATTGGCTTCGTAGTTAGTTTAAATAACTAAATTTGGATAAATAAGTCTCACCAGTGTTACTGGTGGTAATATTGCATGGTATGAAAAATCAGCATCTTTCCTTTTGGTATTGACACTTAAATATCTAATTTAATGGTTTGGTTTATCAACTTATAGGGGTGTTGATTTGATTTGATTTACTATATTTATGTGACAAGACCGAATCGAACTTATTTCCATTGTGAATAGGAAGACATCTTGATGAGTCTGGGCCAATGGCTTCTTTAAAGCATGATTTAGAAGAACAATCACTATTGATTAGTAGGCCTGTACAGTTTTAAAGGACCTGCCAACCATTTAAATCAAGTCAGGTCAAGTCAGTTTTTATTTTATGTAGCGTCAAATCAAGACATAAGTTGTCTCATAAAAATTTACATATAGAGTAGGTTTAGACCACACACATTTATGCAGAAGCCATGCAGTGATTTACTGCTCATCTGCTGGCTAGTTTTAAAAAAAGCCCATCTCTATGACTTATTATATGAATGAGTAGTCAAGTTTCACTAAAAAAGCAGAGTTTTTGCTGGAGTGTTGTGACTGTGTGTGTGCGCTGTCACTCCTGACCTGAGCTTAATCATTTGAGGGATTATGGGGATTTGAGTCTTTACCTGCCGTGAGAAAAGGCGACCTAATCAGTCTGTCTGCTTGTGACGACCGCAGCCTCGGTTTCAGCGTCGGACCTTCTCATGTCGTATGAAATCTAACAGGTCCAGACATGCCTCACACACACACTCACAGACAACCCCTCAGATAGGCAGGGACACACTGTTTATCAAATGAGTTTCCTGCGACCTCATACCACCCCAGCATACACACACAAATAAGCACCTACTCAAACACACAGAGCTGCGAGTAAAGCCACCTGTGTGTATAGTGGTCAGGACAGAGCAGTTTGCTTTACCTGACTGATGATCGCTCAGGCTGTCAGAGCAGTAGAGAGGCTTTGTTGAGGTGGATTAGCCGCCTGCAGGGTAGGGCTCAGGTTACTCCCTGGGTTAGGCTCAGCTAGCGCCTAATGACAGAGTAAAGGTGCACTCTGTGACCTGTAGGTGTTAAACTGAGACCTCTTCCCAACTATGATGACCTGGCTCCGCGATCGGACAGGTTGAATGTGCGAGATGACGTCTTAACTCTCGTCACATAACCGATTTCCTATGTGATTGACCTTAAACGTCAGCAGTGATTCGAAGTAAATGAAATGATGGAAAGACTGCAGAATGAGTAAAAACAGTTGTCAAAAACTGTGGTTTATATCCATGTAAGCAAAAATATGAATAGGTTAATCTAAACTGAACTCTAAATCTGCAGCTTCTCAGTCGATTACTCACTAATTGGTCATTAGGATCTTAGCTTGACCTAGAAACCTTTGGACAATCAGTCTTTTTTATGGTCTTTTGATGGAGAATGTGCTAGTAGTCAATAACCATTAAAGGAAAACTAAGTCGTAAGAGATCAATCTGTAAAAATATCTGTAAAACACTTAATTGTTTTAGTGGTGTCGTGGTTTGTGTCATCTGTAAATGACTTATACCTGATGACAATGGTGCATCTCAAAACTAGTAGAAACATGGGCGGGTCAGCTAAATATCACCAATGCTTCACATACACCAGGAAAACAAAACTTGATTACTCTTAATAGCTTTTTACTGACTGTCAATATAAATGCACCAACAGGTATCCATCTCACTTAAAAGCAACCTAAAGACAAAGTAAAGGATGTCATATCAACTTAATACTTTAGACAACACTTTAGTACATCAGCAAAAAAAGAGTACTCAAGTGAAATTTATGTTTTTATAATGCAACGACTTAAAAGCAAAGTCTCCGAAAGTAAAAGTTAACAAAGGTAATTATGTTGCAGTAACAGGAGTGCAGTTCATTTGTATCTTTTTCACATTGCTTTATTAGTAACTAGCTTGTGTGACAACTAATTTAAGCTAATTCAACCAATTTTTTTCTTAGGAATATGAGTCACCGAGCACAGTATTACCTTCAATTATAAGTATTTAAAAGCAACTCTGACAGAGTGGAAGGAACAGGAATTAGTTGGGTCCCAGCGGCTCATTTCTGTTCGAGGCTTACAGCAGGGTGAACGGGTCTTACTTCCAGTCATGTTTGCAAGAGTTTTCACCAGAGTACCTCATAAATAGTGAGAAATTAGGGAAAGTAGTAAATGTGATGAATGCTAACACTAACAGAGTTTTGGAGTCTTTACAGTTAAGTTTATGTAGCCTCAGCTGAATAATGTGTTTACTTCTCCACTGAGTTATGATGTTCACTTTGATTTGACTTAATTTCACCCAAACAGTTTTGTGTAGAATAACAAGAAATATGTCCAAATGTTTGTGTCTCTGTGATTATAATAGCTTTGCTGTAGCTGCTCAAAGCCTCCCTGTCCATGTAATTGGCTGTTGTTGAGAGGGTAAACACTATCTGAGAAGTGTTGAGCCTGTGAAGTGTTTGGTGTGTGCGTTAACGTGCTGAGTGCTGAGTGCAGTGCGTTCAGCATGTGTGTGTGTGTGTGTGTGCGCGCTGACTGATGCTGGTTAGAGTGATTTTAACTTTGGCCCTCATACCTAAACTGTCTCTTTCGTGCACACGGACGTTTTATTTCGGTGGTCGCAGTTCTGAAGGTGAACCAATCAGCAGAAACACACACTGCCGTTAGCGGCTCCAGGATGTATTTACATGTCAGTCTGGAAAAGTGGCAGATACTCTTGACTTCTCTGAGTTACTGCCGTCTCTCAGACTTGCTTACATTTCTTGCAGTGTTCTTGTAGTTTTGCATGATCTTTCCTTATCAGGTATATCTCTAACTTGGTGATTCACTCATGGTGATTTAACATTTTTGAGCACCAGTCTAAAACAAAAAACTGAAGCTTCATTAAAGCTTTGGGATCATGCATTGGCACGAAGGATGCAAAATAATTTCTGTGTTGGCATTCATCAAATGTTTGTTTGAAATGTCATGAATAATTACACTGAGTAGGATAGAAACACAATGTCCAATCAAACTCAAGTTTTTTATAATGTAGTCAAGGTGTTTTCAGCACAAACGGAAATTACAAGTTTGTGTTCCAAAGTAACAACATTCCCATCAGCAAATGTTACCATACCAACACTGAATTGAGATGGTGAATGTGGTAAGCATTGTACCCAGGGAATATCAGTGTGTTAACATAGCATCATGAGCCTGTTAGCATGTTGATGTTAGCATTTAGTTCAAAGCAATGCAATTCCTAGTCAGCCTGTTCTCATTCCCAAGTGGTCAAATACCAACAATTTGTCACAACCCTCAGCATCTTGTACAGACACAAAAGCTACCTTTTTGTTGTCTCTATGAGATGTTATGAAATGGTTGCAGGTTTAGACACAGAATCATTTGGTAAGGCTTTGGAAAAAATCATTATATAATGTTATATGCCTGACGTTTGAGGCATCCATCCTTCCTGACGTCTATGTGAGACTCCGAGGGATTTGACAAAATGTTGTATCTGACCACATGGGAATGAACGGTCTAGTGTAAGTACAGTCTCACAGAGCCATTAGCATGTCTGTAGACTCCCAGTCGGACAAAAGTCCAAAAGACTATCATTTTAATTCTATGTATTACATTTAGTGATTCTGTGCAACTGTAATATCTCTAACTTATGAATAATTTTGCTGTGCAAGATTAATACAGATTCTTCTTGCAAACACAGTACTTTTACTCTCGTAAAACTGTACTTAAGATTGACAAATGGTATAAAAAATTAGTATACTGCTTCCAGGTCACACTAGATATTAAAAAGACAATAGAATCCGATTGACATGAGCTGTGACACTGTTTACAAAAAAAAGCTCGTGAAGCAAGAGTTCAGCATCGTGACAAGTTGACACCAGCACTACATCATGATGTGATTCTGCTGAAACAGGATCACCTTTTTATTGAACTGCTACCACGCCCCGGTCAAATAACGTCGGCATGGACTCGGCTCCGAAACGGAGCTCTGCTAATTGCTGCAGTGATTGAACCTGTGGCTGTTTTGATAACCAAATGGTCTCTTCCACTGCTAAGTTGCACTCCCCCCTCGGGCTCAAACACTAGAGGACAGGAAGAATGTACATTAGGGGCCAAAGTACTCAAAGTCGTAAAAAGTAATGACAGCGTCTGCTGATGTTGGCGAGCAGCTACAGTACAGTCCGACCGTGTGCCTACAGTCCATTATTTGAAGACGTAGTGTGAGTGGTCGTATCTTTTTACAACGTTCCTAATGGTTATGGATGAAAATGATGGCACACATGATGACGCCGCTCTTTCCACAAGGCGATAATGGCGGTCACATGCCATTTAGAGCGGGAGAGAGGTTAGTAATAGCACTGGAAGGACAGAGAGAGGGAGGAAGAGACAGAGGGTTAGGGGTTTATTAAAACGATTAGATGCAGGGTTAAGATGGCAGCCCTGAGCTTGAGTGGAAGAAGAGCAGGCGGAGAGATGAAGAGAGGGATAGTAGTGTAAAATGAGCACAGAGGAAGGGTTAAGATGGCAGGGCCAGCTCTGCTTCGCTCCTTCTATCTCCCCAGGGGGTAGATGAGAGATGAGAATGCCTGTCATTCAGTGAAGGGGAGTATATTTATCCAACCCTCCACCCCACTGTCTCTACTGACTCCCACTGAATATGTTTCTATCCCTGTCTGAGCTCTTTCCTTTTCTCTTTTTCTTCTTTTAAATCTTTCATTTTCAATTTTCTCCCTTCATTTTCTCCTCTTTTTTCATCCTCATATATTCCTTTGTCTCTTTGTCTTTGACCACCATCCCATCCCATTCCATCTAAGGCACTGATATGGTCATTTGTGAGTGCAATGAATCAATATTCTGATATCAATATGGGTGTTGTTCTGGTGACAATGATGATACAATGTAGCAAAGGTGTGCAGAATCACTTACACAACATTATTCCAAACAGTGATCCACCTGCAATTGTGTTGCTTGCATTGCTCTATTTGTTTATTTATGTGTTTGTTTTTATCAATCAGTTGCAAATGATGCATCTTTTGACACTGGAGCCACTTTTAATGCTTATCCATGAAAATATGGAGAGTTTCACATATACATACGAGTCCAACCACCAAACCAGACGAGCCAGGCCAGAGGAGAGGGAAGAGAGCCGGGATAAGAGCCATTAGCAAAGCTTAATGCGGCCCTGGCAAATGTCCGGTTGCAGGAAAATGAAATTAATAAAGTGGAACCAGGTTTGCCAAGCCATGGAAAATTTTTCCACATTTTTACAGAGACCTGATCCTGTATTAAGTTGTTGCACTTGGTGGGCGGACTGACTTTCAAGCCAACAGAACATAGGACTCCTGCAAAGGGAAAAGAAAGATGGACTCTGTGTTTTACATCAGCGATGCTTGAAGTCAAAGTTGATAAACAGAGGAACAACTTTAAATGTAAGGGTGTTGATCAAGTTGTCAGATTTCATTCACTCAGACAAAAGTTAAAAAAAGCACAGTTGAATTGTTTCCTAGCAGTATATGTGTTTATCTATAAATGTATATTAACCCTTTAAGATCCTGTAATACTTTTGTCTTCTCTTATTCCCCAATATTGAGGAAAATTTTGTAACTAGCGAACTTAGGCATCCTGCAAGCTATTCAGTGTTGGTTGATTGAGTGCTTTTAAGATTTAATCATCAAATATACAAATATAAACATTATTTGTTAGCTGAAATATATAAAACTTAAATCCTGTTAGATTGGATTAAGCATTAAGGAAGATTTTGATCTGATGGATCACATACTGGATTCACATGCAGTAAAATAAGCTGCCGGGCTGAAGACACTAGTTCTGTTGAAGTGTGTTTGTACCAGACAGTGTGCAATATGGAGGATGAATTACAGTCAGGGATTCAAATTATCAATCTTTCAGTCAAAGTCCACCCTTCTAACTTTTTTAACCCCTGCTGCCTCTGTGTGTGCGCGGGTGTTTGTGTGTCTGCACGAACTGTAGATCTTCACATATGCTTGGAATTTGGAGCACCTCTCAGGTCCATTTATGCTCTGTAGCAGTGGGAAACCGTTTTGTATGCATTGAAATTTGCCCACTGAAAGTTCCAAAAGACAGGCCATTACCTCACTGACAGTACGCCTTGCACTGCGCTGAATATGTGAATGAGGAACATGGCGCTGACACTGGAATGCTACAGCGGGTGTGAATATGAAATACAGCCTCTTCAGGTGGTACGCGCGAATTTGAGCCCTGGTATTCTAGAGGCGGCGTGTGTAATTCAGAGCCGGGCCTCTTTTAAGGCGGCTTCTGCAGATCTGAGATGGTCTCCGGTTTGCAGGCTGATGGACGAGTCTTTGACAGACATTCTGTGTCAAGGGGAAGGGGTGTGGGGCGTGAAGGGGCCCTGCAGGGGCAGATTGAGTGGGCCAGGTGGTACGGCTGGGCGCTGGCATGCGGGGCACTCGGAAGGCACTTCTATGTTTAGCCCTTACATGATGTTACATGTGCTGTTTTTTCTGGGCCTGCTGTTGGATGTAAAGGGGACAGAGCTCGGCCTTCTAAATGGCTCTTCAACTGTACTTCTTTACAATGGACACTTCAGATTTCTCACATAAGCTTCTCTTCTTATAATCCTTTACACTATAAAACATCACACAGAAATGAATCATTAACTTAATTTAAATACTTTAAAACATAAGTTTTACTTTTCAATCCTTATCATTAATTTTATGTGCAAATATGTTTTGGTAATTTTAGTGTAATTCAAAGACACTTCAAATTAGATGAACTCATGTTATAAATGGAACTAGAAGTGAATCTATATCATGAGTTCATATAATTTGAAGCGTCTGAGCTTGAGTAAACAGCTGAATTGAAGCAGTACCGAGAGTCAAATGATTTCAATCAAGGCAGCATGCTAAAGTACAAAAACCTTCATAGATAAAGTAATACCGTAAAAAATGTTTAGATGACCAAGTAAGAAATTCCGTCACCTGCTATTGTTTTGCAGTGAGGGTGGACACCTTTGAGACAGCTATCGTAAAATCTGTAGAAAAAAGACAAACCTTTGTGAAACAGAAAATTAAAGGTCAACTTCTTGTTATTTGCGTTAACTGACCCTGCAGTGAATCAGTAGATTTCCACATTTTGGAACCAGATGCAAACTGAGTGCATCTCATACAGCCAAAGACTATTTGCAACGATTAGCCTGTTGTGTGTAAGGCTGTAATGTGGCTAACTCTGTAAGTCCAAAGCAGGGCGTTGTCAACAGAAACGCCTCTCTGGATAAATAACAGTTAAGAAAAAATACACACATATGAATCCATCCGCCCACATGTACGTGCACTTTGCAGACAAAGCTCAAATTATTCTGAGCTAAGGGCCACAGAGAGCAGCAGAAATCTGGCCTGGGACATAGCAGAGCGGTCCGACTGGCTGGACTGGCCAAAAATAATATGACCTGCCGCTATCCAACAGCTGACCAGCATTAAACTGAAGCGAGCCCCCTCACATGCAGAAACACACCTTTCAAATGATTAAATAAACTCACATCGGCGTGGAATCCAAAAAACATCATGGACACGTCCTCCTCATAAGTTCAGGGAACACGTGATGCGTATCCAGTCTCTATCTGCTGCTATCTGAACTTCAAAACTGACCCCAGATCAGCTATCATCGCGTTCCTCGCCACGATGAGCGTCACCTCGGCTAAAACCGAGCCAGTTGTGAAATCACTATATAGGAACCACATGTCAGCAGCTGCATGTCAGTTTGAGGAAGGATTTACTGCTTGGATGTGATGATGGAGAGGGCCATAAAGGAGAGATAGAGTCGCTGTTGATAGATCACCTCGCTGCGGGCCCGTTTCCAACTCTCTGGGAACACAAGCAGGCGCCTCCACACCTTGCCGAAGGAAAGGAAACATAAGACAGATGTGTATCTATTTTCTGACATTCTCAGTGTCAGAAACTTCCTTTTCATTTTCATTCACAGTCTGCCTCCCTGTTTTCGCATGTACAGTACGAGCCTGGGTTAAATTAGGCATTTCGAGGCAACCGATCCTCCCCTCTGCCCGTCATTATCGCTGCGTTTTAGGGAGCAGACTGCAGTGATTAGCCCCAGCCGCTGAACCGTGGGCCACCTCATTTAACACACCACTTGATGTAATTGTTATTGGAGTGGAGATACTAGCCTGCTGTTCAGACTGCAACACACAACAATAATTCTCTCTGTCTCACTTTGACAGTCGTTGGCGACACTGTCGCCGCCTGTTCTTGTTTGTGAGCCGGAAGAAAAAAGAGAAATCAAGATTTGGCAAAGGCGACAGAGAAGGAAATGTATGAATGGCAGCCAGATATGCAGCTACAGAGACCGTTTGTTGAACCTGAAACACAGAGGGAGAATTTTCGATACAAGTGAAGTGTGACTTTTGGAAAATATGACCATTTAAAACTGGGCAAGTTTAGCAAGTTTGCGGTTAGCGGTTTTTAAAAACTGGCATCACGAGTACATTTACCATTCAACAGCATTCAAATGACTATATAATCATTTCTTCTATCTATCTATCTATCTATCTATCTATCTATCTATCTATCTATCTATCTATCTATTTATCTATCTATCTATCTAAGGATTTATTTCTCCTTATACAACACAATGTTGCACATTGAAGGAAAAAGATGTAGTGTTTCATGCAACAGACAATAGAACACATACACAGGTTTCTACAAATGGATTAGGATAATACATAAGGTAGAGCAATACAGCTGTTAATATGTTAACATTAACAGTATGCAGTTTTTCTGAGTTAAACTCAGTTTTTTGTACTTTGAAGAAAACAGATGTGATCAAATACATTCTGTGTGCATTAATGCATATTATGCCATTTTTTTCCCTTTTACGATGATAGGAACAATGAGAACAATGAGAGTAAAATTAAACTGGATTGAACTATAAAGCTTATAAACTAATAAAGCTGGATAGCAAAACAAACTTAACAGTTGTGCATGTGACTCAGCAGTTGTTGATTTAATTCAATATATGAATTTTACATAACTTTTTTTTTCTTAACTTTATTGGACTTAACTGGTTTTTATTTTCACAACTCATTAAACTACTATGAACTTGATACGCAGCACACACAGAGTTGGGGTCATCCTCTCACCTGTACCTGCAGCAACATACACACACACTGGTAACAGCTTGCATTTGTTTTAAACACGGTGTGATGGATGCAAAGGATGCTATGTGCCTAATACAAGGGGGATAGAGAAGAAAACGGTCTAGTTGATCACTTAGTTGATGATTTGATTCCAAGTCCCCACCACATCTTCAAAAAAGTGTTTTCCACCGGAAGAATCATGAGGGACCACCATGACAAACAAGATGGAGCATCTCTCTGCCAGACCTTGTCTCCAGCTGCAGCCAGACCTATTCTCTAGCGTTCACAGCAAAGAGACAGAGAGAAAAATGCTGAAATTCAAGGACAGTTCAGAAGTCAACTTCTGCACTTATTACTTTTTTTTATGTTAAAAACCTATAGTAATACTTATACCCTCTGCTCTGTGTATGTGACCCTCGCCTTGCATGCTGTAATGGCCCCTTGGGAGACTTTAGAGACTCTCTGCTGTCAACCTTCAGGCTGTGCAGTCAATTGTAAAGCACTGACTGAAAAGTATGAGTTGCATTTTTTTCCATTGCAATACAAAGAAAAGAATTTCTCCTTAGTGATGCGTTTCTGTGCAAATGGACACCATGGTTTTCTCTGCTTTTCTCTGAGTGTAGGAGTGTGTCTTAGAGATTGTGCTGGGTAAGGAGCTGTTGACGTTAAGGGCCTTAGTATGTGACACTGGATCATATGTATAAACTCAGCTGCCTCACAACCAAGTGCAGGCACACACACACAAACACACACACATGCACGGACCACCTAGCTCTTATACAGGACCTATGGGAGTTTTAAATCAAAGATGTGCCCTTTCCCGTTCCCCTCTTACATCCCTAAAATTTTCTCACATCATTTTGGCTTTTTCTGTCTCATTTCTCTCACTACTCAATCTTTCACTCTGCCACTTCCAACCCCCCCCCCTTACCTCCTCTTTCTCTCTTTCAAACTCTGAATATAATCCTCTCTCGCTCTTTCTCTCCCCCCTCCCTCTTCTCAGAACCATGAACACAACAAATTTTCCAAGCCTTAGTTTTTAGCATTTCACCATCTCCCCACAAAACGCCTATTACTCAACCAAGTCAGCTCTACCGCACTTTGATGTGTGTGAGACCTCACTGGTGGATAAGTGCTGGTGTTGGAGTGTGTGCGTACATGCGCATGCAGTGGTGGTGGTGTGTGAGAGCTTTGCAGGCTTGTCATGGGCGGTTGATTGAGTCCAGACGCTGTGGGTTCCTCTCTTCACCGCCGTCCCCTCCCCCCTCCTCTGGTTGTGGGTTCAGAGTGTGGAAGGCCCAGGGCAGGCGGGGCTGCGGTTCTCTGGGGTGCAGTAAAGTGATAGGGCAGCACAGGGGGCTCGGATCGCCCCTGGGGAGGGAGGTCAGAGGTCTGACTCTGGGCCCCGCTGAGCGAGGATCAGGACTGTGTTAGTTGAGCGCGCTTCAGGTGGGGCCTTCCTGTAGAATTCAGAGCTGCTCAGGGTAACTCACATCTGAGTTTCTTAGTGTGTGTGTGCATGTGTGTGTGTGAGTGAGGGTGTTGCATTAGCCTTGCCTCTGAGTGATAGTGTATTCTTCCTTTTCTTTATTTTTTCCTCCTGAAAACAGCGGTGGAAATCAATTGAAATGTGCTCCACTCTTGGCTCTTTGAAAACCCTTAAATGTTTATATGTGTGAGGGAAAAAAGTCAAGCTTTTAGAAGTTTTTGAAATAGATATAAACAAACGTAAGTGGTTGAAAGTGAGTGAGTTTATATATTTTGTACAAGAATGGAAATTGAAGTCCTTTGGAATTTTTTCATAACTCAATGTTAAGCAGGTTTCATCCTGCTGGTAGGGCAGAAAGTAAGAGACCACACCGTGTTACATCAGTGAAACTCAGCACAAGTTAGAAATGCTCACACATTCATTTTTTTCAAAAGAAATTCTTGGTGTTGTGACATTAATTAACTCTGTCTCAAACTTTGCTTTGTTATGGTCTTGAATAAAAGGTAATTAGACCCAGAAAGACCACTAAATCATTGAATTTGATTTTTATGAAGGTGTGGAAACACTCGTGCTTAGATAAAATCTACATCTACATACAAATAAACCCCAATTAAAGCTAATGTGTGAGTGTGTTGGATGCTGTACATGTCATGTAAGCTCACAAACAAAAAAAAAGCAAGAAAAAAAGGTTGCCTATAGAAATTAGTAACTTTAAACATCAAAACATTCAAAACAAGCTTTTTTAAGTAGCGAGGATGACTGTGGATTTTTTTTACCCATTTTGCTTCTTTTATATTTAGTTGTTCAAGTTCAGACTAAACAAACATGAGTGTGTGAACATTTCCACCTATAGAGACGATGTAAAGAGAACCATGTGCATGTCTGCTGTCTGCTGTTCTCGTATAAACAAGCCTCTTAACTTCTAAATCTCGCTCAGAGCAACAGTTGTGCTCATTTAACAAAAGTGCAACAGTGCAGCAAATAGTTTCACTTAGGATTCATAAAAAGTAATTTTGCATTGTTGATAAAAGGAGGAAATTAGTCGGAAGAAAATGTAATAGAAGTTTTAATCTGTGTTGCACATTTCTAGGGGGAAAGGAAAGGCAGTTTCTCTGCAATTAAAAGAAGCAAAAACCTTAATTTCTAAATTACTAAATTAAAGAGCTTTTAGTAAAGAAGCAAGAAAAGGCTGCTGAGATGCACACAGAGCAGGAGCAGAGAGAAAGGAGGGACCGAGGTGAATGAAGCACTTCATGGGGAATTGAGTTTTGTTAAAGAGACTTTTTAAACTTCACCTTCCATCCCTCAGCAGCTCCTAAGATGGACGACAGTGAGGTCACTCCGTCACCTGGGCTCAGACACTGACCAAACACGGGCTCTCAGGCTGAATAATGGGCTGTCAGTCACCCCTGACCTCAGCTCAGAGTCTAAGGTGTCAGATCGATATCAGCCGAGCACAGTGAGCAGCTCGTCTGATGGGAGGCGTCCTGAGATGTTGAGCCGTTTTTTTTTTTCAACTGGTTGAACTGGCTGCTTGCTCTGCAGGAGTAAAATTGAAAAATCATTTATTTATTATACCATACCATAATATAACCACTATGTGTGCATTGATCCTTAGCATCCTGGTCCTCTGTAGATATGTGGCAGGTGCTGATGGGACATATTTTAGTAGGTTTATTTTAACAGGAGCCGCTGTGGGCCTCCTGAAGTTATGTGGCATTAGAGCCTGTAGAGGAGCCGCTTGTGTTTCTGTGTCTGGGCCCATATATATATGTGTGTGTGTGTGTGTGTGTGTGTGTGTGTGTGTGTGTGTGTGAGAGTCTGCATGTATACACCAGCAGGTATTAACACTATGTGTTTGTCGAAAGCGCCGATTCTGTTGTTGGAACATTGTGTTGTTTCAAACTGGTGTCATGGCAACCTGAACAACCATGTTTGGCCCAGGGGGGGTTTATGGGTCGTTCTGTCGGCCCCTTGCAGTTTTACACTGACTGAATGACGGAGTCCTGCTGTGTGCTTGTGCTTGTATGTTTGTGTGTGTGTGTGTGTGTGTGTGTGTGTTGACTGACACTAACCCCATGCTGCTGTTGCTGCTTTGACCCCTTTGACACCAGAATGGCGTAGTCAGTAATTAACCCACCTCATCCATGGAAGACAGAGGGAGAAGCTCCTGTCACACACACAGTCAGGAATATTCATCTTAGAAGAGTTCAGGTCACTCAAATCAAATAACTCACACACTGAGAGCCTGCTAAGTTTCGTAGGAAAATATTCACTGTGGTCAGCTGATGATCATAGTCCAGTGTGAATCAACATCACAGTTATTTTGTCGTCAAGTACATTTTTGCGAGCGTGCTTTTGGTTCCTTGCACATTTTTCTTTCTTTTTTTCCGAGCTTGTATTTAGTTTGAGCTTTGATGTAATTTAAAGTGAAAGATCAGGAAATTTGTTTAGCACTCGGTCCAACAAAGCTTTGACTTTGTGACCGTATCCATTTTTATTCAATAAACAGATGCTCATTTAGACAGACGGACAAGACATGTCTACAGGATAGTGTACATTTAACATAAATAGTGGATTATATTTTTTCCAATATTAAATCAATAATGAATCAATATTTGCACTACTCAGTTGCTTAAGTAGCTGTTAAAATGCAACTTTTCTTTCAAAAAAAAAAAATTGATTTTCTGTCATACCAAATTAAGTGAAATGACTTTTCCAGAATTTTTTAGCCCTGAAATAAACAGCCTCACCTAGAGTGCCTGTGTTTAGACAGCAGGCTATTTACTATTTTAACATTGTGGCTTCTCCTTTTTTTTGCTGAAACCAGTAAATAAAAACATTTCTCAGTAATTAATTGAAAAAGTCATTTCGTTTTGGTTCCAGCATCAGTTTTGTCTGTTTTTTTTTTTTCCACAGCGTGTTTACTGACACACAAGATCCAAAGAAATGAGACCTCATTTGCAAACAGACAGATTAGAACCTCCGTGTAACTTAAACATAAGACAGTGTCTGTCTGCCTGGCACACAGTGTGGCTGCAGCTGCACTGAAGGACGAGTTAGCGATTGGCACAGTCAGGACCACCAGGATCCATAAACAGAACGTCCGCTCTCATTTTTCCCTGTCTGTGCTTCCACTCTCTCCGGCCTCTGTTTTAGTTTTTAACTATCCGAGGTGCCTTCCCACAAG
The DNA here is from genome assembly GCA_029814765.1 of Acanthurus leucopareius. NCBI lineage: Eukaryota > Metazoa > Chordata > Actinopteri > Acanthuriformes > Acanthuridae > Acanthurus > Acanthurus leucopareius. The sequence goes on from JAQMCX010000027.1 coordinate 93,255, forward strand.
CAGCAATGTGTTTTCAATCTGAGGCCAATTATTCACCTCCTCTGGTTTTGTTCCCAGCAGGAAAAAAACAGAAACAGAGAACTGTCTATACTTTACAGGCTCCATTTTTCCCATCTCTGTGCTGTCAACGCCCAGTCGGACTGAGCCCCCTGGCAGACACATTATGTGTTTAAATACATTCTGTCTGTGTGTGTGTGTGTGTGTGTGTGTGTGTGTGTGTGTGTTTGTGGGTCCATGGACAGATGTGTGTATATAATTAGACAACTAAGTAATAATGGCTTTAACTTCCCAGCGGCAAAAAAGCAATGAATGATGGGACAGCAGAAGGGAGGGTGATCAAGACCTCCCAACCCCGAGGGCAACAGGATGGACAGACCCCATCTGGTGACATCACATCACATGACCGATGCCTGATTTACCCCCCTTTTTTGGGCCCCTTAAAGGGTTCCCCCTAGAGGCTGTAATCAGGAACCACAGATTTCCATGGAGTGTTGTTTAAAGAAGTCAGTTAGTACACATCGGTTTGTGGGGGAGGAAATTGAGGGACTTGATATAGAAGCAACATGAGGTCTGCAGTTTGTGGTTTGTGTCTTTTAGTTCAGACGTTATCACTGTGTGTGTGTGTGTGTGTGTGTTAAGGAAGAAGCTTCATGTGTTTCTGTGGGCTGAAAGCATCTCCTCTTCTCTGTCTTTGTGGAATAACCCTGGGAAGCTGCCCCTTGCCTGACCCAACCGTGTTCATGAGGAAAACAACGGGAGGCTTTTATCCTCTTCTCCTCCTCCCTTCTACTTTCTTCTACCCTCTTGTTTTGTCTGCATTCTTCTTTTTCCATCTCTTTTTTGCTCCTCTTCCCACTTCTCCTTTCTCTTTTCCCTTCTCAACGTTTCCTCTTTCGTATCCTCATCTCCTTGTTTGGCTCATCCTGTTGTTTTTTGTTTGTGCTTTCTCTTTTTCTATTCCTCTACTATTTTTCTCCTTCCATCTCTCTTCTCCTCTACTAAGTCTTCCAATCTCTTCTCTTCTCCTGCACTCAACTTTCTTCAAGACCTACATTCTTCCATTCTTCTCCCCTCTGCTCTTCTGTCTTTTTTTCTGTCAATAGTTCCCTTTTCTTTCCAATTTTACTTCCTGCTCTTCTTCATTCTTCTATCTTGAATTCTTTTTCTCTCTTCTACACTCATCTTCTTTACGCAGTTCCATTCCTTGTGTTCTTCACTCTTCTCCTTTTACTTTCTCTTCACTTTTATGTTCGTCATTTGACTCCCTTTCTCCTTCCAGCTTAGTTCCTGTGTTCTTCTGTTCACATTGTCTTTAATTCATCTTTCACTCTCTTGTTTACTATGGTGTTTTTTTAATCTTTTCTCTTCTACCTCTTTCTAACTTATTCTCTCTTATTTTTAAGAGAGAGAGTATTTGTTTTTGTTATCGTTGACT
>JAQMCX010000027.1:94789-117211 GCA_029814765.1 Acanthurus leucopareius
AACTTTGTAAGATCTTAAATTCTACATTTTAGAACTAATATAAATATTTTTTTTGCAATTTTTTTCACTTTCAATATTTAAACTTACTGCTTTAATCGCATTTTAAAAAAATGTCCTCACACCTGAATTCAAAAGACAACAGCATCTAATATGCACTTTTGTTCAGACAGGAAAGTCTGAACCAGTATCGAGTGATACAATATGCAGCAGTTTTTTTTTCATTTTTATTCATGCCAAAAAGAGAAAGAGAAGAGAAATACTAAAGGAATTCAGTATTTCAACACCAGAATTAAATTTTCTCAGTAATGTGGAGAAGATTTTGAAACAGCATTCCATCTTCAAGTTGGGAAATAAAATGTTAATACTTTTACGGGATGAATGACTCTGCAATGTCCTGCAATGATTTTCTGGGAAGTTTCCTGGAAGAAACTTTGTGATCTGCTTCTAAATGTCAAGAATTCTGATAGAGATAGAAGTCATTCAGTAAAACACACTTATTGATTAGCTGAGCTTAAGGGTGTCGTTCCTCTTTTTCCCTTCCTGTCTTTTACTTTTACACTCTCTTGCTTTTCACATTCTTTTCTTCATTGCATAGCTTACTCTACTCTTTCCCACTCTCTTCTTTCCTGCCCTCAGTTCCAGTCTTCGCTCATCCTTATCTCTCTTCTTTCACTTTGTCTTTTTCTCTGCATACTGGCTCTGCCATACCTTACCTGTGCCAAGCCACAGAGCGACAATAACACAACAGAAGGGGATGAAGAAAGCAAACAAGCAGGGGAGCTCACTGAAAGGAGGGATTACCCGTAGATGTGTGCTTTGTTAAGAGCTCCAGTTACTGATTCATTGATAAGCCCCTCCAACTGGCCGTAAGTAATTCAGCCAATCAGGGATCATTAATCCCTAAGATAAATGGATTTAGGATTTAGGTGCTTTTATTTTGTTAATGGCTCATTATGATACATTTATTACTGAGAGTGAACTGCTGAACCATGCTGCTGTTTTTTTTGTTTTTTTAAGTTTTTTTTTTTTGCCATGGTTTAATCACCCTCTCTGCCTCCTGCCATCAAAACCCCAAACCCTCGATCAGCCTTCATCGCACCCCGCTGCTCAGAACGATGCCTGAAGCAAAACAAAACTGTTGAAATTACCTCGATCAGCCCTGTGAAGGCTTAATGACTCACTAAATAGCCTATAACAACAAAGCCATTTAGAAAAACAGTTGAATAAATCTTACTGGTAATGAAAAGGAAGAAACCCTGATGCTGAAAATTGCAAATACTGATTAAGGTTTATAGCTTGGTAAAAGATTGAGGGTTTCCCACACTTTCGTCCAGCCCAAGTTGAGGATGGGGATGACAGATGCTCACACAGTCTCAGAGTAGAGACAGTTAAGATCAGTGTGGAAATCAGTGGGAAAAAATTTCGGTCAGCTTCCTCAAAGAAGAAAGCAGAAGACATTTAGAGATTAAATGTCATCTAGTCGACTACATCTTGACTCAGGCTGCGTTTTCATGGCTCTGTGTTTTATCAATATTTCATTTTTGCCACTCAAAAACCCTTCTTATAGCCTCCATCTGGCAAACATCTGGATCATCTGTTGGTGCTCATACAGCTCTCACTCTGCATTTCATCATCTTTTTTAATAAACACCTACAGTCCATATTTCAGATCTAAGTTGTGCACAGCATCTCTCTAAAGGGCAAGAATGAGAAAGTGATGACCTTAACTTCATTTGCAGGCAAACACTGATGCATGTTTGTCTCCGGGCCTGTTGCTAAGCGGGAGCAATGGGATGCATCCCATGGCATAATATTTTGTGGCAGGGAGGTTTGGACCACGTTCAGACTGCCTTTCCAACATGACCTAGATAAAGTTTAAATGCAGCTTTTAAGCAATAGCTGTGCTGAAAATGTTTGGTCATGTCGTGAGTGCTGGCTCTGTGCTGTCTTAATGCCTAAAGTTCATTTTTTTAACTATCCTGTCGTCATACTGTCACATTGTTTTACTGACCAAGCGTCATGTGTTTATTATCAAACTGTGATTTATATTGTTGCAAGAGAAAGTCAAAAGACTTTTGCACAAAAACATGTTGAAAGTCTTTCTGTGAGGCTGTGATTTTACGGGTGAAATCACAGCTGCGTTACATGTGTTAATTGTTTCAGCAAGAGGAAGTCGTAAAAATAATGTGAATCTTGCGTAATGCAAATAATTCAACAGGTGCATCAGCACTTATAACAAAATGATTTATCACTTTATCCTTGAAATATCGACAAAATAGAAGAAAACACTGAAACATTCAGGGCTGATGAGTGTGTTGTATTGATTTGTGTTGAGTGCAGAGTGGAAATCCACTCACAAGTAGTCACTGGAGACGAATTGTGAGGTTTTTGTTAATGCCAGATTGTGTCTTTCCCCTCCTGACAGACACAATCAGGTGGTTTCTAAATACAAGTATCCAGTTTTGAACAGGGTCATCAGCACTCTCACAAACATTTCCCCACCTATCTCTTGAAAGGCATTAGTCACAAACTCTTCTCAATCCTGGCTAATCTTGGCTGTAACTCTTGGGTCAGGCTTGATTGACAGCCACCGACACTCGCAAAGTTGAAACCAACATTTAAGGCTTTGTAAAGACACAGAAGGACAAAGCAGGCTATCCCACAGTGCCTCTGGCTGAGGACATGATACCGTGGAGCCGGCTGACCGCTGGTAGTCATAATATCAGCGGGCAGCTCTGAAACTCAGGCAAAGGGAGGCCATGCTGTGCCTGCCTGGAGCCAAAGCGCTCAGCTGGAGCTGAAGGGGGAAGAAAAAAGAAAAAGCTGCGAGGGAAAACAAAGGGCTTTAGTTTCACGTTTGACCAGACTATAATTAGAGAGAGAAAAAGATTAGAATATGTCTGCTGATGCCATGAGACACCCACACACTCCGCTATCATGTACACACACACGCACACACACACACACACATACATACATCCGCTCATTTGTGGCCCCTGCAAACCCAGTAGGACGGTCACTAATCCTGCAGCACATTTACAATCTGTGTAACGACAACCTGATACCCCCAGCAGGCCTCGGCCAGCACACACCTCCCTTTATGCTGCTCACGCCTGCCGCAGCCCCAGCATGTTCGCGTCAGCGGCAACAGCTGCAGCTCAGATCTCCCTCCCTCTCTCACCTGGCCTCAGATCAGCTGACTGCTATTCCCTTCTCTCTGGGAGGTGTAGGTGTAGGTGTAATATCTGATGCATGGGCAGCAGGGCCCAACAAAACATTAGGGTAACCCTCCCCCACTGCTGCTGCTGCACCATTCACCGGATCAGATCATCATTGTGCTGCATGCTTCAGCACGATCTCTGGCCTGCCGCCCCCCCAGCAGCCCTCACTGTGTCAGGGAACAGAGGTGGCGTATTGAAGACATCCGCCGTGTGTCAGTGATACTGAACCGTGGGCCATTAGCAGCTATAGAGACACAACCAGCCGGCTGTCCAAAGCCTAATCTGTCTCTGCTTAAAGCCTCACAAATGCAACCTTATACAGCGCCTATGGGAATATATGTTTCCAATCACTCTCCTCAACAATGAATACCTGGCATATCTCGCCGCTGCCCTTTTTTTTCCCTCTCTCTCCTGTCCACACGTTTTTCAGTCAACGGCAGGCGAAAAAAAAAATCTTGGGGGCAGTTTTTAAGGCGAGGCTTGAGAAAAGGCCCCATTTCCCAGACTTGGAGATTCCACAAGGGGCTCCTACATCAAGCTGTCATATTGGGCTAATGAAAATCTCATTCTACAGAGGGATCCTCTTAAAGCTGCTAAAGGCACATGCTAACCAGGGGATTAGCCCTGTATCGCAAGGGGACTTTAATTTCAACACCAGCATAAGTCATCGCTGCTGAGCACCAACATTGATATATGGCTTAGAACTGACTAGAGTGTGTTGTAAGAGGTTTCTGCTGAGGCGAGTGTGTTGCAGAGGGATTCGGGTGAGACTCAGAAGAGGCTCGGGATGATCTAGACTGACATGATGACATCCTGGAGACAAAACCAGAGGATGGATGTGTCCTTCACTGTAAAGCCTCCGTCATCCCTGATCTCTCATAGCAGGTGTTGAGGTGCTCATTACAGTATGGAGAACACACCGCTGAGCATGATGGGAGAGACTCCCCAAACAAATCAATGTGTAACTGTCTTTTCAGTCCAACAGCTGGTACCAAGGTACCCATGAGTAAAGCACTGCTGCAGAGAGAGCATGCATGATCAGCACATTTCATTGGGAAAATAAAGGTCGAAATCAGCTTTCACATGATCTCATATGAGGCTTTTGTGGGAATTATTCTTGCATGCTAACATGCAGACGAATCACCTCACGTTTTATAGATTAATCATGTTGGTTTTATTGCTGACGTACAAAAAACTGCCCTAAGTGTGGATCATAAACACAGTCAAATTCAGTCATGTTGGAATAAGTGGTTACATGCATCTTTGGTCTGAATGCAAATATGATTGTACTCATGTATCTTTAAGAGCTGTAGACTGAAGGTGCCCTGTTTGTTTTCCTACACAATGCATATTTCAGAATGTATTTTAATGCATTCATCTAAATGCATTGTGTTTATCGTTTAGGTCCAGCAAAGTTTGAATGCATTTCTGTTGTTAAAACGTTTTCACAGAGGATTTTTGAATCATTCAGCAACTTGCATTTCGCCTTACTTACATTCAGCTGTTCTTGACTAAAGTCTTTTTCCTCCCTGCACTTTGATGCATTACTTCCTCTTGTCAACTGATTGTGTGCTAAACAAATAAGGAACCATTGGTCTATAGCACTAGTGGTCAAATACTCTTCTCAATCAATGGAATTGAGGACTTCAGACCTGACTTACTTAACATGCCCTAAAGACTTGACTTTGGACTAGCAACTTAATATATATATTTTTGTTTAGAGTTTATTTGTTAAAACCTTCAGTGATGTATTTAACATTTCCATTTTTCTCACTCTCTCTCCTCCAGGTTTTACCGAGGTGATTACCACATCGACGTCTGCATCAATGACTACCTTGACGTCTACTGTCCGCACTATGTTGGCCCAGTCTCTGACGAGCGGGCCGAGCGTTACATCCTCTACATGGTGAACTACGACGGCTACAGCTCCTGTGACCACACGGCCAAAGGCTTCAAACGCTGGGAGTGCAACAGGCCTCTGTCGCCGAACGGACCACTGAAGTTCTCAGAGAAGTTCCAGCTCTTTACTCCCTTCTCCTTAGGCTTCGAGTTTCGTCCTGGCAGAGAGTATTATTATATCTGTGAGTATGCACTTACCTCCCTGTATTGTTTACAGAAATGATTGTTCTTTTGATTGACAGAAATATGTCTGTTCCAAAAGCTGCCAAGTACCAGAAGTTGGCCATTTGTTTTTGGTCAGATTTGTATGTTTTTTCTTTTTGTTTCAATCAGATAAATACAAATTTAAATCAGTATTTTGCCAAATTCCTGTAAGTCTGCTTGTGTTTAAACAACTTTTATCATTTAACAAGTTTGACGTCATTAGTTAAAAACCAAAAAAACAAAAAGGGGTCTTTTTGAGGATATTAAAAATCATATATCTTAAACTGTAAGGCACCCAAAAGTATTTTTTAAATTAAACTCAGCTTTAACTGGGAGTTCCATCACAGGATTAATATAAAATTCATCTTGGAATTTAGCAAACTGACAGCAGAAATGTTGAGTTTTGTAAGTCCTTGGAATGAGGGCCAAGCCAAAACACGAGCCAGGAGGAGCAAAACATCTCTACTGTCGAGGTCTCGTCAAAAGTGTCCTTTTGTTGCTGACTGCCTGAGCTCAGCTTTCTCCTCCTCGTGAGAAGACACAGGAAAACAAACAGCTGGGAAGTCATGTTTTCATAAGTGAAGTCAGTGCCCTGCAGGGGCAGAAGACAGGGACTAAATGAGATACACTGCGCTCCATGGTGGATTCTTGGTATTTAACTGGCATTGAGCAGAGGAACTTCTTAGTTAAAAGGAAAAATAACAAGTGCACAGTGCAACAAATACATAGATAAGATATCAAATTCAAGGTGACTGGTGACAGTGTAGATATTTTTTCCCAGACAGAGTTTGTGCAGCTTTTCATCCTTAGCAGTATTATAGTTTGGCTCATCTAAATGCTCTCAGAGGATGTTGCAGGATTTGATTTCTATTAGCTGGTCACCTACTTAATGCAGATTTCCCTCCTTAAAGGTGGAGTGAGGGGTTTCTGGAAAAAGTTGTTGACTGAGGTACAGCAGCTGATTATCGAGTCTCATTGCCAGGTCATCTGTATTTAATGACATGGGAATGAGACTCAGTCAACTATGTTTCTCTCGATAGATAGTTGAATAAATAAACTTAAGTTTATGGCTCAATAAATCCTTAAATTCCAGTGTGACACGTGATCTATCTTTGAAAACTACACAATTTTGTTTATACAAAAGTCTGCGAGTTTTTAACAGAGAACAGTGAAGTTTAAGGGACACAAGGAAGATTTTTAACAGTTGAGTAATTAGGTAAAAACGTCAGTCACTTGAGAACTTGCTCTCCTCATGTCTTTCAACACTTTTCTGTTACCTTACTGATCTTGGACATGCTACAGGCGAGCATCTGGGATTACGACATCATCGAGCTCGTCCTCATGCGTGTTATATGTATTTTCGCTGCAGTGTTTTGATGTATTGCCCTTCACTGAAGGTTTCTGTTGGATTCCTGTGTCTGTTGGCTCGTCTACTCAACTGTGTTGCATTAATGTGACTGTATTGTTTGGGGAAAGTGCGGTTTACCACGCCAGAGATTTGTTGATGTTGTTGCAATTCCTTGGATGTCAACAAGAAAAATCATAAATTGCCTAATCCTGCTTCATTTGTTCAGCTGGCTCCGGCTGATGTGAAACTGGGTAGAGACAATGTTCTTGTAGACTTTGATGATGATTGATTTCCCAAAGAGAAAGAGAGAGAGAGGGAGAAGGAAAGGCACTCCGTATGGCTTGGAGCAGTTTCGGGCCATATGGATTAACTCTCGTTGACTCAGATTCATGACTCATCTATCAGATCCTTGTTCACTGAAGACACTTTTTTCACCTCTGAGAACACAAGATCTGAGCAGAGGATGAAATAACAAAAGGCAGACACACCTTCCGGGAAAATACCAAAGCCTTTTAGTCACAACATTTCACAGAAGACCATGATTTGTCCACACACTATACAGAGCTGTGTAGTCTGGAATTATGTAGATCAGTATGTTTTAATTCAAACTGTAATCTGTGTGTTTACACTTGAATCACCTGCCTCGTGATGAATGGCCCTGAATACTACAATACTACAGTACACATGAATCTCTGTGCTTGTTGCAGTAGAGAAGAAGCCCGAATTAGTGGCCAATTAAGTATGCTTTGTCATTTAAATTGTAAATAACACACTGTAAAAGTGATTTACAGCAGCACTGACAAGCTTTTTGGCCACTTGAGCTGAAGCTAAAAACACAATGTTGACATATTACCATTATATTACTTAAAGAAGAATTTGCACATCCAGACGATATTAAGCAAAATAGCTGTGATTTATAGCCTTGTTAAGTCCCGTTAATGAATGCAAGTTTAATTTTCTCTTTTCTTTTAGCTCTGTTTTGGCTCCCAATAACTTCAGAACAGGATTGAAGTAGGACTTTGATTCTACGACACACCTTGATATGAAAACTGATGGCCATCTGCCATGTACTTTTGTTTATTTAAATTAAATTAAATTTGACCATATCAGTGTTATTATGAAAATATTTCAAGTCTATATCAAGTTTCCTGTCTGTCAGGACATGTTTTGCGAAACTGTATTTGTTCAACTCATGATGTTCTTGCATGTCCTGAGATGATCTAACTTTCAGTCAGTACACATTATCCTAACAAAAAACAGGACAGTTACCTCTTGAGCTTGGACTGCCAAGGGAAAGTATTTTTTTTCTACATTTAAACTAAATCTTTGCAGTATATCATCATTCATTCAGTCTAAGACTTTAATGAGTCTTTCTTGGAGACTTGAGATTGATGTCAGTTAGAAAAAAAAGGTTTTGCTGTCACACTTAAGCACGTTTTTTTGGACGGATCCTTGTCTTTTCCCGGCAGGATCATCTACATCTAGAAATGCCGGTTACAGTAAACCGTGTTTCATTAGCTGCTGGTGTCAGTGTCAGATAGCGTGACCGTGTCTTGTTCTAACAAAGCCTCAACAATGGCTGATAGTGAACACCGGTGTTGTACTGTACACGGATGGTTTAGGAATCTGTTGTGTGGTCATGTAAATGACATAGTGAAGTGGGGGGGCAGGGGGTTTATGTCTGTTTGTCTCAGTTAAGACAGACACCTCTTTGTCTTGCTCCGTGGTGATCGTCATTCCCCTTAGGCGGGGTGGAGGAGGGGGTGGAGCCACGTCAAATGGATGACACCTGCAGTTGGCCGAGGCCATGCCTGTCGTGCAGTCAGACAAACACCCGGAGGAAAGCCACCCCGGTATGGGATCAGTGTTGCGGCTGGTCCTAAAAGGTCAAAGGTCACCGAGATGACGACGCGGTCTGCGCTGCGAGCTTCTCATGGCCTCAGAGGGCGGCATGTTTTTCTAATAGAGCCCCAGTGGAGCGGGGAAAGCCTGATCTTAATCTTAGGGGATAGAAATCCAATTTTCAGAGGAGACAGTTGAGAGTCTGGCTCTCCCTGTGTGAGAGAGATGACTGTCTCCCTGTAAAGCCCCTTTGCTTCAAACGCCTCGGTCCCGCTCTGTACAGCCAGCACAGATCTACATCGATAATGACATGAACCCCGCCAGCAGAGCGGCTGATGCTTTCCCCCTAGCTTCTCCTGGCTGAAGCAAGACAAAAGGCTTTGTTTCCCAAGATAAACTGATCATCAAAAGAAAAACATCAGATCCTGCAGTATTTATATCAGGATCTGTCCAATTCACCTCACAGTCACACCAAAGCCTGGCCTTACACGCCATCCCAGCAGGTTTGGTTATCTGTGATGTGTAGTTGACGTCCTTAACGTGCAACGGCGATGATTGTGAGTCCCATAGCGTATGACGGATTGTGAAACGTGTGTCTGAGCGTGTGACCAGGTTGTTTACGGTCATCCTGTTATCGCTGCGAGGGGGCGGTCGGGTGAAACTGAGGAACGCTGGGTCTAGAGTTGCAGACAGAGCTGGAGTTACAGCCACGGTGAAGCTCGGCTGTGTTGCTGGAGGATAGAAAACCCAGACTCTGACCTCAGAGGCAGACTTGAGAGAGAAGGAGAGACAGTTGGGTAATTGTGTGTGTGTGTGCTGGAGTCTGTGAAGGGACGGTGCTCAGGGAAGAAAAAGAGGGAGAGAAAATGAGATAAGAGAAAGACAGTTTGACACAATGTCAAAGAAAGGTAAAGAATGAGGATGAGAAACTGAAGAAAAACAGAAAAAGTAGGAAGAAAAGACTACTCACTGTTTACAGCTGCATCTAAGACTTTTTATTCAAACAAGACATTTTTGGATTATAAAGGGTTTTCTTCAACTCTAAAGAACATTTCAAATAGAATAGGTCACCTGAAAAATAATTCCAAATAAGTAATATATGTATAACGGCTTACCAAAACAAAAGAATGTCCAAAAGTGCTGACAAAACATTAAAGAACATATCCTACTTTCAGTCTCCACGTCTAAAACCTGAAACACACCACATCAAAGCAGTTGGCAATAATGTGGGACTCCCCTGATAAATGACACCTTACACTGCATTATCCTGTTTATACCATGGTGGCTTACCAAAGGAAAACAAGAGCGGCTGTGTGTCATTCCTCCAGGCTCTGCATGATTTTTTTTTTTAAACATTTTTACAGTAGCCTGACACTGTTAACTCAGTTTTTACTAAGAAAATACTGCAGCTACTGTTGCTGCTCATGTGCAAACTCTGTTTGCAGCAGAGACTCTGCTCCATGGCCGCTTGTTTTTTTTTTCCTTTTTGTAGATGTGTACTACTGATTGGTCAACAGATTTGCCAGATACACATATAGCAAGTTTGGAATCTGCACTTAAGTCAACTTTAGTTTGTTTTTATCAATTACAGAATCACTTAATTGTTTGTAACGTGACTTTACACACTACACTGATCTTTTTTAACAACATTCCAGAGATAACTTCATCTCTGAACAAGTTTTCATTCTAAATTTCCTGCTTTGTTTTTGAGTGTTTTAAAAGAATTGAGAGCAGCTCATGATGGCAGCTAACTATGGGCTCAATATGTTGCCATCTCAAATATGTAATCAGTTTAAAATAGGTCCACTGCAGGTGTGAGTTGATTGAGACAAACACACTGCTGTCGCAATCAGCTGTGGCTTTATGTCCTCTTGCTTACTGATTTAGCAACAGGATTTTTTTTTTTTTGTAGGACAGTTTTAGTGTAGACTTTTACAAAAACAGGGAATGTGTTTTTTAGTTTAATTATTAATTATTTAAATGAACAAATTTTAGTTTTAAAAAAGGATTTTTAAGTCAAAATCAAATATAACAACATTTACTAGTTTTACTTTATAAAATGTCAAAAAGTGCCACTTTCCTTTTTTTGTATTATACACCAAATATTTTTGAATTATGGAATCTAGTTTGGACTAAAAAATTACAACCAAATTTGAAAAAATTAAATTTAAAACAAACCAATTTGATAATTTGTCAATTCTTTTAGGCACATATACAATGGAAAACAGTATAAAGACAAAAAAATTGTTTTTTCCTCATCAACTTAATTTATTTCTGTTAAATATGCTTACTTAAATTTTCAAACAAATTGGGACAGAAGCAAGGAAAAACTGGGAAAATTATGCTCAAAAATGCCTGTCTGGATTACTTCACATGTAAACAAGTTCACTGGTAACAAATAATAGTATCATGATTACACATGAAAGGAGCGTCCTTAAAAGGTTCATTCGTTCACAAGAAAGGAAGGGACGAGGTTCACCACTTAGTGAAACACAGGATTGTGTAAAGTATATTAGCACATGGACTCAGGAACACTTCTCACTGTTATCACACAGCCTCCTGACTTTTTTTGTATTACGTTGCATATAATGTAATTTAAGGAAGTCATTTTTAATTTTTTTTTTCTTTCCTACTTGATTTAATAATTAATCTTTTAACTGAGAAATAATTAGGCGACTGCTCTTAACAAAATAAGTGCAAATTCCCCTTTTAATCTTATTAGCTACCTAAGATTAATAAAAATGTCCTTTGTAAGCTATGGTTTCTTTCTTATACATTATATTGAACCTTTATATGTCTGTCAGGCGAGATGTTCATGCAAGAGAGCAGAAGCACACTTTTTAAAGTAGTCAAACATAGTAGAGAGAGACGATGGCCGAGGACAAAGAGAGACAGGGACATTAGAAGGCCTGTAAAAGAGAAAGACATGTTTTGGTCAGTCGACTTCAGAGACAGAAACTGAGACGAGTTCTCCCGTCTGCTCGAGCTGCCGTCAGGGTGTGAGCTAAGTTACTCGATACCCGCTGACACAGACGGAAGCGGCGTGATTGACAACGCTTCTCTCTCCTTTATTTCCTCCCTCTACTGCTTCAATTCCAATACTCGGCTCACGGTGAAGTTATAAAGATGATTTTTATCTTCTCTCCCAGCCGCACGGTATCTGACAAAGTGCCTTTTGAAATAAGAGCCCGAGTCTCGGGCGACAGTGGAAATACTGACATGGTTTACTTTTATCAGGAATTCACCACTGGGTCACAATCCATCACACACAGCGTCTGGCTGAAAGGATAGAAGAGTGTTTGTGCACAGATGCACATGCTTGGGAAACCACATACATGCACGCATACATACCCAACACGCAGTCATTAATATCCAAACACACTCAAGACAGCAAGCATGAATCGACAGAAGTCAGAGTGTTTATGCCTGTGAGGAAAAGTCTGGAAAGGAAGAGAGAAAATCTATCATAGGTTGCACACAAGGCCGGACAAAACATTAGAAAATATTCTTGACAGAAGTGCAGGAAGAAGTTGAAGTCATTCGTCACAGCTGGAGACGCCCTCAGTGCTCTATTAGCCACTTGTTCTTCAGCACAGCTTGGAAACTAATTTGTTTTGGTAGCTCTACAAAACAATCACAGAACCCCCCCCACAAAACAGTTTTTAATCATTCCTTTTCACAATCAGGAGACGCAGGAAATGAGATTTTGTAGGTTAGACACACATCTGCAGAAATGACTGCCCCCTGGCTAAATTAGACTTGGAACTATGAGGGTGACATTGAGTTGTTTCACATCATAAAATATGGAGCATTCCAGCTAATGATGAGAGGGAAGTTCAGAAGGTGAGATAAAGCTCTTCAGACCATATATAAAGGAGAAGTATGTGCAGTACCTCTGATGAAGAAACAATCGACCTTGTCTGAGATTGTTCGTCTTTACTGTTTAACGAGTGTTTATGAGGGAAGATACAACAAGGACGACAACAGTTACACTGGAATCAGACTTCCCACAATATTTTGGACTGTGATCAGGTCATAATGGAGCAAAAAAAATCTTCTAGTGACTTGGCATAAAGACACTGTTATTTATGGTTGGTTGGAATCCAAAATGTAAAAGATTTGCATCAATACTCTCTCATCATACTCTCATCATACTTTAGTTAAACAGGATGGAGGTGCCAGGGTCTGACTTCAAAACTTGAAGTAATACGTGTTTGTGATGAAATGTTTCAGGTACTGTTTGTAGTCCCTCACCATGATATACTTCATGTGACAAAGCGAAAAAATTTGCTTCAACCAGTCCTCATTTTCATTACAGACACAACATGTCTGTCATTTTTATGGTGTCGTCTGACCCCATGACTACAATTCACTTCAAATAATAACATCAGATATTCTGATAGCAAGCTAACAGTAACAGTACCTGTGACTCTGAAGTATCAGAAGAAACAGAAATATCTGACATTTTGGAGATCTGGGGGTAAAATTGTGTACATCCATTGAGTAGAACTGGCTGTCACTTTTTGAAATAATCCAAGTTTTGTTATAAACCTGTTTTTTTTTCTTTTCTTTTTTCAACAAAACTTTTATTTTGTCTAACAAAAGCAGACAAAGTTCTTAAATATCCAGTGTTGAAACACAAGCAGCTGTAAAAGTACTTTACCTTATTTAATCATTTTCTTTTACAAGTTTTGCATTCTGGGTCTCTTTTGGTCTGATTTCAGACAGTGAACCCCAACTGAAGTCTGAGCGCTTAATTAAACAATTTATGTGGCAGTTCGTGATCTTCATCTCTGTGTTTACTCAGCTTTTCAAACACTGACTTGAAGGTGTTCAGCAATCAATTGCCTGAAACTGGAGATGATTGTTTTATTAAGTAAAAATGTTTGATGCTTTGATCTTTTTTTCATGTGTAAAAAGGTTCTGGATTTAGTCAAAACACTTAGAAAATCAGTGGGAAAAAAAACAGTCCTATTCTGTGTTCTGGTTTAAATTTTATGCAGCAGATTTCCTTGTGTCCTTATTCAGATTTAAAGACTTCTACATTCACAGCTGTTCTCCTTAAGCTGAGTTTATCAAAAATAATAAGGAAGTGGAGGGGCTTTGTCCAATTATATTGTTCTAATTTAATTCTTTTGTTCTAACAAAACTGTTTTGTTTCCATAGAGGCATGACTCATAATAAATTCTTTATTGAACAAAATGTGACAGCCGCCCTTTAAACCATAATTTAGGAACTGAAAAGTGTTTTGTTCTCAACTCTGTGTGACGTTTCCACAGCCTCCATCACTGACGACAAGGGAAGAAGAAGCTGCCTTCGGCTCAAAGTCTTCGTCAGACCTCAAAGTGAGTACCAGATTGTTGTGTCTACTCTGCCCAGTTTTCCATTCTGCTGCTGCACCAGCTTGTGATCAGGCTGCAGACGAGTGACGCTCGTGTTTTATAATCTTCACGTATCCCTTCTCCTCTCCTCTTTGTTTTTCCAAGACAATTGTGAGAAAAGCTCCGGCACCGTGCAGGAAGGGGTCGACTTTGAGGACAACAGTCACAACTCCCTAGAACCCAGAGGTTTGTGGGAATAAACAGTATGCTTATTGTGTGTGTGTGTGTGTGTGTGTGTGTGCGTGTGTGTGAGTGGGCATAAAAGTTGATATTTTCCATGACTGTTACATCATGCTAAGACAAACTCCTTTCTTTTTATTTCTTTCAAAAGTTTTTTTTTTTGATTTGGTTTTTGATTTTGATTACTATTCATCACACATTAAGGAAAATTAAAGAATCAAATACATAAATAAATAAATGTGTGTTTTAATGACTATACTTGTTGCCAAGATAGTCAAAACAAACTATCCACACTAAGTTCAAAACATAACCAGGCTTGAAGTATTCAGTGTGTTTTCAGTGGAACTGAGGGAAAAAATAAGTTTAATAATTGAAATATTGTAATAAAATAGGAAGATTCAGAATAAAGCACATACTACATTGGTACATAATCACTATTAAGAAATGTGAACTATAATAGAATATCCACTTTTAATTCCAACTAAACGCCTCTCCTGAATTTCTAATTACTTCTCAGTCTTGTCAAATGGCAGACTGTGAATACAAATGTATGCTTCTTTAAATTACCAGACATGATAAAAACGAAATAAGTTTACCTCACGTGTGTCCCAAATTTGCACTTATATAACAGACACAAAATTAATATGAGGCCCATGAAAGTTCTGGTTCTTGGGTCAGTGACTAGTTTATCTGTTTTGTAATCAGCTTTGTTGTGTACATTAGGTTTTATATATATATATAATGGTCAAGCAGATATAAAAGGCTGAGTGTGAAACATTTTTCTCACAGTTCCTGATTTCCCTGTTATTTCAACACAATAATTAAACAAGCATACTGCTTTATTTGTTATATTTGGGCTGTTTTGATGACAATTGATTTCTTTTTTTTCCTCTCTCTCTCACCTTCCCCCTCAGACGGCATCGGTCACGAGTCACCAGAGCCATCTCGAAGGGATGTGAACTCCGTCGGCCGCTGCCAGACTTCAGTCCTCCTGCTCAGCTCCGCCCTCATTCTCCTGGCTGCCATCTTGTCTTTATAGCGCCCAGTCCGAGGAATCCCCCCAAGAATGGACTGTCCTGATTGGACCACAGGCTGCCCTACCCTGCAACCCCTCCCCTCAAGGAGCACTTTTAAAAAAAAAACACTGACAGTCTCTCTGGGTGGAAGCAGAGAGCATAAGAGACTTCAGCGCTGAAGCCTTGGCTGTTTTTTTGACTTGCCAACTAGTGTGATTCTTGACTTTCTGGTGGGTGCTGATAGTGGAGGCACCCCTCGGTGAAGGAGACAGAATCTCTGACCTGTTTGCCTCGCTGCCCTTCACAGTATGCAGATATTAAACCTTTTCTTTGTGTTTGAGACAAGCACAGATACTTGCTTTTAGACATATACACACAGAGAGAACACAGACGACACAATCAGTACACTCTTTAGCTCGAATGGCAAAGAAGCACAGCAGGATCCCTCAAAAGTTTACAAACTTTTAGCATCTTTTTGTGTTCAGGAAAACATCCCATAACCCCCGACATGTAACATGATTAAATCTCACATCAAAAAAGTGAAGAAGGAGATCTGGAAAAGACACATCACAAACGGGCCACGGAAAGGAAAACAAGACAGATGTTGTTGCTATGTGACTGTTGCCAAGGGTGTTGGGGTGGGGGTGGGGGTGGGGGGGTGTTGGTTTTAAGACTTAACCTCCCTCTCACATTAAAAAAAGAGTGGGATACATCGTCTCAGACTGTGGAGAACCCTAGTTGAGAATAAAAAAAAATAAAAATAAAAATTAAAGAAGCACTCATCCTTTAGTGTTTGAATAGGGGCAATTTATTAATGTATTTGTTTTTTAATAAGTCACGTAATTCAATTGTAGCAGCCAACACGGGTGTACAGTTAAATATTTGAACTGAGTGTAGAAGTGGATATGGACTTTTGCCAGGCAAAATGTATTTTCCTATTTATTGTGAAGTCCTCGTGCTTTTTTTCTGTTCTGGTTTAGTCTGTAAGTATGGTAGAAAGGCAATAAAAAACAAGTACACTTGCCCATTACGTTAGCTCATATTATACACAGTTTATTTGATACAATCATACAAAAAAAACACTGAGTACAGTTTATGTATCTGCTTGGATTGATTGCTGATGATGTTTTCTTTGTTTTTTTTTAAAATGTTTTTAACAAAGTCCGAGAAGAGAAAAAAAAAATGCTGATGTGCTGTCAGGGTGTAGAAATCGTAGAATATTGTTTGGGATTTGTCATGTCACAGATGTCACAAATGTAGTTTTTAATATTACACTATTGCTTTTGTGAATCACTGTCATAACACAACTGTTGTACATAGAGGCGAATTTCCTACAAAAGTTCAGGGATGAATCCATGCCTCACATGAGCTGAAAAAAAAAAAATCTTGTTTTTGATCTGAAAAGTTTACCGTCCTCAGTTAAAGCGGTGCAAGTTTTCTGTGGCTAAAGACGTTTCAGTGAGACGGTGGCTGTGTTGCAGAGCAGGTGGTGGTAGAGAGAGTGGGGAAGGGGCTTTTGCGTGGTGCAGTTGCCCTCTTTGATGTCGTGTAAAGTGGCGTCTGTACAGAAAATACACCGGCGGCACCCTCCAAGTGGTTATTTCTGGAATGAAAAAATCTACAACCCAAGAGAGATGAAATAAACATAGAGAGGTGTCCCGTTCTGTCTGAAACTGCTCCGCTGGTGGACCTGAGAGGGGAAAGAGAGACGGAGAGTGAGGTGAGGAGCTCTGCTGTGCTCATGCTGAGAGCAACGCTCATGTTTTAAAGCAAGAACATGCAGCACAGTGTCTTCTTCACTAGACTTGTACAAATAAGCGTAAATCCAAATCCACTATTCACTAGAGGACGATGGCTGGTTGATTTTTGTTTCCTGCCAATATTTGGAAATTAAATTTTTATAGAAAAACAGAAATCAAAATCTGCTCTTTTCTCCTGTGTTTCTCTCCCACATCTCTTCCTGCTTTTACAGGAGATGTTTATTGTAAAGTGGCCTGTCTGTGCCTGGTGATGAGGATCTCTGTCACTCAGCACAGGTGAATTTGCTCTCCAAGCAGCGTCACACGTTTCTGATCCCTTTTACATCTACCAACCCTGACAAGTGCTCTGTGCAATTCAATAAAATCCAACATCTCCATTCTCTGTATGCCTGCTTACCAAAGCTTTGCTCTGTGCAGCACTGTTCACATCCGGCTGTATTGGGGCTGCTGGAAATGATGTGCTGCCATTTCAGCTGTTGGTGTGTGTGTTTGTGTGTGTGTCTACTTTGGCCTAATGAGCCACATGATGTCAAAAACTTTTTCCCTGCTCTAAAAACTCTGGCAGCACTGTGTCTAATGCTGTCAGACGGCTTGTGTCTCTAAAAAGTGAAATTCACTTGTGAATGTATATAAAAGCCTGTAATTATGATCGAATTATTTGTTAAATTTGTGAAAGACTTTGTCTGAACTAGAGCAAAACTAGCTCTTTGTGTTAGAAGTTAAGAAAGAGACCATAAGACTGAGAGGAGGAGGAGGAGGAGAGACCCCTCCATTTGACCCCAGAGGCAACTGAATCATCACCATCATCATCATCAGTAAACATGGTAAAAACCATATGATGATGTTAATCTAAAGACAACTGCTCACTCTGTTTCCACCCGTCACTCTCAGCAGCACTGACACACTTCCCATTCACTCACTGACCCATTAAACCACAGTCCTGCTGGTTTTACTGCTGAAAAAACACCTTTTGTACCCAAGGTTCTAATTTCAGGAGAAAAAAATCAGGTTATTATGAAAGTAAATCAAGAGTTCAAAGAAAACTAAGAATAGTACTGTAGTAATGATGATAATAAGTCATTCAAATTAAATTAAGGCTTAAAGTTATGTGTGATTGAGAGCGTGTCCACTTTAAGTGACAGCTAGTCACTATGTGTTTCAGTAACCAGGCTCCAGTCGGCCCGTCTCAGCTCCACCCACGCTCCACCTCTTCGCCCATTTTAAAGTCAGATGTCAGGCACTGCCAAGATGGCGTCGGCCAAAGTCACCACACTCGCCCTTCAGACAGCTAGTCCTTAATCTCGTAGACTACATCCATGCTTTATACACTCTATGGTTTAGATCCTACAAATGCCATAATAGAACTCAATATGATCCCAGTTTACAGATAACGAAAGAGAAACTAGGGCATTCATGTATGCAGTACAGTAACTAATTAAAAAGGTAATTAAATCTTAGTTGAAAGTCCAATGGAGAAAAGAACTAAACATCACATACATAACATAAAACAAGGTGATAATTTGAGGGAATAAATTTGGTTTGGAGGATCTGAAATACTCAGTTTGAGAGTGAATAAGCAGATTCAGAATGCTGATTAGTTTCAGGGAGTAGTTTTAATTTGAGAGCACAAATGACTTCTTTAACAAATGTTCTCATCCTCACCCCCACCGACCTCCAGCCAATTCAGTTCAGGCGACATTAACAGTCCACTGTTGCTGCAATCATTGCCTCCGGCCACATCATGATGAGAAAAACCAATCAGTTTCGTGGATACTGTGTATCCAACAATTAGTCTGTTGTAACATACAGTGTTAAATACTTTCTCTTTTTTCACACCTTTTTTGAAGGGCAATTTAACTGACACATTAATGTTCTTAGCAAGAAAAAAGTTCACTGTTTGATATTTTAAAAAAAAAATGCTCTGTTTCATTTTATATGTCTTTTATATGAAACAAAAAAATACAGAATCAACAGTGCACCCTCTATCAGTAAATGTGTGTGTGTGTGTGTGCAAACATGCAGCATGGTTAGGTTACAATCATGAATCAAAAGGTCTGAACAGAGAACAGATGGATCTCCAAGAGCTAGAATATCTGTTTTTCCTCTTTCTTTCCAAAGCTGCTTTTGTTCGTTGCATCAGAAGTGTGTAAGTGTAAAGTGCAGGATGTTCTGTTTGTGGTCCCGCTGTTTCCGAGGCAAAACCGCGGCTCAGATCGTCATGAGGACAATGTTGCTGGATTCAGGAGATGCAGTTGAATTTTTTTTGGTGTAGAAGCTCAATGAGTACATCATTGGCAGCAGGAAAAAAGTCTGTTTACCACCTGGAATTTTTATGTTCATGTTTTATTGAGCAATCCGTGCTACAAGGAGGGCAGGTCATGTGTTCTAAGGACTTCTTCTTCACCTGATTTTGGTACCATGTAGCCTGAAACTAACACTACTGTGTCCCTGGTTTGCAGCGTCTGTTCCCCATCCTCTGTATTTTTAAAAAAATGTGTGCTTTTGTCCGTGCATCTGGCATTGGGAAGATTATTGATACTTAAACCACAACTGTGCTCTTTTTTTTTCTCCCAAACTAGACATGGATGTACCACAAAATTGCACATTTCTTTTAACATTGTTGTGACTGTACCTTGTGCCTATATGAGCCCCATCCTCTCCTGTACTCATCTAAACTATTCTAATGTCTGTTTCCTGCTCAACCCCTCACTAGAATTTTCTACAGAAAGGACGTTTCTTTGTAAATACACGTGTTGGAGCAGCTATGACTAACAAAAACAAACAACAAAAAAAAAATTTAATAAATATTTCTTTGTCGTTGTAATTATTGTGTCTGATTTGTTTTATTAGTCACCGTGCAAATGAGTGATGGTTCGTGAAATGGGAAGAACATCAGAAATGTGTGAAGGCTTTGTCGGGGCCGGAGTGAGAGCTGGTGTTCGTCTTGGTTGTCACTCGATGCACAATCACACTGGCTGGATATGGGGGGGGAACAGCTGTTTCTCTATAATCTGGAGGTAATTCACAGACTGAAAAAACCAAAACAGAAACAGCTTCAATTAATCTTGTGGGAATGTGCAGCGCTTCGGGGAGCTCTGCCAAGAAAACTCCGTCTCACACGGTCTTTTGCTCCTCGCCTCGCTCTGCCTCCCTGCTGTCTGTCTGCTTGCTTTAGTTCCTCACTTTCTGTCCGTCTCAGTCTTTCTCTTCATCCCTGTAGTAGTTTTTTTTTTTACCTAAGAATGAAGTAAGAACACGTGAGTGAGACTCTTCTGGCTTCATCCCTGACTCTCATCTGTTCTGTGTTTACATGTGTGAAAGGGCAGCTCCAGACAATGTCCACTAATAGCATTATATCTGGAGTTGCCCCTTTTACAACTGTAGCACACAGCAGGAAATAGTTTAAGTCAGAAATGTTCTCACCTCCTAAAAATACTGTTTGGTTTAGGTGAGGGGCAGAGCAATCGCAGTGTTTTTTGCATGTTTTGCATTGTTATAAATACTTAATGTTTTTGTTGTAACTGCAACATCAACTAGGAGAGAGGAAAACAATATAGACACACAAGCAGAAAAGAGAATGAAGCAGCTTTAATATAATCAACACACCCACTGACTTGCTGCGAACTCTCTGGACAATGACCCTGATCTATTTAACATGAGCTCAAGTGGACATTGAATGGTAAATGGACGGCATTTATGTAACGCTTTTTTAGTCTTTCCATTACCCAAAGCACTTTACAACACATGTTAGCATTCATCCATTCACACACATATTCACACACTAATGCCAGGACGTTTCTCTAAATTGTGCCAAACTGCCCATCAGGAACTTTTACACACATATTCACACACCAGTGGAACAGCCATCGAAAGGAATTTGGGCTTCAGTATCCTGCTCAGGGACGCTCTGATACACAGACTGGAATGGAGGATCGAACCAGTGACCTTCTAATAAGAGGATGACACGCCTTACCTCCTGATTCACAGCCACCCCAAACATTAATGTATATAAATGTCCTCATCATTGCACAGGCTTTGTACAAGAGAGCTGGCAGGGCAAAGTCTGAACCAAATGATTCAGACATTTGAGTTTACACCTATAGTTCCTGCAGGTCATGTTCAAAAAGCTTCTGTCTCTGGGGCTACTGTGCCATTTCTAGGGACTTGGCCACATTTTAAATCAAAGTGTGCTGCTAGTGGAAATCTGCGTTATCTTGCCTTGGATGGTTTGAAGCCGTGATCTCTGAGTGGTGGAAAAATCCTTTCCACTGAATATTTATATCTTTAGAAAGTACGGAGAATCACCAGAGACAAAATGATAAAATAATGGTTCAAACTGCTGCAAAAGAGGCTGACCTATCCTTCTTTTTTTTACCCTCAAAGGGGTCATGCTTCATATCACTGGATCCTACATTTCCCAAAATGCAACTATATATTATCATTCTCTAGACCCTCCCTGAGTGGGAAAATCCCTCTTAAACATCATGCCCTGAGTTTGTAACTTCTGTTATAAATTTGTAGTCACCATATCCGAGCCAAAACTACTCTGAAGACATCATTCCGACATCATCAGGGTTTTTTGTGGCTCCTTGAAAGTTACAGAGGGCAGTTTTCAGTGGTTTACACAGGCCTAGTAGTATTACCTATGACAAGTAAAATAGTGTTCGTGTGTTAAAGTAGCAGAGTTCCCTTTAAATAAAAGCATTTACACAATAAAATTGACTAATGTCAAGTGAAAGTGCTGGAATGGCCATTTATTTGAATAAAAGAGTTTAGATATTAGAAGTGATGATACTAGTACTAACAGTGAAGTTCTGTTTTAGTGTTGATTGGAAATTATTGTAAAATAAAAAATACTGCTATTGCAAAAAAAGAAGGAAAGAAAAATTTCCCTGTTAGATGGAGTGGTGGAAAAACAAGAGAAAAATACTAAATAAATAAATAAATCCCAAAGAGTTGGGGCAGCAAAGTTGGATAAAGCAAATATTATCTTCATAAAATATAATTCAGTATCACTAAAAATCAGTGGTAGTTTGTGGTGTGTGAGACAGTGTGCTGTAAAAGCTTGTGCACTTTGATTATACCAACTTATATAAAAATAACACCAACACCTAATCAAGGCATAGAGTAAATAAGACATAGACAGCATTCAACCTTTTACAAGCATAAGGACACATTTTTAGGCTTATTTATATTTCTTTGACATTTGCTCAGCTGCTCATTGAGCCAAAAAAAAGTTTGACTTTAAAGTAAAATGATCAGGACCTTCTGCATGTCAGTATGTCAGGTTAATAACATGGTGTTTGAGTATCATCTGCCTTGTAAATGGTTTGACATAACTGATAATAGTCTTTCAAGTAGCTGGAGGCCACCTGTATGAAAGATAGATGTGACTCGTCTTATGTACCTTTAGAGAAAGAATAAGACACACAGCTAAGAACCGCAACTCCTTCCTTTTTTTGAATTCTTTTTTTTTTCTTTTTTTTTTTCTTGCATTTCACTATTTCCACTGCTGTAAATAACAGTTCTCTTGGATTGCTGAACTTTGCCTGAAATTTCTCCATCATATGTC
>JAQMCX010000027.1:117311-145114 GCA_029814765.1 Acanthurus leucopareius
ATATATATATATATATATATATATATATATATACACACACACACACACACACACACACACACACACACACACACACAGAGCAAATGATCGGGGCGAAGCCAAACTTGTGTGGAGAACGATACTTCCGCAAATGGGACGCCCGCCCTACCGACTGAGCTACGCCGGGAACTTGTGCAATGAGAAACTTTCCGCGCTGTTTGCAGTGCAAAAATAAATTGCGTTATATTTTTTCACGTTATTTTTTCTGTAATTAATTAATCATAATTAATGTGATAAAGTCCCAGCCCTACTTATTAATAAAAAATTTTAAAAAATGTATAGAAAAAAATTGTCGAATGAATTTCCAGCATGAACATATTAGCTTAATTATCTTTAATCCGTCCTATTTTTTATTTTGTTCATTACTGCTTTTTTTCTTTTTAGCAAATTATTTTCTTTTAAAATATGAGTGAAGGATGGAGAAAAAAAGTTTGTAACAATAACTGGACAAAAGTGGGGGATAAGTAATTAAATGAATAAATAATTAAATACATGAATCGATAAATAAATAAAAAATTACAATTAATTCATCTTCACATGTCATGACCGGTGAATCACAGCTACCTATCATGAAAAAGTGAGAGCAGAATGAAAAATAATGGTTTTGAGATGCTGTTTTATTTACACAATATTATCAGATATTCATTATTAACACAGTATTCCTTTTTTATATATCACGGCTTATCCTCCATATCTGTATATTGTGGAATATCAGGCTTCAGTTTACTATACCTTGGGGTTGTAGGTGAAATAATGCCAGTAGTTCATTCAAATTACTTTATTTTGTGGAGGTTTTTTGCCAAGTAGCACTTAACCACCCAATGTGCTGAAAACAAGCACAAAAAACCCCATATAGAACTCAAGTCAATCTAAACACAGATGTTTTTGCTCAAGTTAGAGGCTGTAAAATTTTCCTTCACAAAGTACAAATGTGCAGAAAAAAAAATTATATGCATCTGAAGCATAGAAATGAAAATAAGAACATAAATTGAGTTGAAAGTTCACCTTTTCTTTAGTTTCATGTGAGCAGATGTTGGATTGTGGGAATGTCTCAAACTGGACTTCCCACTGATAACCAGTCCCCTGTTATCTGTGTTTTGGGTCTGAGGGAAATATATCTTTCAGAAACCTCCACATCCTGCCCTCTGTGCTCTACTTACTGATTTTGTGGCCTCATCTGTGGTTGTGTGAGCTGTGATTTTCAGTGAACCTTAATGAATACAGTGTCGAGAGTAAACAGTTGACATGTAATCAGTGTTTTCCACCTCTTTTCTGGAGGATACAATCAGTGTTTACCAGTGTGGGATTCCTCATATGTTTAAACTCTTATTGTAAGATCATGTAGGATAAATCCAGGAACCTTTTCACAGTGGCAGGATTAACTGTGGACATGCTCACTGTACGCTCTGCTGTTAGATCAACATAAGGCAGCAAGGTTGCTGATTATCATGATTACTTACAACACAGGCCTACAACTCTACTAGAACAACTTTTTCTGAATTAAACACAGCCTTGATTTAAGCATTATCAAGAGTTTTTGAAGGGCTTCATTAGCCGCTTACAATATTTCAATACCCTTAAACTACTCAAAGTTTAGAGACATGCTTTACACTGGGAAGCAATGTGACATCATAGGTGTGTTGAGCATGAGCTCATTGCTGATCATCTGTGTAATCCTGCATAAGACCACCTAAGAGAACGACGGAGAGACGAGGGCTGTACAGTGAAACAGCAAAAGCCTAGAAGCTGTTTTCTGTCTTTTTCTCCATCTGAAGCATGCCTCACACAGTGGACGCCATAGCAGGAGTTGCCAGGCATGTCACTTCCATTAACTCAGCTGCATAGAAAGCTGCCACCTTGAGAAAATGTCAGCTGCAGGAAGTTGAGGCTGGTGGTCGCTGTTGTTTGGTCTGAGAGAGCAGGAGATAAAGTGCAGGCTGACAGCAGCTGCAATGGGTTTGTTTTTCCCTTCCTAAAGATACACTGTGTCAAAGTATGAGGACACCGTCTACTGCTTTCTGTCTGGAGCTGTTTTTCTTGGTTTGTTCAAGTCCCCTTAGTTCCAATAAAAGGAAATCAGAATGCTGAAGCATAAAATGATACTTTCGACAGTGTGCTTCCAACTTTGTGTCAACAGTTTGTGTTTGACCCTTTCCTGTTTCGACAGGATAAGGCACAGAGCTCCATAAAAGATGTGGTTTTCTCAGCTTGGTAGGGAAGAATGGAACTGGCCGGCACAGAGTCCTGACCTCAACCTAATCAAATATCCTCTATCACTAACAAGATGACCCATTACAAGCAGCGCCAAGGGTATGAAACATGGACTTCCCCTCTCCTGAGCAAGCACATTCTTCTCCTCCCCAAATCAGAGGCAACCTCAGTCCACCTCAAACAAGAGCGTTTTGAAAGTCAAATGTGACTGTAGTTGATATTAATGGCTACTTAATTTACTTCTCTGCATCCATGGAAAAGAGATAACATGACAGACACAGGACTGACTCCTAAGTGGGGCTGTCTCATTTCTGAACTGTCTCTGACCCGATACAGCAGCCTTTGGGATCATCTGGAACACTGACTGTGAGCCAAACATCACTAATCTTCTTGTGTTTCTTACTGTTCTAACTTAGCCTTTTTTCCAGTAAATTTCTAGATACTTTATCTCTTCAGGCCCCATAAAAAGTATTCAGTTAGACAATCTGAAATTGCTCATTTGTAATGATGTGCAACTGGAGACGGAGGGTCTAAAGCTTTGTTTCCCTAAAAGGTTGGTTGTTTTGTTTGGTTTAGATGTTGATGTGTTTAACTTCATTTTGACCGTGTGCTGTATTTAGTTCATAAACCTTAATATTCTGTACCTGGAGCAAGCAACACACATCAAATGGCATGGCAATGTGGGAGCTGCCTGAAATGCACTGCACTTGATAAATCTGCCAGAGCATATTATACTAGTGAGTTCTCTTTGACAGACTCCTTTAAATTAGTCTTTTTAATAACCACTAAATAAAAATGAAATAAATGTAATTAAAAAAAACACGGAGTGAAAACATTGTACCGATGACCATATTTTTGCAGGAAAAGCTGTAGGTTTGTCTGTGGTTTGTCCTCTGATTCCCAGTCAGATCCAGTCAGGTCAGAGACATAGAACTGAGTAGTCTTTCCATCTTCACCCTCTCATCCAAATATGATTACTTTTGGTTTCTAAAAAACCAAGATGGTCGCAGCCATAGTGCCAAACTCGAGGCTTAAAAACAGTAATCAACAAACCAG
The DNA here is from genome assembly GCA_029814765.1 of Acanthurus leucopareius. Classification (NCBI taxonomy): domain Eukaryota; kingdom Metazoa; phylum Chordata; class Actinopteri; order Acanthuriformes; family Acanthuridae; genus Acanthurus; species Acanthurus leucopareius. Next base: position 120,618 of record JAQMCX010000027.1, read on the forward strand.
TGGGTGACATCATAGTGGCTCGTCCACTATTTATTATACTGTCTATGGTCAGGTGTCTGTCAGGTCTCTCAGCAAAGTCATAGCTGGAATTTTTGGCTCTGTGATTCCCAAACCTGACAAAGTGATCATCATGGCAGGAAAAAAATAATGTGTAGTCTGTTTCTGAGATTAGAGAAAATTAAATGGATGGCTGATGGTTGTGGGTTCTCAGGAAGTTCCTTAAAATAAAATATATCAGAGCTTTGGGAATACACTGACTACCACCAGTGTCAAAATGAGAATCAAGCCTAAGCTGAAATATCCAACACACTTAACAGACCAGCATGTCACCAGTTGACTCTTTCTAATTCATAATCCTTCATTTTCCTGATTAATTTTCCTGTCGTCTTGCTCTTAAAACGTCTCATGTGGCTCGTGTTAATTTGATCTCGAGGGGAGAGCCTCACGCATTATCTCTTTTTTTTATTCCCGACGCCTTCTCTTCAAACTTTTATTCCAGTTCTCTTCAATTTTGCTGAGGGCTCGAGCAGATGGAATTGGGTGACAGGCCGCAGTAAATGAATTGTTTTGGGAGCGAAACATAATATCAACAGCCAAACAATCGCGACACCTCTTCAGAGGGGCTGACCTTCGAGCACATGGCAGCGCAGCCACAGACAACCCCATTTCAGAAATCATCATGGAAAATCATGTTGGCCGTGTGTGGACAAGCGAGGGACAGGCTGTGCTAAACTCCCCCGTATTCCCATAATAGAGACCACACAATGGCATGCCGGCCAATTCTCTGCCCCACTGTTAAAATGAAGCCCTATTCAGTTTTATGTAGGCCATCTGTAAGTCTACTCAAACCTAAAAATAAAGACTGAGTGGAAGAGAACACATTCATCTCGCTGTAGATGGCTCGGAGCTGAATGGGATCTCTGAAAGGAGAGAGCCTAGGCAGAGAAAACACACAGAGCACGGCACTGTGATTGACTCAAGGCTGGTGATAGAGGCTAAATCTATTATTCAGACACATACAGGACTATAGGGTGAAGTCCATACTTTAGAAAAAAAAATCAATACCTGCAAAACGGCCTCTTATACTGAAGCAGCACAGAATAGAGCATTGTGATTGATTATTAGCTATTCCTCTCTGCAACATACCCCCAAAAAATACAAGTCCTGTCAGTCATTAATATATAGTCATTATTATAGAATGTTAGAATATTAGCTGTTGCATTAAAATCAATGAACCTTAGTGTCATTCTGTATAAAAGAAGCAAGAGTCCTTTCTGCTGTATTTTGTGTGGTGCTGGCTTTAAGAGGGGCCAGCCAAAGACATCTGGTGCAAGAACAAATGTCCAGGGAGGCAAAAGGCGCATAATAAGGCACACAAAGGGGGCACATTATTGTTGGCAAGTGGCAATGTAGTCAACACAGAATGTGCCCACTTTTGAATACCTGCACGTGCCTGACATTCAAAATATATTCGTTTATGAACAAAAAAAAGGTAATCTGACCTGCAGACAACCAACTTTATGAACAACAGTAAAACAATTTTCAGGAATAAACGCTGTCTATTTGTATTAAAAGAGCGACCTGCTGATCTTTTTAAGAATCACAACTGATGGTGAACCATGGTTGGTACCATTGATTTTTACCAATAATTTCCTCAAACTGCAAAGTTAGACCAAACCAGAGGTGCAGGCAACCAGGTATAAGGTCATATAAATACACAGTTTGATATTCAGTGTTGTTTGATGCCCAAACAGCAACACAGCTGAACACCAAGATACATAATCAACCCATACAAGACAACAAACTACCACTGTGCAACGTGTGGCCTGCTCTTACTATAATAACCTGCTTGGTTACTGTACACAGGCAAAAAGCAGTCAACAAAGCAAGTGGCAACAATAAAAACTATTTTCAAAAAACACTAGGTAGACATCTATGCTAAGCCTCTTTCATCACAAATAATGAATATAAAACAACTTACCAGTGATGTCATTCAGCAGCTGTTTAAAGGCAACATAACAGAGGTGACACTGAGTCCATTGTAAGTTAGCTTACACACACGAAATGTCCAGTGTCCAAAACGTCCAACATCCAGAGCAAATTTTACCACATTTGCCTTTATTTAACTCATCCTCACTTCACTGTCATCATCTTTAAAACTGCTTTGTTGTATGTTGACCATAACGTGTAAACATAGCTAGCTTCATACTTCTAGCTAACATTTTAACATTCTTGGCTGGTACTGAAGCCAGCAGCAGGACACTTTGCAGATGTGCAGAGTTGAGCTGTGAGAAAAATAGGAGGAAAGATTGTGAGTGGAACATGAGGCCACAAGATTCATTTTCTGCTCTTCCTCTTCATGCATTTCCTTCTAATAAAATGTTTTTATTTAGCTTTCTTGTCTATTTGAACTACAATGGAAACCGCTTAGAGTGATCACACAGCCCGTCTGTCTGTGGTGCTGATGATTATTATGACCAAATTTCTTTCTTTTTTTCATACAACAGCTGTGCCATTTAGATTAATACATTTTAAAGAAAATAAGAAATGAATTAGACTCTAAGTATTTTGTAAGTATGCTGACTCACAGGTTACAGTAATGGTAATCAGAGCCAATCACTTGACAGCAATAACATTCTTCTGTGCCTCTTAAGTGTGATTCATGATTTCATTACACGCGCCTCAGGTAGCTGGCTGAAAGCAGATAGACCATGAGGGAGCAAGGTGAAAAAATGAAACAGAATACTATATAATACCAACATCTTAGCTCAGTTAAGCTAATTATCTTTTAGCAGGATTGGTTTAGCTGCTTATTTGGGATTGTACTGCCTTATTTGTGGGATAACAAACTTAATTTTTAAAATGCCTTCTCGTTGGTTTTATATTTCCAGATGTGCACAAAACACAACCAAAAATACGGTGGCCCTGAGGGTTATAAAACACAATGACATTTCAAAAACACCTTAATGTTTCAGGAAAAAAAAAGTTCTGAATTTTCTGAAAATATATTTTGAAATGTCGTGTTTTTGTGAAATGTCGATTTTTTTTTGCAAAATGTTTTGTTTTGTAAAATGTTAATGTGTTTTGTGAAATGTGTTTTGTGAGATGATGTTATGTCTTCTGTAATGTTGTGTTTTGTGGAATGTCGTTTTGTTTTTGACCTTCAAAACCATGAAAAAAGGGCCTTTTTAAATTCACTGAAGCTAGACATTCCTACCACTTGACACTGTTACTGCCTTTCAGATCAATTACAGATGCAACCACACAGTAACAAAAAATACTCAAATAAGAAAAGGTCTCATGCGACAAAGAAAAGAGGTTTACAAGAGCATTGTTCGGTTTTAAATTTTAAGTTCTCCAAACTTGTTACAGAGTGTATTCAGTGTGTAGAGGGCACAGCTTCCCATGTCAACCAAAAGTCAGTCTCTGACTTTGAAAATCTGCTTCTTTCACACATTTACAAGGTTTTATTAACTTTCCTTAAAACCATGTTGTGTCTCTCTGGTAGTTACATGACCCTTTGATAGATATTTAACTAGGATATAGTAGAATTATTAAGAGAGGTAATAAGGGTTGATGTATTTTACTGTATAGGTAAAGTGTTGAGTGATTCTGATACATGTAATAGCTCATTATTTCCTTCAGCAGGGTGTTACAGTAACTGTTACACAACAACACCATTAAGGTAGAACACATGGGATAATATAGAGCTGCAGGCAGCGCAGAGGCAGGTGTTCTCCCAGCCCGGGGCCTCAGGTGGCCACCTGGCACACGTGTACAGACACACACACATACACAGACACACACACACACACACACATTGTATGCAGACACACTTTTCAACAATGTAACTGCATAAGGTCCCAGGAGCCAGTTCTCAGACAGGGCAGCTCAACAACACACACACATACACACAGTTGCTGAGGAGACGACCTCCGCCCAGGTAGAATTAGCAGAAAGTGGTACAAACTAACTGGAACAGTCACATAAGCTCTAGGAATCAAATCTGGAGCAGCTAGTTGTTGATACACTAGTAACTCTAACAAACAAGAAATCATCACTTTTAAATATTCAGAGTGCCAAGGAGCTTAAATTTGACTAGCTGTGTGAGTGACAAAAAGGTAAACATCAGAAATCAGAATATTTAAATATTAACGTCAGAAATCCTAAACTTTCTAGAGCCCCTTCTTCAGATTAAAGAAACATCATTGCTGGGTTGTTGATGTGGATTTCCAAAGAAAATGCCAAAACGATTAGTTTTCTGAGAAAACAAGCCTGCCAACTGTTTGCTTTTTTCAGTTTGTAGCCATGCTGGTTTTCTTGCTTCCTCAATTTGACCATTGTGGTGGAAATCTGATGATGAAGATCTCTTTGTTTATTATGGTAAGCCTTAGTAAAAAGTACAGATGATTCTGCAACTGACCAATAAAGACGGAAGTTTCATTGGAGTACTTTAAGACAGTTTGTCACGTACACAGGTTGTTCATGAGGCAAGCCGGTTTACCAAGAATCAGTAGGTAAATAGTTTCTGTCTTAAAGCAGAACTGAGAGTTTCTCGGGACTTTCACCGTCTGTTTTGGTAAATTCTAACAGCATGCTACACATGGCTGATTTAAGGGCGCGATCACACATGCACATTTTTATAGAGGAATTTTCACCTTCTGTTCACGTCCAGTTTATATATGTTAAGAGAAAAATTCACATGTGAATAAACATTGAACCTTGATTAAATTTAGTCTGATCAGGCAAAAAAAATTGTAACAGTGCCCTAATACTTACTTAATACCAACTGAACTGGTCTATGATGTATTTATACAATCTGTTGGCTCATCTTTGTCACTGGCAACTTGCGTCACTGCAGCCCCAGTTCCATTTTTGACACCTGTGTTTGTTCTGTCTCTGGCTGTTTAATTAGGGTTGTTAGGAGTTTTAGTTCATTTATTTTCACTATAATAAGTAAACAAAACACTAACAGCCTTCAGGATCTTAAACAACTTGACAGGTCCTTCTGGGCCGAAGAAAACACTGGAGGAGTCAACATAAAGGGAGGAGGTTTTGCTTCAGCTTGCTATGTTGTTCTAGTTAAACATGTTTATTCCCAACAAATACATCATGAAACATTCAAGTGTTAGTTTCAATGCAACACAGTTTAAACACTCTTAACAGAAAACTATTTTCCACATTCAGCCTAATATGAAGTAGTTTTTCAGAGAACATATATATCTAACAGCAGACACGTATGTATACAGTTTACGAGAGAGCTCAAAGTCTTCATACCACCCACACAGTGGCTGCCTGGCTCACGGAGCAGAAACCACAGAGGTCCTTTAAAAGGCCCCACCTGCTGCCAAACAAGTGCACTCATCACAGCTGATCACAGGTGTGTCTGGAGAGTTTAACTGTTCATCATCATGAACAAATACAGTGTTCCTCTTTAGACTGACTCACCAGCTTAAATAATCAGTTTAAATACCATCTCCAAAAAAAATTGTCTGTGTAAAGAAGGAGAGGAAGTTTAGAGTTATTTTTGTGTTTAGACCAAGATAAGTAGTTAAAAAATCCAGAAAAGCTCACTTTGCAGAAATTATTATTTAATAATATGGTTAATTAACAAAGGAAAAGCATTTTTGTTCAGATGGGTAAATTTTGTAAATGTGTTTATTTTCATTGTTTTTCTTTTTTTTTATCCTATTCAATTGTACTCTATGTATAAAAGAGTATAACACTCCACTTGTTTGTTCAGCCTTGTGTTGCACAAGGATGAATAAAGAACTGTGTTCCTCTATGTTTATACCCAAGTTTTGGGGGATAAAAAGTAAGTGTGACATAAAAAAGTCAAAAGAAAAAAGACAGATTCTAAACCTGAAGAAGAGCTCTGAAAAGCTTTTAAAGAAAGAAAATAAAGAACATTTCCTTTAAACAGATTTTAGATGATATGCAATCATGTATTCTATATAAATTATACACTATTATTTCATCTCTTTTAAAGACTTAATATACATGTTTTGGTCTCAAGCCAGTTGGTCACAAGAGAAAGTAAATATGTTAAGCTGTCAGTTGTCAAGCCAGCTTAGTTGCTTTTTCTAGTTAATAAGCTGCCTGACAGAACAGGATGTTAACTGGATGTGTCAAAACAGCAAAAAACTATGTCAGCCTCTTTTAATTTGGACTAATTTAACTTTTTTTTTTTAGAGTTTGGAGCTGTAAGATGGTGCTATTGGTCAATTTGTGTGTAACTGCAGTGGTTTCATAGAAGAGAACTAATTTCCCCGTGTAATGTGTACATAAAATGTTTGAAATGTGTGACCTCTGATTATGTAATCCTTTCTCAAAAGTAAAGTGTATTGATTCCTGAAGTATTCTGTGTCCAGTTTTGCTCCTTGTCAAAGCAGACACACACGCATGCACACACACGCATGCACACACACACACACATGCACACAAATACACACACACACCTGTAATTAGTTGCTCACCTGCGTGGGTGTGGCTTTTTTTTTACATCCTGTTTGTCTCTCGCTCTGGAACACCCTGCCATGCTGGTGGTTTTCAGTTCTTTATTCTCATAAATACCTATATGTTTGAAACACATGTGGTGAAATCCAGAAGTTCTTCCTGTTTTCACATTTTTACAGTTCATTTTATTGCTTCTTGCAGCTGGTTCTGCTCTGCTCTTATATTTTGTCGCAGACAGCTTCTAGAGCAGAAACATACCACCATGAAACATATCTGTTATGGCTGATTATTGTAATCTATAAAACAAAAGGTGTCCTGGCAGAACTCCTGTTAGGAAAGATAGAGGAAGATGCATCTTATTGTGACCAGCAAAAGTAAATTATTTAGTCTTGTTATAGTATGACTGCCTGCTGTGACAGTACCTACAGTGAAGCATTTTAATGCCACATAATTCTTATAGCCGTGTTCAGTTTGTGTTAATTCTTTCTTTGCGTCTGAGCACCAGAAGCTGCAAATGTTCTGAAGAGCAAAAATTGCGCCTAAGTCTTAAAAAGTTCAGTGAAGTTTGTAACAGGAAATATCAGGAAACACAAATGTTATTAAAGGCCAACACATTTTGGCCCAGACTGAAATAAAAAAAACAAATACTGATTAATTGCCATGATTTTTTTTTTTTATATAGACATTTATCTTTCCCATGAGGACGACTGCCTGACCCTCGGACCTGTCAAACACCACCAGCAGGTCCAACTTTTCACTTATCCACTAAGTATCTTTAAATATTCTAGATAGATTGTCATGAATTTTGGTCCAGACATTGAATCCATTCCAAGACAATGAATCCTACAGGCTCAAGTGATCCAATAACTTTCTCTAACCCCATCATAAGGTCAAAATTTCCATTTGGTTAAATTTCTAAACTCCAATTTTACCTAGCATTGTTCTAGGTATTTAAACTCAGAACAATGTTGTTAATCCAATTCACAGGGGAAGAGAGTTCCTTAAAAGCAAAATAGAGGAGAGGCTCATTTGCATCAATCAGCATTTTAATATTGCTATTTATTTTTTAGTTTTATTTTTAAGATTATTATTTAATTTGGGTGGGTTTTTCTGTTTTTGGTCAACATCTTGGGACCAAATTTAATTTTTTTTTGCCTTTAATTTGTTATCCCTTGGATTCAGTGTGTCTTGTAACTTAATGAATAAAACATTTTAAAACAAATAATGTCGAGAAGAAAATTAACAATCTGCCTGACATGGCAGCGCCTGTAATTAAGAAAACAGACCTCAGAGACAGTGGAAGCTGGATATTCTCAGACATTGTGACCTCTGCCTCATACACACAAAAATCTTAACTCACATGCATGCACAAACATACTCACACACACAAAAAATCCACAAAAATCCACAGACAGACAGGAGCACGCTGAGCACACCCTCAGCTGGTGTTTGGTCTCCTGCATTCTTTCCTTTTGTGAGCCGCAGTTTGAGTTTCCCCCCTCCTCCTCCTCTCCTGTTTGACATTCCTTCCTTTTATATGCCTTTTCTTTGTTAATTAGCCTGAATGTTTTTATTGCTAGGCTAATTAGCATAGCTTTAGAGTGAGGTGACACATGGTTCTGTTTCCCATGCTACAGTACAGTGTCATTAAGGGCCTGGGGATAAGGAGTAGTTGTATGGTGGCCCACAGACGCCTGCTCTCATGGTTTGATGGATGTGTAATGGTGCTCCATTAGTCATGCAGCACCACTAAATGCACCACTCGCAGGGCTGTACGGGTCAGGTAGAGACGGCCGATTAACACCAATGAAAAATGAAACTGGATCTACAATTTTTGTAAAAAAAAATCAGTGTGGACATTTGACAGGGCCTTGTTTTCTCTTTGGTTCAGTCATACATCTGATCTTTAGTCATATTACATCAACACTGTACTGTTTTCAGAACATTTTGTTTTGGTTATATTGATTGCTTTGATATGGACATCTGCCTTTTGTCATTTTGTGCATCACAATTTTTGGCCATTGTGTTAAAAAAAAGAAAGAAAGAAAAACTACCAAATAAGAAATCCATAAACTTTCATTTCTCACAGGGAAAAAAAATAAATCTCAAACATGCAATTAAAAAAAATGCTCCTTTTGTTTTTTCCTAAAAATTACTTTTGTATTTGATTGTTTTGTCAATTTCATGATGAGGTCAACATATTTTGTTTTCTCATGTTCTCTTGCGACATTTATGCATTCTACTGCACGCAAGTTGAGGAGAGGTGGCTGGGATGGATGGTGTACATGCGAGCACAAGATGTAAATCTTAAAACGGCGTCAACAAATATATAGTTATGTTCAGAAAGGCTCCTGGTCACTCAATAATTGGATATAGTGCATTTGTTAGGGTCCGTTTAAGCTGGTGAATTAAAACATATCCAGTGTCCAGATATTAAGTCTAGCAGACAGGAAGTGTGTATTAGATTCAATAAAAATAAACTTTACTGTGTGTGTGTTTTGTAAATGTACTGACATGTCTTCTAGAACAGCAGTGTAGCTAAGCATTATATTTTAAGGCTGTGTTATCTTATGAAGTGTGCTACACTATATGTACAGTATTGCAGTGCCTGTTTTAATGTATTTTATTTGTCTTTTGTAGGTGTTGTAATACCTGCCGAGGGACCTATGTTGTCTTTAGTTTATGGGTCCAAATATTGGCTGTTTAAGGTGTTAAAGCCCCGATGTGCTGAATTTGAAAATGTAAAACTGCTGGTATGCTTGCTGGTGTAGTCTCATAAAGAGACTGCACATAGCACACATGCTAGCTCGCTTTAGTTTTTTAAATTTATGTGGATCATTACAGCTGACTGCAGCTGTCTGTAAATGCAGAAAGCAAATGTTAAGTAGCTGTCAAGCATGATGGTTTCATGGTCTCAATGAGTCTGATAACTGTCTGAATAAAATGTTCTTTCTCATTACCTTCCGGTCTGCTGTGGGGATGTTTGTCAAAATGTGACTGAATGGGATGGTTCAGCCACAGACTGAAGTCTCTGCCTCTCTTATACAATTGAGGACATGTGAGAGTGTTATGAGTACTCAAAAGAATATGTAAGAGAGAAACACATTTTAATACATTTTTCTCTAAAGCAGCTAAATAAATACTTAAATCAAACCAGACACAAATTTGTTCTGTTCTGGTGGTCAAAAGTTGAATAAGGAGGGGAGCGGGGTGAACAGATGTTACAACGCTTTGATTTTCACAGTGCTGAAATAAACTGGAAATGTTTAGAGTCAGTGTTTATTTCAAATTATACTTTCTAAATCAGGGGTGCCCAAACTTTTTCCCTTGTAGGGCCAAAACATGGTGGGCCATGGGCCAAAAGCATGCAAGTATTGTGCTATTAAACATCCTAACAATTTCCCCTCCACTCAAAAATGTGTTTTTCTTACTTTTATGTCCCCTAAAATGTCAGAGCTTGACTATACTGACTTGTATCCGTGCAAAGTTTGTCACTTGGATGGTGTTTTTGTATTCCTACATGAGGGAGGGAGATATCTGTGTATTTCTTCAAAATTTGAAATTTAAATTTAGCCCAGGCAAGCTACATTTCATATTTCACAAATCTGAAAGCCAGTCACAGGTAGAGAAACTGAAACCTTCAGTGCAGAGCAGACCAGACAGGCCAGAAAGGGAGAGTTTACATTAGCTCAGCTGCTAATGCTGTGTCAGCTACTGTCAGTTACAAGCTCACCAGCTAACAAACAACATAAATAAAAGATGCTGACTACACTTACCTTTCAGATATGTCTGCTGGTTGCCGATATTGGTGCACAACTGACTCCTCATCTGAGTCCTATACATGTTTGAGCTTCAATCTGAGGTGCAAACATGCCTGAGTCTTTCAACCGAAGCCATTCTGATACCCACTGCTCCTTCACTGATCGATCTTACACAAGCATCTGCGGTGAGGATTCATAGATCCAGAATTTTAAAATGGAGAGAAAAGTAGAGGTGCTTCCAGCCAATTTCCAGAGCCCTTTCACATGTTCTATGTAAAAAAAACCAAACAAAAAAACAAAACAAAACGTGTTTAATCAAATATTAATTAGAGTATTACAAACTTTAAAATGTGTCAGAAGCGGAAATTTTAAGATGAATAATAATGCTAACAGGTTTACAAAAGGTCGCTTGGCCCACTGTGCTCAGATTATGAGACATTTTTAATAAGTCAGGATCACACATTTTTGAACAGTATTGTTTTACAGCACAAAAAATACAACATCATAAAAGGAACATATTTCATAATTTTTTTCAAATATATTTAAACTTTTTCAAATGAGCCATCTATGGCCTGCAGGCCCCACTTTGGCCAGCCCTGTTCCAAAGACATCCATCAAGACATATGGATGTCTCTGATGTCAAATGAAAGTGTACTTAATGTCCAAAAGAATAATGTTTTTTTCCGATAAGTGTCGACAATCCACCACAGTGGCAAAATGTTCCAGTCTGCTGTTTCCATACTGTGCCGTCAGACCTCCGGTCCATATCCAAACTCACACAGGAGAGCGAAAGTGAATATTTGTCTTGGCTTCCAATGTGTCGGGGAGAAAATTAGCTATGTGTTACAATAACAGTGCGTCAAAGTGCTGCAGTAATGTACAGTTGTGCTTCTCTGGAGGAGAGAGCTGAGGTGTGTTTGAAGGGAAGTTGGAAACACGTCCTGTGCTGTCAAGCCACCAGCCAGGGTCAAAGGTCAAGCATTTCCTCAAACCAATACTTCCCCCTGCTGAACAAAGACCCTGCCCCATCAACTGTAACAACCTCTGGTTTCTTTTACCATTACTGTACAAATTCTGCATTTACATCTTTATTTAAAAACAAACAAGTTTTTGCTATAAAATTTATTTAAGGTTCAAAGTGTTTACTCATTCTCAACAACTGTTCTTTTTCACTGTTAAATTATTAATGTATTGACATGTATGGTAACTACTGCAAAAAATAAAAAACTGGATACAGAAAGATATTTTAAATTCTACTTATTTTGAAATAAGATATTTAAGGAAACATCAGAAAAGAGGGGGGTTAAGGAAAGGGAAAAATGGAAAGGACACAAAGACAGAAGGAAGAAGGGAGGGAAGGGAAAGCAGGAAGAAACAATGGATAATAGGAAGGCCTAGGGACGGGATTAATAAAAGAAGGGGAACAGAAGCGGGAAAAGAAGGAGGGAGGAAAACAAAGGGGGAAAAAGAAAAAAAAATCCTTTATCTGCAAGTAAGGATAGGAAAGTTGGGAAGAGAGAAAAATGAGAGAAAAGAAGCCTTGAATGGTTTAAAAAGGTACTGTAAGTGTAAAAGAAAACTAGCTGAATCTCTAAAACTTTACTCAAAATGAGCACGTACGACCTTCTCTGATTTTAACTGCATGTCTATATGCTGTTTTCAAAACTTTTTTGTTTCCTTTTTTAGGTCATTTTTGATATTAGAGCAAAGAACTATTCAGTTTTAAAAAACAGCATAAACAACACTGAACATTTCCTAAAAACAGCAGAAACAGTTCATTGCTGGAGAAAATTGCTAAGCCATTTGGATTTCCTCGGTCCAACATGTGCTGCTATAAAATATCCCACTGATATCTCACTCTGATGCAGTTGGCACAGCTCATAAGTACTTGGAAAAACAAAAGCATGCTGAAGGTCAGTTTTTATGGTCAGCAAATCATCAATTTCTACTTTTTATCCCCATTCTGTATTCCCATGCACAAAAGATGGAGTCAATGATCTGTGAAGTTGTTGAAATGTGAGTTGTTGGAAAAGACTTGATCGATGTTGGAGAAAGTGGTGCTAAGTCGAGGGGAGTTATGATAAACAGAAAACTGTTTTCTTAGCTGTCTGGCACTGTGTAAGTTGTGTATTTTGCAATCCAGTCTTTATGCTCATGTGCAGAAAGAAGTGAGAAGTGTTCATATGAGTATTATCATGTATTGTCATGAAATGTAACCCTGACTTCAATAGAGTTCATCAAAAGCTCTGCACACCCCATGTGACCTGTCCTGTCCTGTTGTTGTCTTTGCAAATATCTGCTGTAAGAAGATTAAATGTCAATTTATGTAAATGATCTGTTTTTACATGAATTTGACTTTATTATTCCCTTTAATGCTTGTCCAATCCATACTGACAATAATGACAATGACTTACAGCAAACAAAGAATGTATAATAGTGGGTGGAGTTACTGTGACATTAGCCATTGGTTTGTGGACTACTGCTTTGCAGCCTTAAGTTTGCCATTATGGCTGCTGGTGTTTTCTTTTGAGCATAAGTGATCATTACGGGTCAAGAGCATGGAGCTGAGGATGTGCTCTGCTATGAATGGCATTGACACCTAGCAGACAGCTAGCTAGCTTCTGCAGAGATGCTGCTTATTATGCAAAACTTTAAGCCTTAATATTATTTAAAGGATTGAGTTTTGTACCAGGCTGTTTACGTCTTTCCAACGTAACTGTCTTCAAAAGCTAACAGAAAATTATTTGCCGTGGGCTTTATAAACCATACATCTATGGACCAATTAGGCCTACAGCCAACTATAGAAGAAATGTAGACAGACACTGACACAGGCCCTCAGAAACCCATGGATGGAACAACTGTAAGGAATCTTTATAAAAATGTCTTTTTCAGATGATCCCTTTTTTATTAATGGTCACATTTGGACATGTGTAATGTATAATGGACACATGCTTTTGGAGTGAACCCTTTTTTTTTAAAGCTTAGCAAATATAATTTAAGGGGAAAAATATTCCAAAGTTGTGCTGAAGTTATTTATTATTTCCCTCATTTCATTTAAGCTGTGAAGAGAAAAACAACAATAACAAAAAAAAAGAACATTTTTAGCTTTTTCATCTCAATGTCCCATTTCTAGTTCTTAATGCTAATTAGCTAATGGTGTTTGTATACTGCTCAGAATTCTTAAAAAGAAATAATGTGTTACACACCAAGCTTAGATGACTGTCAGAGTGGTAATAGGAATATGAATAGTTATTCACTTTCTTGCTGATGTAGTTCTTGTTCCAGGCAGCAAGGTGGATGGTTGTGCATAATTTATAGAACACACACAACCAAAACATTTCACATTTGGTTACACTCTTCCTGCAACTACAAGAACGCTGCAGTTAAAGCAAAAGAAGAAAAAAAAGTACAAGATGCACTGTGTTTTAACTAACAAAGTACTCTCACATGGGTCAGGTAAGCTTGGTGCATTTTCAGTCAGGGGATTAAGCAGCAATTCAGCCTTTCATCTCAGTCAAAGATAAACCCTACTAATGATTACCATTGAGAGATATCAGGAAACTGATACCCGTTTAGGAAAAGCAGTTGGCAGTACCTTGCATATTTTGCTTCCAAACAGCTTGAGTCATTTTTTTTATTGATACTCACTTGTTGCCATATTATTGAGATTGTTCCTGCTGAGATATAACAGAGAAGCCCGAACACAGGGGACAAGTTACTAGGTCAGATATGCTGCACACACCTCATTGCAGTAGGATAATTATCAATAATGCAGTGACCTCATGTCAGTACTCCTAACCTGGCTCACATCATATTTCTAAATGTAGCCCACATCTGATCAAATTTAACCTAGTGACAGTATAGACTCAGCTTTTTTTGAATTGATTATTCCAGATTTTTTAAAACTGCTTTACATTCCAGACACAGTTCCAAGGCATGCTTTGTTCCATTTCTGAGAAAAACACTGCTCTTATTTTCTCCTCTTTTTGCAACACAGTATCCCTTTTAACAATCACCTAATATGGGCTGATTATTAACTCAGTGCACGAGCACATTGCAAGATTGTTCGAGCCTGGGTAGAATTAACATTGACTAGACAAGGCTGAATTGTGTTAGTGGACTGGCTAAAGTCTTGAGTGGAAGTCGAAGTTAATTCAAACACAGATTTCATTATATTCCTTGATGGAAACCCCCTCTGGGTTTTGCCCCTTGATTATCAACAAACTGAGAGGTTACACAGACTGACAGGTAACTCTCTGCATCATCGGGCCATCATCACTTATACACATGTGAGGAAATCGAACCACTTGTTTGTCCTTTATTTTCACTTTGCGATATATCAGTGATGTGCTGATTTCACCCAAAGTGAATAAGTACATTAACTCAAGTACTGAAGTACAGTTTTGAGATACTGGTCCTTTTCTCGAATATTTGCATTATTACTATATAACTGTACTAGGTTACATTTTAGTCATTTTTATTACATTTCTATTTTTAAAGGATGAGTAAATCACCATGTTACTTTGTTAAAAGATTGTAGTTTATTACACTTTATTATACTGTAGTCCTTCTTTCATTGTTACTTGCTGACATGTGCATGTGTTGCCACATTTACTAAAAGAGTCTGCACAAGTAGATATATTATTCATACATGTCACTTGCTTGAGTTTCCTTTTTTAGATGAAGGATTTAATGGAGTTTAGCTATTGAATCAATGCTAAAGTCATATATCTGCTATCACTCAGGCTGTTGGTTAATTGCTCTGCTCTGCTTGCTCACACCACAAAAGAACTGCACCAGGCAATCTTAGTGCAGCTGTTTCGTCAGAACCAGAGTTTGATCTGGTCTGGATTACAGACCTACTTTTCAGACAGATCATTGATATTTTCCGTGTGGTAGGCAGGAATCCCGACCACAAGCATCAGAGACTCAATGCTAGAGTTGGTGTCAGTCTCAGGTTGCCTTCAACCGGCCACACAGAGCAGAGACAGAGTGTATGGAAGCAGGTCTCCCCGGCGGTATCAAAGATGTTGCTGGCTTTTTGTCAAGACAAAAACGTAATCAGATCTTAGCTGTTTGGAGTCGGCCTCAGAGAGTTTCTCCAGCCAAACGTCCGGGGCCAGCCGCAGGTCAAGCCTCTCCCTGTGATTTATGTTCTTCTTTATCAGACATAATGAGTGTTCTCACAATTAGCTCGAGACACGCTATCAGAGTGCAGCTCCGTGTCAGCGCTGACCCTCGCTGACACAGCTGCCTCCAAACACATCAGGGGCGAACCTGGGGTTTCTGTTTTAACGGGCGGAAATCGCAGCTTCCCTCACTGCAGCCGGGGCTCGTTACGCCGCCTCAGGAGAGCAGCTCTCACCTCGTCACTGCAGAGCATCGCCTCAGCTTTTTCCGTCACATCCTGCTGTGACCTTTTGAGGTTTTAAGTGGGCCAGTAAATCGCCTTTTCAGTACCTGCTTACTGCTTGTAGGTGTCAGTGATGCTGATTTTAAATAAGTGGGGGATGTATTACAGGTGTCCTGTGTCAGTCTGTTTGTCGTAAAATAACAACAAAAGAGGAATAAGTCATAAAAGGGTGTTATGACTTGTATAGGCCTCACTATTTAATTTTAAGACTTTTTTAATCCCCACGGAGAAATTCCTGAACAGTATTCAGAGAAATATATCTAAAATATATGTATGACTAAACTATAAGTGGCTTCACATTTGCTAGATGTTATATCAGAGTGGTGTAAACATGAGTGCATCATAAATAAGATGATGTATATTAGTAAAAATTGGTCCATTGTACAAAATGCCTGCTTTCACTTTTACTGTATTTGTATATCAGTGCTAATACTTGGGTACTTATACTGCAAAATACTGACTGCAGGACTTATGTTTGAAGGAGTTTCTCTGCACTGTGGCAGAACTGCTTTTACTTTGAATGATAAGACTGAGATTATGAGTAAAAGCTAACAGGACATGACAGCCACTGTGAAGCTAGTTATGCAACTTGTTAAAGTTGTCAATCATTTCATATGTTTCCTGGTCAGACGTTTGAATATAAATATACATTTTACTGAGACTATCTTCACTTGGTTTGGAGATTAAAGCTAGGACAACAGTTTTCAAAGTTAGAATTTATAACACTAACAAAATAAAATGTTATTTTCCATGCCAATCTTTCTCATTTCCTGCCAGTCAAAAAAAATATACATCATGTTGTAAGCTGTCAGTGATGTCCTTATACAGTCTACGCCTGCCTTGAAGCTGCTCTGTTCCTGAAATTTAGTTGGCTAGCTTTCTTGCAAGCATATTTTCTCAACTTAAAGTTTCTGCAGGAACTGAAGGCTTTGCTCTTGGTACACAGATGCTAAAGGTTAAGCAAAACCTTAAAATTTGGTACAGAAAATCAATAGCCAGCTGATACTTTTATTGTTAAAAACGCTTTATTAAAATCACATAGAGGACAGCAATGTGTCATGATTTATGATGTGTGCATTCATCTGCTGGGCCTTATCATTTATTTTCATTGCCCTTTTATATCATTAGTTTTCTGCCTCTTATCAGAGGCAAATTTCCACTGCAGTTCAATTGTTGTTTTATGAGCAAATGCCCGCATGCATACATACATGCATACATACATTAGAATGATAATCACTGAATAAACAAGTAATTTAACAACAGTTTATAGGTATTTGTATTATCGTTAAGACTCAATAAGACATTTGACGGCTGCAATAAATGATGAAATTGGATTTACAATCAATTTGATAAGAGAAATGTCTTTTATATGAAAGTATTTCATGGAAAAAGTTTTAATATGACATTCTAGAATTTTATTTAGCGGCTAGGACAATTATCAAAAGTGGTACAAAAGTCACTTTAAATTGTTGAGTAATATATAACTTTCAAATCATTTCATGACTGTGATATTACATTTCAAAAATATTGTTCTGGCTTTTTTTAGCCTTAATTAAAAAAAAACACTTAGTTGACTTCCACTGTGTCCTTATATATTTATTTATTCATTTCATTTGAATTACTCATATCATTTCTAAATTATTAACCATGTTTTTTGCATCTACAAATAATTTACAATATTTGTTTCAGTCTTTGTGTCTTTTCCTGAGTTAAAAAAATAATTTTATTGATAAACAGACTCAATCAGTTATAATTCGGTATACTGTAGTCCCTATTTCAAAGTAGATATCTGACAGCAGAAATCAAAACAAAATCTAAATAGTACAGCAGATGATGATGTGTTGGAACTGATGTTAAATGTCACCGCCCACTCCTGGATGTTTTGGAAAATCATTTCCAAACCTGTAATGAAGTCTCAGAGCCACATTATGACAGTTTGCCTTTTTAATAGTTAGCAGACAATTTACATAATTTGTTGATGCATCTCTTTACCAAGCACATGCTCCAGAATAAATGTAATATGAGCTTTTCATACTGTGCCACTATAAAAATGACAGGTCGTGGATTGTATTTTTTTTTGTTTATTTGTTTAGTTTTGTTTTGTTCTGTTTATTTGTTTTGTTTTGTTTTTGTCAGGGTGGATAAAAGAAATTACATAAATAATTCAAAACATTGTTTGTATATGAGACTTTTCATTTAACTTAAATGATTATGAGCCTGTTTAAAAGTCCTTGTGGTGCTCTGCTCTTTGTTAGTCAGCTATTGTTACCTCTAAGCTAATTAATATCTTCATGCCTCCGGCTCCCAGCATACATCACTGCATGTTACCCACAGAGTCAGACTTCCTGGCAAATTGGAACTACTAGGGACACACATTTTCACCAATATGCACAAAGAGAAACACACATAGGGAGAGTTACAGATAAAGGTCCTCTGCAGGTTTGCCAAGAGCTGTTGATATCAAGCAGTGTTTTAATATTTCACATTTATGTCAAAAGTTCAGGTGCACCATTTGTCTTCACAAACAGCTGTTGGCTTGTTTGAGCGATTCCCTCTAAAAAGAATAATTTTTGGAAAAGAGCATTATGATTTCTGGGTTTTAACAGTTTCTGACCTTTTAAAAGTGGGATGTAAAAATTATGTTCCAATCAGCACACTATAATGTCATGACATTAACTCCACACACAACACATTCATGGTTCCCAGAGGATAAGTCCTCATGTTCTCAGCAGCATCCTGACCTTTCCTCCATCACCACCATTTCCTGAAACTACCCATGAAATATTAAAATTGTAGGGATCCATGAAATTTTTGATCACATTCATGCTCCCTGGAAAGTGAGATACAGCATTTCTGTTCTGAACACTGACCTTTCCTTTAGTGCCACCATCAGGTCACAATGCTTAACTGTGCACACAACAAATCAGAATATAACAGGAGTATTGACGTGGAATTTTAAAATCATTCCTACTTCCCAAATAATGAACTTTTTTTGTAACAACCTCCCTGAACTTTCCTCAGCCACCAACCGCAGCACAGAGTTTGAAGACGATTAATTTTTTACTGCAAAATTAAATTATAAATATGAAAAGTCATTCAATTGTACAGTAAAGATATTCTTTTTATCTGATTTTATGTATATTAATTTCATGTACAGTAATACCTAACTGTAGCAATATTTCTTTGTTTGGTTGTCTTTTATTTTAATGTGTTATGTCCAATTTTTTTCTGACCTACAAAAGAAAAACAACAACATTTTACCAAATAATGACAAGCAATCTATCTTCATTATTCATTAGAATGCAACACTACTCTAATCTAGTAGTTTTCTACACAACATGTAAATAAGTTTACTGTCTTGATGAGTTCTTTTTTTAAAAAAATGTAACTGTGTGGTCTTATTATAGATGACATCTAACAGAGGTCCACAGTCCAACTCAGAACCAAAGACACTGCAGTCAGTAGCCTGCATCATAACTTCTTGACCACTTGGACAACCCAATGGAACATCGACAGAGGCTACTCAGTGTTTGAACAGAAATATGAAGTGGCAGCAGTAAGAAATTTGAACTTCCAAAGTTGCTTTAGTAGTAACTCAATCCAGCTCTGACACCATGGCTGTAACGGAGTGAATGGAACAGGAATGATGGAAATGCACACATTAATTGTTTCCTGTGAATCCCTCGTAGGGAGGCAATTTGAGGCAATCCAGCACTATTAGACTACTAGAGAGAAGTAATTAAAGTTATATTGAGGGTAATTGCTGAAAAAATGGCAACAATACATACACAGCACACAACAGCAGAAAAGACAATCATAGAAAAGGCCTTTGGGGAGCTGTTTCTAACTTTTTCTCTTATTAACCTCCTGAGAACTCATACTCAGTATGTTCACTGTGGACATGAGCAACATAACAAGAATTTATGTAAAGTCTATTCTGTCTTTAAATGTTTTGACTTTTCTGGGTCTTCCTGTGACTCACTGCCTCCTATAGCTCATATTTCCACAGTTTCCAGGCCTGCATTACCCACAGTGCAGAAACTGCTCTTTATGGATCAGCCCAGGCTTAACCAGAGCCATCAATTACAGGACAGTCAGACACGGCCAATATTTGGTCATAACTCAGTGAACCGGCCGCTCAGGCAGCGAACCCCTCCTGCCACATTTAGCCAGCTAATAATGATTTAATGGACAGGCTGTGACAAAGATAAACATTAACCTCATTCTTGACGAGAAAAGCTTCTAATTACATCAGCACAGGCAGAGGGGCAGTCTGTCTGTACATGCGCAAATAACCGGGTGCACATGTCTGCCATATGGGGTCGAGCCCCCAGGCTGCAGCTCTGCCGCTTGGAAACAAGACAACGGCAAACCGCAAGAGTGAGAACTTCCCAGGGAGACATGTTTGAGCCGACTTTGATCATTACGAGCAGGAAAAGGGGACCAGTTGATGATCAACATCAACTCATCATAATGAGCTCTGATTTCATTTATGATCATCAAAGGCAGCTCATCACAGCACGCCCATTGTGCACTTGACAATAAACTCTATGTCACTGTGAAGAGGCACAGACAAAACATGCCAACTTTCATTATTTGGAATCTCTTCTCCGTTTTTTTTTTTTTTTGCAATGAAGCTTTTCAAATTCATAGCAGGGGCAAATGCTTTGGTGTTAAGTGTAGATATTTGGAATAATTTTGCTCTTGATGTTTAATGATTATGCTTCTGGAATGATGACTGTATTATGCAGCTGACATCTCTGGATAAGTAATCTATTCCATCTCTTTATGCCCTGGGAGAAATACTTTTTAATTTGCCCAGATGATGCAGTTAGCAAAGTGCAGTTTGAATGTTGATCAGACAGCTCATTATTCTCTGCTTCTCTCACTCTTTTCTCTAAATCGAGGGTTTCCAACCCAGAGTAGGGCCCCTCTAAAAAGGTCATAAGATAACAAAGAAGACATTTTGAAAAAGAAGTAAAAACATTTTTTGAACAAACTGTACTTTTTCTAACTTTTCTCATATCTTTGCTTTTTTTCTTTTGAATCAGTTTTTCTTCCTCAAGAGTATTAAAATAAAGTACTCTGAGAGGAGAAAACTTTTTGGTTGAACTGCTCATATTTGGCAATAAAAAATCATAAACCAAAGAGAAAATCTAATAGAAAGCTGATGCAGTGCCATGCAATACTATCTTAAAGTTACACTAAGCCATGGTTTTGTGGTGGTGAAATCAATTGAGAATATTACCCAAACAACCAAATGATTGTCTCTGTGGCCATAATAAGATGCGTTTGTAAAAATAAAACTGTACAGATGTTGCAGAAAGTGCTCTGTTTTTATTTATTTATTTATGTCTGGTCAGAGATCATTGCTGTGCAGGCCTGGAGCTCAGGGTGAAGACATCAACCTTTTTTTTTTTGGTGGTTTGGAACCTCACTTGGCTATTTTCTCTTTTTTGTCTGCTCTTTAATGTGTTTGACATCCATAACACCAGTACTACAGTATGAAGTTTCTGTGGAAGCCTTGTAATGTATCTAATACAATCAATAAACGTTTTATTTTATAGTGCACCAACGTTTTATACATATAACCTACTGTTTTCTTTCGTGTGTGTGTGTGTGTGTGTGTGTGTGTGTGTGTGTGTGTGTGTGTGTATGTCTTTGTATGTCAGAGGTTGCATTAAATTTCTCTGTGTGTTGTAATTGACAGGGTTATAAAAAAGTTCTCATCCATTTTTCTTCTTCTTCTTCTTCTTCTTCTTCTTCTTCTTCTTCTTATTATTATTATTATTGTAATTGGTTGTTCTGTTTATGTTTTAATACCAAACAAAAGCTTATTAAATAGCATTTAATTAAAATAATTTAATCACAACAACAATTCTTACACAGAAGAAACATGTAGATAAATCATTTATATGACCATGAAGAGAAGAGATGGAAAGAGACACAGATTGTATGGTCACTTTCCGTGTCAGCCCCACAAGAGGAAGATTAATATGTTCTTTCTCATGTACCATTATTCACAACGACATAAATTAAATTCACTGCACTGCACTCAAGAAAATATGCTGCTCCTCCTCTGCTCTGCTGTGTGTGTATGTGTGTCTGTATGTGTTTGTCCCTGGACAGGGGTTTATACTAGTGGTGGTTTACATTTGGTTACTGACCATGTTATGTGTGACATACTTAGCGTTGCAGGAAATCACCCGCAGTGTTTTAATCTGTCAAAATGATGAATGACCTTCAGATATTTCCATCGTTGTTAGAAAAAAACACAAGTCAGTGAAGGAAATATTTGATTTACATGTTAATGTGTGTGTTTGTTTATGTATTTTGTGATATTTTGTATTTCAGAAGCCTGGCAAGTATGTTGAGCAAATTTTATTTTTTATTTGTGCTCAATACTTCATGCCATTAAATTAATACCTTGACTGAGCAAAGTTTTGGTTTTTGTGGTTTCTGTTTTTGAAAATGTGGATTATTTTTTAACAATCAATTTTTACCTTCTGCTATTATTTTTTTTAATTTGATTTGTTTTGTTGGTTTGTGTAATGTTTTATTTTTCAAAGAAAATTTCAAAAATGTTTTCTGTCTTAATGTTGCTTACATAATCTTTCAAAATGTATTTTTCTGTAAATTAGTCTAGTTTTGGGTTATTTGTAAAATGTTTTGCTTTGCGCCATAAGGCCACCATATAATCTCAAATAAAATGCACCGAGCTCAAGTGAACTTAAAAGCACAGATTAAATTAACCACACAGAAGGCCTGTTGAAGACATTTAAGACCTTATACCGAAAATGTATCAATCTGTCTGTCTGTAGTGACTCACTCATAACGACTGATGTATGTATTTACCCGCGTGGTCAATGTGGTCAACAAAATGAATGGTCTTGTCATAATTATGAGACAAAATACGGTGAGTTGAGCCTGGTCTCTGCTGGCTGCTGTGCCCTCGCTCACATTCCTGTTTAATCCCGTCATGTTGCAGTGTTTGCCTAACTAACACGATTTAGCCAGTGTGCACTGGGCCAGAGCTCTTACTCCACGCTGCAGGAGCCTGAGTGGCATATTAAGTTATAAACAGACCAACACATGGAACTTACCATTTTTCTTCTTTTTTTTCCCTTGTGCTTCTCTGGAAGTTGTCCCAGACAGTTATGTCTTTCAGCAGGATTACAGAGGACTGAAATCACCCACAGAAACAAAAGAACTGGTCTGTGCAGGCAAATCAGACTTTCTCTATATTAGAGGTGCAAAGGGTATTTATTACAGCTTTAAGCAGCCAGCAGTGGAAAAAAGAAGAGATGGGGATGTAGGGGATAACACTATTTGAAATATTACTCTAAGTGGAATTAATTCTTGCTGCTGAGTACTTGGACATCCCAGGTGTTACTGTGAAAATACCATCTGGCTCATTAATTGGAAGTTATTCCAGACGATTACTGATACCCCGAGGACCACAGTCCATTCTCTCTGCACGCATATTGAATTTCATAAATAAGACACCACCATGCCTCGCCCTTGGGAGCAGCTCAACCGGGTTTTTATGGGTGAACATTGATTATCAACAGTTCAAGGTAGTTTATGCACATTGAGCAGGATTCACAGGTGGAGCAGAAAATGAATCTTCTGAGTGAAAATAGAAAAGAGAATCAAATTGAAGCTTTTGGAGTGTCCAGACAGTGTAAAACTATTATTTTAATTAAGTTTACATCCACAAAGGCTTCTCTTTTCCCATTGGAAATAAGTTTCTATGCCAAGTAAAACAAGCCAACAGAAAATGATTTAATATAAGTTATTATCAGGACATAAAATGCACAGATAATTCAAATTTGAAGGTTATTTTTCAGTGCAATGAGAATATAAAAACCCCAGTCAGTGTCCTACTTGATAGTTAACTATCAACAGTCAGTCTGTTTTTGTTTGTTTGTAAGTTTGTTTGTTTGTGTGTATCATAATAAATGCAATTTAGTGAGAGGGCAGAAAGTGGTGAAGAAAGTGCAGTAAAATTCAAAGAATCTTTAAAAATCCTTAATGGAATATAATTATATGTGTTATAATAATGTTGATTATATGGACTGCATACAATGTGTGATGAGCGCATGTACACATGCATATTTGCGTATATACTGAATTATATTTTTGACATTATTACTGATGCTTGAAACTTTAAGATCGCGAGACAAGATTTTGATTCAAAAGGGACTTCTTTTTTTCAGTACTGTTTGTATTAACTGTTTTTTTATTGATTTTTTTATCCACTTGAACACAAGCTGTAAACATATTGATGTCCATCATAAAATTGATATGGGGGACATGTACAGAAACAAATGCAAACATATTTAACTTTTTCAAATTGAGCAGACACATAGCTGAATGATCATTAATTCAAAGCCTTTGCGTAATATTTTTAAATTTAATGTTCCCTCTTCTGTAAAATCAACTGCAACTGGTTTGCTGTCCACCAACTTCTGAAAAAACACCATAGCATCTTGTCCTGCTTTTAATAAATCTCTGTTCAAATGAAAATGCAAAAACACAACTGACACAGGCTGTCATGAGCACCCCAAACCACCAAGTGTTGATATAACCTTAACCCTAAAGGTACACTGGCTAGTCAGGAGCCTGAAAAAGCTACTGGTAGGCAGTGTTGGTAATAACGGCATTAGAGTATAACGGCGTTACTAACGTCGTTATTTTTTTCAGTAACGAGTAATCTAATTAATTACTTTTCCCATCGTTGCAACGCCGTTACCGTTACTGACAATGTGAAGTGGAGCGTTACTACAGTTTGGTTGAATGAAGCGCAAGTGTCAGGTTTTGGCCACACATCAGCTGCCTGGAGAGAGCAGGGAGGAGGGGGGGAA
>JAQMCX010000027.1:145214-179622 GCA_029814765.1 Acanthurus leucopareius
ATGAAAAATAACGTCACAGTTACTTTGCTGAGTAACTAATTACTCTTACAATGAGGTAACTGAGTTACTAATTCAATAACTTTTTGGGAGAAGTAATTTGTAACTGTAACTAATTACTTTTTTAAAGTACGATGACCAACACTGCTGGTAGGCTAACTGAAACTAAACGTTCAACCAGTTCTTCTCCAAAACCCACAGGCTTGTTGTTAGGGACTGTGTGGTGGTGGGTTACTCTACCTCTGTGACACATTCCAACATCACTGTTCCTCAAAGTAAAGGAGAAACTGTATATCTATATGCAAACGTGTAAAAAGTCCTGTTACTAAGGTTAACACCAGCCTCATGTAAACACTGGAGATAATGGCGCACATCCTGTCATCACAAGCTGAAAATGTTGTTTTGTTGGCAAGATAAGACTACAAATGGAGTTTCTGAATATCCTAACTCTGGCCTGAGTTTTCCAAAAGATCTGTTGCAGTGACCCAAAACTGCATTTGACGCCATGAATGAAAAAAGCTACATTTTGATAAATAGCTGTGTATGTGTGGATAAGGGATAAGAGTGAATCAAAACAGCAGTGTTGTTGGCTGAAAAACAATAAGCTGAAGAATTCTTTTTAAAGTTCTTGTAATGTCTCTGAGAGCAAATTGTTTTTAATCTTATTAGCACAATATCTTTTTCCTTTTATGTGGCATTTTATACTTATGTTCTGATTTGTTTTGGGGTGTTTTTTTTATCCTAACTTGCATTTTAGTTACATGATTTCATGCTAGCCCTGTTAAAATAATGGGATCAGCTGATTAATTTGCAAGCATAAACATTTAAATACCATGAAATGAACTCCACCCGAACTTAGGAGGAGGGATCATTAGTGTCAGTTTTATCCTCATCTCAGCAGATCTAATGTGTTTGTGGTCTACATACTCATCTAAAAGATGGTGTCCATTGATTAGAGCGAGTTCTGCCCTCGCCCTCTGAAACGCGGGGCAGGGCATCTGTTCTCTGCACCTCTAACCCCACCACTTAACTGTGACCCCTACGAAGCCGAGAAACAGACTCCAACTGTTATGTTTTTGAATGTTTCACAAAACCGATCCGTGTCTTTCTTCTTCTTGCAGACAAAGATGCTGGAAACAATTTTCGCTTTTCTTCCTGCTATCTTCTACAAAAGGATTGAGTTCAGCTGTGTCCAACTCAAGGCTTTAGTTCAGACTTTTCTGATTTAGAATCCCAAGAAACCCCAGTCTGAAAACAATAAAAGGACAAATGTTACATTTTTTAGTTGACAAATTGCAGATTTTCTAATTGATGAATTCTCCCCATTTTTACTGTCTAATGCACCTTTGTGACACGTGGCTTAAGGTTCCTCCTCAGATCATATCTCAGAAAGAGAAATGATGAGAGGGAACGCAAATATCAATACATTTTACAGAATAATTAGTCATTCTCACTCATCTCGGCATCACAGACTATAACTGATAGAAATAAAGGATAACGATAACAATATCAAGTATTTTTTGTAGCCCTTAGAATATGAAGAATTGAACAACATAATATGTGAACAACAGCAACAAGAGTAAGGTTAGAATGGTCGACATCTTCACATCAAAAGACATCTGGGAAAAACTGTCCATTAACTTTGACTGTGTTTTAGCATTATGTAAAAACAAAGTCTGCATCCCCTTTTCTCTGCCAGAGCTCTGCGCAAGAACAGCAACAGACAGTAAAAGTCGTGTGAAAGAACAGAATGGACGCACGTCAGGGAGCAATAAAAAAAGATTTAAATACCCTGAAAAATAACAAAATGCAGCCTTAAATTGTGAGCTACAGGTACAGGAATCTGTCTTTTTCAGGCTCAGGCTAATATAATAGGACTAATAAAAAGTAAAACTCTGCTCTGATTTACAGGAAAAATATTTGGAGGGACATTAATTTTTCCATATTGAGACAAAGTGCACCAGGGATGTAAAATAAAAAAGATAAAAAGGAAAGCATTTGGCCTGATTTCTTCATGAGCCAAAATGCAAGATTTGTTCAATACTTCATCATGATTCAGATAACGCCCTTTCAACCTTTTTTTTAATGTATGATACGTTTACCGTAACATACAGATGCTGCAGTTGGTCCAATATAATTCTTGATAAATTAAATTTGATTGCAGTGGTGTTGAGATTGCTAAGCATATGATACACCTGTGGTTTCATGCTCTATGATTTTCTTGAAGGCTCCTCTCGTGTCTCTAGAGAGAAATATACAAGATTTGAAAATTTAATTGTTTGACATTTGGTCACGTGCTTCAGAATAGAGGAGCAATAGTAAGTGGAATTGTTTGAGTGGAAAGCACCTTCTGCTGTCTTAACCACTTTTTCCCACCTGCTCTTTCAATTCTGCTGCCACGTCCAACAGCAGGAGTTTCTGGTGCAGTAAAGTAGGGACGTGATCCCTCTTCAGCTTCCCAGACAGCCATTTGTGTTTGTTGGTATACAGGACCAAGTTAGATAGCACTGCACCATCAACTACATTGTAAGAGTCAATTATTTATTTCCATTAAATACGTACTTACACTAGCCGGTGAAAAAGACGGATATTTTTTTAGGACATTGCAAAATAACCAACCCAACACCGAAGATTTACAAAATAAATACAAGGATGAAAAATTAAATGCCTTTTAAAAAGAGCTTTTAATAGCTCACAATAAAAAAAATTTAAAAAAAAAACCATACATGTGAGAGAGGGTGAGTGTGAGTGTTTGTGTGTGTCCAACGCACCTCTCAGTTTGCCAGGGTCCCAACTGTGCTTCTATGGTTTGTTTGTATGTAGCATAGTTAGCTTTTCGCTAAAGCCAGTCTGACATGTCTTACAAAACACATAATATTTGCTAATTTAGGCAAGTGGTTAAAGGGGTTCATCATTTTCAGCAGCAATTTGCAGAGCAGAGAACTTTAACGAGCAAGTGACATCAGTCAGGGTCATTTGCGTTTGCACTCATCTCTGCTTCTGGTCTGAGTTGCCAGCTACCATGACATATATCCGAAAAATGTTTTTTATTGCCATTAAATCAAGATATTCGCAGAGGAAATTACCAATTGGGAACACAGCAGGAGAAAGGGTTAAAACTATGAGTAGCTCTGCATAAATCAGGAGTGTTGCCAGGTAAAGATCTCTTTGAAATTGACACCTGCCAATGTTTGACATGGCACGTTATTTTTTTAAAATTATTTGAATGTAGATGAACCCTCAAGAATTTTGAAACCAAGCCATGATGACTCCTTCTTCTCTTGCATCTGGAAAAATGATAACATCTATTTTCTCATTGGTTCATCTGTTGGGTTAAAAAAATACATGTTTTTATTCAAACTCCATAAGGAGCCTGAAGAGGAACACCTGAGGTCCACTTTTAACACCACGTAGAGGAAATAATCAATAGAGGAAGGTCATGGAGAAATTCCCCCACCACCACCACACACAAACACACACACACACCACAGTTTAACTTTAGCTTTTTGGTGCCTCATTTGGAAGTGAGTGATTGAAACTGTCGGACAGAGGGCTTCACAGATAATCGATGCGATCAACCCGCAAACAACCAATCAATCGTCCAGATCCCTGCATCATCTACTCCATCCACCACAGTGAGTGATGGTGACACCTGTAATTGGATTCACTCTGTGAAACAACGGAGCAGAAAAACAGTCCGGAAAAAAATGAGACAATTATACACAACAGTAATGCACCGCACTGCTGATTTAGACAAACTCATATTTATTCTGAGGGGCGAAGTGAAGCAGAAGGCACAGCCGGCGCTCTTCAGAGGTGTTTTATTGAATTTGTCAGGCTGTTTCCTTCTCTGCGGCCCAATCCTTTCCTCTATCTGTTCTATCCATCACGCACACACACAAGCAAACTCAAAATGATGGGTTTCTCCCTGCACCCCAGGGCTCACTCGACCCTTGCACCAGATTAAATCTGACACTCATGACCGACTCTGACAGGGGGAGAAAATACTGCGGGTGAGAAGGGGGAGGGTGGGAGGTGAGGGTGGGGAGAGCTGAAGGGGGTGGGAAAAGGGTTTAAACGGTAAGTTTGGAGTGACAGACTAATTAGGGCTTTCCTGCGTGAAGCTTTATTTTCATATTTACTCCAGAGTATCAGAAGGCCAAACAGCTCTGTGACCGGACTGGCTTGGATTCCAAAGTCTACTCATACAACACACACACACACACACACTTAAAAACTTTATCATAGAAATGAGAAACACTGGCAAAAGATAAGAATAACACTTTTGTGTAAACCAAGGAAAGAAACTTGATATTATTTGACTGGCAAAGAATGGCTCCCTCTGCTGGTGGAGAGAACAACAAACACATTCTGACTGAAGCATCATTAATCAGATATTAAAATGCTGGAAAAAATCCCAAAACAAAAATAATTACTACTAATACTCCTAGAATTAAAGAAAGATTCTAATGTTATCTGGCCTTAGTTACTGTCAGACTGGTGTTTACTTCAATCAAAAGATATGAGACTGGTGCTGGTTCGCACACATTTTTTTTTTTACTTCACTTGTTTCATAATTTCATTACTCAATATTAGTATAAATATGAGATAAATAGACTCCCATGTTCAAGAGAGAGCTTCTTTATAGACTTGTCTATCACTGCAACACCTTAAGAAAAAAATATAGCCATACTCTAGCCATAAAAGTTAGCCATAGCCATACAATTTCTCAAATTGTGTCCTCATGTGAATGTTCGAAACAGCAGCTCACAACTTATTGTTTATCAAGTTGAAAAGTTTGAATCAATGTTTTTTTGAATACAAACCCATTCCATTAAATGCATTACTAGAGTACTGCATTTTTCATATTCATAGTTTCATGCTCTCAATTTACTAATTTGACTGAACTGTTGATTAATGCATTCTTGTTTCTTTGTCGCAATCAAGAGATTTTTGTATTTATCCCATTTGTCTGTGGTGTTCAAGTAATGTTTTTAGTTTACTTGTTAAATGATAAGTGTGCTGTTATTACCACAGACTGCAGGACATAAACATGTCTCCCTGATGTCACTTTTTAAGTTTCTGAAGAGACATTTTGGCAGCAGCCCCTGACTCCCCCTGACCCTTGACTAATCCAAAGGAGGGTAAAGAGATGAAGCGTGGGTGGAGCATAGACTTCTTGGACTATCTGTAAGTTCAATTAACCGCACAGCAAGCGACATCATCTGACCAATATTTGCATGAAAAATTTCCAAAAGACATCAACACAACAAACATGGCCAAGATGTCAAGTTCAATGACTTTAATGACTTCTGATGTTACGCCCAGCAAACAGCTAGCGGCTAGCTGTCACCCTAACAGGCCATCTTCTTGATTATGCATGACATTAGGACCCACTGGGGATAATTGAAAATTGCAAGTCAGCACAGTCAGCACTGGAAAAAATGGACAACAACTGCCTTCATGCCATCTCAAGGGCTCACTCAAGGATGTTCAAAGAACATGGAGGCAACAGTAGGCAGGGTGCCTCTTCCTACAGCATGGTGAAAATGCTGGATGCCGAATTCAAACATGGTAGTAAATGAGTGCATAAAGGCTGAAGTTGTCCGCTTTTTTAAACAGGGCTGGCACTGTCTTGGACTGGAAAATTAATTCTGACCAAAACCATGTTTGAACCAGGCCGTTAACAGGGTTTGACTCATTCTCAAAACCAGCCTCAAGTGGGCATTTAACAGCATTTCTTTGCACTAGCTTTGTTTTACATTCGCAAAGGTTAGTCCATATTTGTGTAAAACAAAGTTAATAAAACACCTTTTGCAAAAAATCCTTGAAGGGGGCACAAATCTATAGTTTCATTTTTATAAAAGCCCCAGTACTTTCCTAAAAAACAACTTGACATTGACATTACAGCTTTATAGGAGTTTTGAAAGAAGTAAACTGTTAATCTGCCACTGAAAGTAGTCCCTATAAAAAGCACACACATTCTGCACTCTAGTTAATTTATACCAACAAGATGATGCGCGTATGAGAGAAAGTCCATTGGTTTTGTCCTTGGAGATAAAGGAAAATGTCACCCATTTCAACAGTGCAGCTCATTTTATTGTCAATTTATATTATTTATATATTTTACAGTTTGAAAAATGTAGAATGAATTTAGCCTGATCATTAAAACACAACCTTATCACTTACAGCCTCGCTGACAACTCAGCTTCAAGTAATAACTAAGTAGTTGTAATAACAACACTTAATTAAGGGGAAACAAATTAGTTTATTTAAGTGTACGACCTTCTAAGCTGGGGCAATGTAATTTCTTTAAAGCACAAATTCCAGGTTACAAATTTTGCCTAAAGAAATAATTCACGAAACAACACACATTATTTGAAAGACAGCTCAGGTCACAGCACTTTCCAGTACAGCTGTAAAAGCTCTGTGACAGTTCAAGGCTTGAAGTAAACTGAGCCTGCTTTCCCCTGCAAGGTTTTTATTTCCAAATTCTTCGGATTGTGGACACAGAAACATACTGACAATATTTTAACTGTGCAGGCCAAAGCATATGGAGCAAAATAATCCGACATGGTGCAAAAGAACAACATGTATCGGGTAAGACGATATATCACTCCACAAATGCTGTTTACATATAACATTATATATGTACGTACGTCATGCAGTTTGGCTGCAGCTGCAGAGGAAACAGTGGTGAGCGACCAACGGTGTGTGGCTGAGATGAGGTAATTTGAAAAAAAAAAAAAAACATATCCCCTGAGGAAGCCCACAAAGGGGCACAAACACGTGAAGGTGGTATCAATGTGAAGGATTGAATGTACAACATGTTACTTTACCATGAATCATGATCCATCCATTTCCTGTATTGTAGTTTGTGAATGATCTCTCCCTGAGGATAATTACAGCCTCTACAGTTTAGCTTTTCTCCAGCGATTTCCTGCCCCATGAAATTAGGCCTCGCTGAGTCCATTTATCATCCCGTTACCACAGTTCTGTTCTCTAAATATAGATCAAGGTCTTGAAGAAGGAGAGAACGAGAGCCAACTGTGCCAACAACAACAACAACATGAGCAATCACACAATCGGTCCCCCATCTTGATTACAGCACTTTAGATAACCCACGTGTTTGAAAACAAGCTATATCGACCTTTGTCTTAACTATGGTTTGACTGATTGTGTTAATCTTGAAACTGAAGCGCCATCCTACAAGAACATTTAATTTAGTATTGCGTTCGGAACTGTATTGATTATGAATTTATTAATAAAGAATTGATAAGTGTTAACTATCTTGTTGTTATTTCCTGCTTTGCCTTTTTGGAAGCCTTGTTTTCCAGCTATGTGACTGGTGATAACTTAATTACAGACACAGAAACAAAACAGTTCCAAAACACATTTTCTTTCAAAACTAAACTCACACAGTGCGTGTAAGTGTCATATTACAATATGAGTTTTAGAGAAAACATTTTTGAACTGTAAAACAAATAAATAAGTTTTAGAAAAAGAATTCGTGGATTTAGAGAAACTTTGGTCTCTCTGGTCCCTGAAAAGACCAGCTGTGTTTGTGACCTTCCACACCAAGCCAACTGCTACATGTCTTGGGTCTTGGATTTATCTAAAATAAATGCTTTTGATGTAATATTGATGTAATAAAACTGGAGTTTGTTGAGAGCCAGGTGAGTCTCATACAGATGTTAAAGGGTTACTTTTACATCTGTATAAAGGTTTCGAGGGATGTGACAAAGGGTTGGTATCTGACACGCTGGAAAGAGCGAAGGCTGCCTGTCGTGATTTGCTATTTTTATAACAGGTATGGAGTTTTTGTGTCGATTCAGCTTAAAATGATAGACTTTTAACACTTTTTGTCATTTTCACTATCCCATTTCATCTCATCTCATATCACAATTTTTTCTCATCTTCCATTCTGCAATTAAAAACTATTCCCATTAAATCACATTTCCTATACATCACCTGATCACAGGATAGGGGGCATAAATTTTACTATGTTCATGCATTTGATGATTAGTTCTAAATAGTAAATCTAATTAAAGATGGTGGGTATGTTGTTAGTTGTGCAGGAATTTGGTAAAAAATTTTAACCTCATGATGGAGACGCAAAATTCATTGGGTTACCTGAGCTTAATCCGATTTACAAATTGTTATGCTAATCTATCCAATAGATGTTTGATGATATTTCATTAGATGAGTGAAAAGTTTGATCAGCTAAAGTTGGGAATGAAAGTCAATGGATTTATCCTTTGGGCATACCAAAGTCACCGGTGATCCATTGGATAGTTGTTGATTTTTCAGCCTGGATCACAGTGGTGGACTGTGTAACAGTGCTATCAATTGAGCCATGCTACAAACTGAGGGGATGTAGACATCCTTTAAGTGGGTCCTGTAGCTGTTGCATTATGCAGGTGCACAATAAGAACATGCATGATAATGTCTGAAAAAGTCTATACTACTATTTATTTCAACATGACCACACTGTTATGTATAATGCAAAAGGCCAATAAGTAATGTGGGAGACAATTCCTTGGAGTAGCTGTGATAAACTCTGTGGAGGCAGCACATAACTCACAGATGTATGATGGTCCTAAATGCATATCCGGCCAGATATTATGTGCATCTCTTGAGCTTTTCTCTTCCTTTGCTTTATGGTTATGGATGAAAATTCTCAGCCGTTTAAATTATACACCCCTTCATTAAAACAAGGGCTCTTATTCAGCCTTTTCTTGCAGGAAATATGTTTCATGAGCAGTCATTAAAATTCAGTTAAACATGTACGACAAACTCCCCAGAGAGGTGCATGCTGGTAGCATAAAATATGGCAATGGAATGTTTGACTTTTGCGGGGAAATGAGGGAACAAGCGCTAACACTTAGTGTGATGTTTATTTGACAAGGTTGTCACTCCAAAAGGAACCTTTGAACTGACCTTTAAACACACTTCACCTGCAGTTTAAACAATGTCTATGCTTTAACACTTCATTTTTATCAGGAAACAAGCCTCCTTTTTATTCCCTATCAGTAAAACAGCAGGGAAGAGTTTATTTTGAAAGGGACAAGTAGGAAAACATCTTTGAAATGACTTTGACCTATGTCTTTCCGTTGAAGTTAGATTAAATAAGGTGCCAGCAGTCGTATCAGAAAGGCCTCTGAGGCCATCAGGAGTGTGTTATTATGTTGGTGGGAAAATGCAGAGCGGGAAGTGAGAAGTGATGAGGGTCACAGCGGGGTCGTGACATGAAGAACGGGGCCAATTGAGTGAGAGGGCCCCAGGGGCTTCTGCTCATGAATGAACCTCCTCAACCAAACAAAACAATTCATCTGAGTTCGTCAAGGCTTCGGTTCCAAACACGTAGATACTGTATATCCAATATTTGGACGTCTAAACAAGTCAAATCACTCCACACATTGGAAATGGTTGATGATGGTTAGTGAAAGGCATTTGAAAACAAAACAATCTCCTGAAAACTTAGAAAAATACATTTTTCAACCACAAGATAAATGCTTGAAAGAGTCAAAGCACTGAGCCAAAATAATGATAGAGTCAGAGCACAGTCATAGGGGTAAAAGATTCATTTTCTTTTGCTTCAGAAAGCTAAATTTAAGTCCAGACTAACTCATTTTAATCTTATTAAAGGTTTACATTACTACATTTCAGCCACTGTTCACTGTATCATTGCATCAAGACATTTTGAAGGACAACTTTAAAACCTGTAATCTTGCATAAACATAATTTAAAAAACTTTAACTCTGCCTAAATTAAAAGTGCTCATTTTAAAATAAAGATCTAAAACTATTAACAGTCTTAAAGCGCTAAAAGTTCTGTTTGTGAACAAAAAAGTCAATTAGTCTGTCTGTCATTTAGGTTTTCCAGATTATGCATTTTATTGATGTCTTATCAGCACCCTTGTTTTCGCACCATCATGAGATTAACAAGTGTGATTTTAAGTAAAATGTTTTAGTTTACCACAGTTTTTTTTAATTAGTATAGACTTTGAAAATCATCCAAAGCAAACAATTAACATCTTTAGTAATCATCTGACTCTGGCGCCATCTCCAGATCAGGACTTTAACACGTTGGGCTATTTTGGATAGAAATTTTTCATCAATCTCAGCTTTGATCAGAGTTTTTGGTAAACAGCAAATGTTAGCATGTCAGAAAAATGGTAACCAATAGGAATTATTATAGGCTACCTGCTAAACATCCACATGCTAAAAATGCTGTGAAATGTTGTCAGTTGCTGAATACAAATTACATGGCGATTTCTGGCATTTATGATGTAATCGATTGGATTACAAAACAACTTATTCTGAAATCTCTTGGATACATGTGGATTAGTCCAAAATCAGACGTTAAAAAAATTGCACCTCACAGTCTACTAAAAGCTTGACAGCCACGTTTTTTGTTTTTTTTTGGTAAATATTTTTATCAACCACACGACTGTTGCAGACACAAATAGTGTGATAACTATAGTATTCCAGCTAGTTGAGAGAAAATTCTATTCCCCCAAGATAAAACCAAATGTCGCTATGGAACATTAGCTATCTCACATTAGCTTGTTGACGTGAGCTAATAACTCAGGACACCTTGCCTCTGGGTGTTTCTTTAGATTTGTAGTAAAAATCTTTGCAGAGAGGAGCAACCTTTTTAGGTCATACAAGTTGCACTGGACATAGATGTTATTCTTTAAAACATTATTGACTGAAAGTGGTGGTTGAGTTGCCTGAAATGCAAAGCTGTTTTTGAGGATTTTGTTACTACTTAAACCTTCCATCATGACAAAATTCCTTTTTCTGTCAGATTCTCCACAGAACATGTGTTTTAAAAAAAACAAACTTACGTCGCACACACTTTTCTCAAGGTAATAGATGTGTAATCTGCTACTAGCACTACCCTGCATGTTAGCATGCTGTCAGTGGCATTTATCTCAGCACTGCTGTATCTTAGAGTTGCTAGCATGCATGTGGAGTCAGTGTCATTGACACTGAATATCCACAGTTGGTTGCAGAAAAAACGTAATGACTTTGAAAACCTATTTGCAAAAGATTTATCTGGTCTCAGCTCTCACAGCTGGAGAGGTGTTTCTTACTGACAGAGGGTAACTTTTAACTTCTAGGTTTCACAGTTTCACATGTAGCTTTATGTCTTCCTCAGAAGAGTCACATCTGGTGTTGCAATGCACAGGCTGTCACACACGAGGCAATGCTAAAACAGATCTAATGCTTCTGTCTCTTTAAGCCATATTGTTTTATGAGAGTCTTTAGATCACAGAAAGGGCATAAATGTGACCAATGTGACCATGAAGACTTCTTAAGTTACACTGTCAGCTAAGAAAACTAATCATTTATACTCATTACGCACATCTTGGCCTGGCCAAAACGTCACATCTGGAGGTAAAAAGTGCCTCAACTTGATAAAAGAGGCAACAGAAATCTGAAAACAGGAAAACAGTGGACAGTAACAGGGGACGAAGGGACATAGCAACTCCCCCAAACAGAGTTTCTGTCTAAACAAACCTGCCAGATAAAACTAAAGTTATACCAATAATGATGACAGCAGAACTACAGTGGAAAATCTCAAGGTAAACAAACAAATACATTTCATCTGACACATAAGACATCACTCAAATGTAAATATTCTCATTACCTGTAACTCTTTTTTTCTCCTGCCAGATTTCATGCTTTTTTACAAAATCAGCTTGTTATAGAAGAGATGAGCCTTTTTTATGTGTCAACATTCCAAAAAGGTTTTAAAACAGTTACCTCAACTTAAAACAGACAATAAAGAATTTAAGATTAATCAAATCTGTAGATGCATGTTGTTATTTGTCACTTAACAGCAGTTATGACTGTAATTTCAGATATTATGGCATGAATGATGCTTGAGTTTCTCTCTGCATGGAGCAACAAACTATAACTATCTGTAAGTCATCAGTCTGCAGTGACCACTTCCTGCACAGACACTGTCCATTTGAACTGATTCCGGTCCTCTCAGTTTGATTCCACATCAAATACTAACCCTTCCCCTTTGTCCTGATGTGAGGAAGGGCTCCACTAAACCTGCTATGATGTCCTCTTCCCCATAAATGTTATTGCTGCTCTCATCGTATTTCCCTGGCAGTATCTGTGTCGCCTCTTCCTGCCGAGAACTAACTCAAAACATGTTTGCCTGTGATCTAGCATACCGGGACCAACCGTTATTTATTCATTAAACAGAGTGTTCATTCTGGCTGGGAAGAACATCTCTGAGGTTCCTGCATGGGATCAGGTATCGGTCATCCCCTGAGCATGGAGGAGTCTCTCCAGGTTGCCATGAGGGAAGAATTCCTGAGAGGAAAATAATGTGTCCATGTGAATGCCAGTCAAGTGTGTCAGCTGATGAGAAAGCATGTTTTCAGTTAAGTCTAGACATAATAAACCATGATTAAAGGCCAATAACAGTCTGACAATGATGGTTAAATGAAATAAAAAAAACATTATTATTAACAACTTTGAATGTAAGCTACAGTGGAAAAAGCCAACATTTTTACATAGGCCTATATGTATGCTGAACTGAACCATTGGTAACAAAAATCTAAGGAGAATATCTGCCATTAATCAAGGATATAACTTTGAATGACCTCACTGACAGTATTATGGTTCTTGGCATTGTAAGAGAAAATACTTTTTTACACACACAGTAGGAAAATAATAATGGTGCTATGAGCCAGCTCCTTTAAAAGAACAAGGGGAGTCCCTTCTGTCTGAGAGGCAGTTTCATTTCTATTTCCTCTTTTTTTTTTAATATAAGAAAGACAATACAATGATCCTGTAAGATATTACGTTAAATACCGTTATAAAGCCTCCCACTTTAGTGATAACATTAAATGTTAAATTATGTAACTATTAAACCTTAAAGTAACTGATTTAAAATCATTTTTATGTCACGTTTACACATAATAGGGTGAAGAGTGTCTCTGTCCAGTTTCTGCACAGTGTAACTCTGGTGGGTGGGTTGGATCACGAGCTGAATGCTTTACAACGTTTTGTCTCCAACACCAATGACTATCACTGGTTTTGATGAAAGCAGATCATATTTTATGGAGTAAATGCTCTCAGGTTTTGTGTCTGATGTTCTCTGCTTTACCTCAACTCTCTGTGATTTATAGAGATTCCTGAGGTAACCTCCAACTATGCTTCTGTAGCTGCTACCTAGCTCTTTTTAGTTCTGCAGTAACAGCAGACTCTGCTTGGGGGCTGGGGATTTTTTGTGGTTATATTGCATCGGAACCAATTAACTTATCAGTGTGGGTGGACATTATGATAGAATGATAGAGACCAAAAGATAAAAGACAACACAATGGAATAAAAGACAATGAGAGTGAGTGAGAAAAAGAGAAGAAGAAATGTTGAATTAGCTTTCAGTTGTTGGTGGGTGCTTTGCAAGGCTGTAAGACAGATGCTGCGATGGACATTTTTGTGTGTCTGTCTTGCTGATCCATGTGTTTTTGTGTTGTCACACTTGCTCAGTGTTTGACTGTGGTTAACAAAGCTGCTGAGTCTCTTGTTTTTTTATTATAAGCCACATGTATACAAAATTTTGAGCCAATTGATGTTATAGCCAGATGTTAGCAGCATAGTGTCTTTGGTTGAGGTTGTGTTAGCTAAACATGCTGCTGTTCTGAGATGCAGGCAATGTTTATGCAAATTTTGACTTCCTCACAGCAAGCATGCATTTTTATTTTAAGATATGTTGAAGCACAAGCATTACATCTAACGATACTGTCACAGAAACCTCGGATTTCTACACGCCAGTGGTGTTGCATTCAGTCTACTGGGGCATCAAATCACACAAAATACCAGTTGCTTCATGATGTTTGCTATGACATGTGTTGTAGAAATGGCTGTGATTGTCAGGCTGAGAGAACAGGGTCCTACTGGCATTACAAAAGGGAGTATTGTTGTGTTATGCCTCAATATTACTCAAGTTACCAGCTTCCCCTGAAAGAAAAGGAGAGGGAAGAAAGAAGGATTTCCCCATTTGATTTGGAAAAAACATGCAAAAATGTAGAACACTGCACTGCCAGACACTCTTGAGCACAAGTGAGAAACTGAGTTTTGTTTCATCCAACACCACGAACAGTAACTATTCACCCTTTTTAAACTGAGGAACAACATCAAAAAGCAAGCTGGTTCATTGGACAGACCTATGCAGCTCCTAAGGGAGGCTGACAGAGCTCACCGTCAGAGACAGATGACCTTAAAGTGGTAAAACAGTGAGCTGACTAAGCTGGTGAGTTACACACACCCACACACACACACACCCAGACAGATACACATCTTTCCAGATAAGGAATATTGCATTTAAGAAGGTTTTTATTTTATTTGAGAAGGTTAGGACACACTTTCAGGCACAATGCAACATGAATAAGGAGAAGCACTGGGTTACAAGCTGAAATTGCTTCTCTAAAAAACAGCTGGATTTCACATTGATGTTTTGCCTTAAATTTATAGTATGAAAGCCAAGCCATTACTATGACATCATCATGGTTATTTTATTAAACTTTAGAGCATTCCCTTTGGAACCATAAAGGAAGTTATACAAATATAATGGCAGTCAAATGTATCACGATGTGTACAGTTGGTGGATTATTAGTGTTAGCATGAACACCAACAACACCTGATTACTCAGCAGTCTATTCTGAAGTGGTAGTCGATGACCTGACAGGCTACAGAATCAAAAATCTATCTATTGAGCATAGATGACTGTAAGTGAGCAGAGACTCCTCATAACTCCCTGTGATTAATATACTAATACTTCATGAGCTGGAGTCAAATCAGGTGTGGATGCTGGTGATTAGGATTATAATAAGGTAATGAACAGGATGACAAAAGCAGTGATGACTCAGTAATGAGAACAGTAATGAGAAGGGGAGCAAAACTGGGAAACTAAATTATAAGTGATAGATGGACTTAACTTGTTGATACTAACTGAGTCCAGCTGTTCAAAGGAAAGCCATGGAAACAACTGATTGCTGTTAACAACGATGAATCCTACAAACTCTGTATAGCTGGGATTATATATGACCAGGCTAAAGTCTACATACAGAAATATACAAATTGGCTATATATTGGTAAACTGACACACACTTGGTAAGAATGGAGATAAGGAACCAGGGTACTAAAAAGCTTGGGATGTGACTGAATGGTCAATGTGCTAAATCTTGGCACCACTGTTACACCAGTCGTCATGTTTTTATTGTAATTCTTGGACATTAAATGTTGATCTGCAATTGATCTGCACTACTGTTTGCTCTTAAGGTGTAGAAAGAGGAATATTATGTTCTCGGATCAAAAAAATATTTAAGACTAAAAAAATCTAAAGATGTTATACATATGTGCAATAAAGCAAAAGACACTCAGAAATAGTGAATAGTAGAGTTTTTTAATTAGCAAAACACAGTTTACACAAGTAAACAATATAGCATACATACAATATACAGAATCTAAAGTTGAAAGAATTTACAGTTTTTTATTGGAGCATGTGTAAATAAAGAAAAAGCAAAAAAGAGAGAAACCCTGTCAGTCACTGGTGAAGAGGATCTGTTGGATGAATTCAACAGAGAGAGAGAGAACGAGGACAGAGGGAGGTGGCTCACCTCTGTGACGCATGGAGGACTTTTTCAGCTGAATCACCTGCTTTCACCCACTCTGGTCGAAGTCCTGGTGGTTGTTGTTGAAAAAATAAGCAAACAGCTAAATTCAGACAGCAGTTCAAAACTCTGCTTAAAGTGTAAAAAAAAGGTCAGACAACATGCAAAACAGCAGAATGGAGATCTAATGTTCATTACCAAGCTTTAGCAGAGTGACAGGCCAAGGACTGACCAAGGTGACATGTAATTCAGTCTTACTCCAATTTGTGTTTGTCCTGAATGTTTAATCCTTGTTAACAGAATGACAATCAGCTTCCACAAATCCAGTTATAAACGTCAGCTGAAGGACCACATGTGGAGCTTTTAACCGACTCACAGCTCACTGAGAAACACACACTGGTCAAGATTTATTCCGCAGGTGGAGCTCTGTGTCAGGTGTTTTTGTGTTTAGTCTGTCTTTAAAGGTATCTAATGTCAATTAAGTGAAAGTTTTCTTTTCAAGGAGTAATTTACATGTCATACACTCAGCTGTCTCAATAAAATAAACTTAGATTAAAAATAAATATTGCAGATGAGTGTATTTTTCTTAATGGTTTTAATAATAAAGCTAATAAAAAGATGAAAACATAAACTGTAGCAAGTTTAAAGCCAACGGCTAATGCGCCTGTATAAGCTGTGGTTGCAAAGGTAAATATCCTGAATAAACTGCACTGTCTTACTCTTAAGATACTCCTTTACAACAGGTTCTTGCAAAATTTAAAAGTCCATGTTTTATAATTTAGTGGGTTCCAGTGTGAAAAGTAAAGGCTTGTTTTACTCAACAGCAACAAGCACTTTCAACTCTATTAAAAACCAGAGGCCAGCATGCAGAATAACCCCCAGCCTGCCAGCACCTTAGGGCCCTTGTCCTGATTGATTCTTTAATAAGGAATGAACAGCAGCGCCTGGTACTTTGGGTAATTGTCATATTTGTCACCCTCAGAGGCGAGCTGAGGCAGTGAGTGCGAGCAGCTTCTGTGATCTAATTGGACAGAATTATCAGACGGTGAACAGCAGCAGCGGAGCAGTGCGGTGGTGATCCATATCCTGCTCCAAACCCGAATGAGGAGTCGTTAAGAGAGACAGAGAGACATTAGGAGCATCGCGCACATGCATCAACACAGACCTTTGTAAACAGACACACACATTCACACTCGCATTCAGTGTAGCATGTTGATTTTAGTGCCGGTGTGTCTCCTCAGATTTATAGCCAAGACTGTTGCACAAATATTCACACGGATATTCATCCTCACCTGAAATTAGCACCATCAGCACATTTTTGTGATATGAGCTACAAAAGCCACAATGTTCATCAAACTGTCTGACATCACCAAAGAAGTATAATTTTATGAATACAACTATAAAAAAGCAAAAAGCCACAACACCAATGTTTCTGCTCGCATTTGTTTATTCAAGACAAATCAAGTAAAGTCTTTTTGCATACATTTTTTTATGCAATTGCCTTTTTTTGATTTGCAGCAAACATTTTGATGCTCTTGTGATTACTAAGTGTTCAGTTCCTGTCAGCAGGTCTGTTTGGACAAATTTAAGTGCAGCACCATCATGTGTAAGAAGGCTTACAAGTAGCTGTCTCTACATCTGAACAGGCTCCCATCATTGGACTCAAATTTGGAGCCTTGTTTTTGATTGGCTCTCTAGTTTGAATGTGCTTGCCTGCCATTCTTCTGCCAATCAAAAAATGTACACTGCATTATATTTAAACCTGTGCGACTATGTAGTAATGACTTGGATGGACGAGAATTCTTTTAATGCTGAAAATCAGAAAAGGGCTCTCAAATGTTTGTTCGGTGTAAAACCTGATGCTATATTCAGGGGCACATTTACAGGAAGTTGTGTAACTGCTATCAGCCACATAAAATTAATTTTTAATATCTGGTCTTAACATTAGTTAGAAAAGTAATCAAATGAAATGAAACTTCTATAGTTATATTACTCCAATGAAATAATTACATTATATTTTTAACAGGGCAGCTCTCACAGCCTGGCTGTTAGAGCAGTGCAGTGAACTTCTTGCTTTTTATTTTCTGCAACCTTGTTAGCAGCTCGGAGCTGCCACACAGCAAACATGAGAGGTGCTACTCACACACAGCTGCGGTGGCATGTCATCTAGAGACTTAGGGTCTTAACATGGACAGAGAAACCAGTGTGCTGATAGTCAAATTGATATTTTGCTTAAAATTTTACACCTTCTAGTACAATTTTTTTTACGTATAATCTGTAATTTCCTTTACAGATATGATGAGATATGAGGATATATTAGAAGAAAGGCCGCATTTTTTAATTGTGTTTTCTCCTTGCCTCTCTGTGCAAGGATTAAACTCATGATGTCACCATTATTAAAAGATATTATCAGAGGCAAACTCAATGTAGAGAGATGGACAGCAGCAGCACCGCAGCACCAATGCTGCCTGTGATGACACCACAAGTGTGCAAGGTGCAGCAGTTCAGTGAGGAACATGCAGCCAGCGTGTCCCTGCCATTAGTGTTAAGCCCTTTTCTGACATGGAAAACATAACATAGCAGGTCTCATGTATGTGCATAATTTATCATCCAGACACAACAGGTTTTTCACCTTAACGTTCCCTCACACATTCAGGAATGAGTTATGTGCTTGTAAAACAAATAGCATGAGCCATGAATGACAATGTTAAGTGGCAACTCCTGTTTAATTGCTGTTTGCTTACATGCTGGATATTCACCCACGCAATGAAAAATAATGAACAGTAGAAAAACATGACTGAAATGTTGGTCATATAGTTGCTGTGACAGGGTTTTTAGCTGTCTCTGACCTGGTAATTAGATTTTTTTTGTTCAGTGATTGAGCATAAAACTCATCTCAACATCGGAACATAAACGGGCTTTTGCACAGTTTTTACTAACAAAAAGAAATTTGTGCATAAGAGATGATAACCGAGATAATGCATTTATAATACATTTATTACAATTTCTTTCTTTCTCTGTTTTCCCTGCACTGCTGCTGCCTTTCCATTAATCTGCTGGCATTCAATTTCCACTTGTGCCGTGTTGAAAGTGATGTGGAAATGTCAGCGTATCCAACGTGGATTACTGACGGATGTCTGAGATGCTTCAAAAGACACTCTGTCGGTGTAGATTACCTTTTATACTTTAAACCTCACACTTGTAAGCCTGATACTGTAAATGTGCACATACACTGCAGACATGAGAGATACAGAATGGCAGACTGAGTATAAAGAAAACAGCGATTGCCTCCTTGACAACACGCAGGGGAGGGAGGAGGCTACCTTGTTTGAGAACTTGTGATGAAAGAGTTGGACTAATGTGCGTGTGTCTTCTGCAATAATTTATGACCCCCCGCAGCTGTGCAAATAGCAGTGTTGAGCAACATTCCTCACTTCAAATGACGACTTGAGTTTCAGTATTATAATGACGGATCAGCGCTGGATAATTCATCTGAGAGCTCTAAAATATGCAATTACATTGCAGTTGCTCCAGATCCATCTATCAAAGCACTCAGTGATTCTTGTTGAAAAGGCAGCGCTTTTATCAACACAACA
This sequence comes from Acanthurus leucopareius, assembly GCA_029814765.1. NCBI lineage: Eukaryota > Metazoa > Chordata > Actinopteri > Acanthuriformes > Acanthuridae > Acanthurus > Acanthurus leucopareius. Next base: position 164,451 of record JAQMCX010000027.1, read on the forward strand.
GTAAGTGATAGAACGTTATTGGCCCTCATGTTTTGCTGTTGTTTGTTCTGGCTGAGCAAGAAAAAGATCAAATGCACAACAGGAAAACAACGCCGAGGAAAGTGTTGGAAAATATTACGAGTTACAAAATTTCCCCCGCAGTGAAGAGCCAAGTGTTTTTGACCTCTGACACCAACAATGACGAGCTGAGGAGTGCATGAATTTTTCCAAAACACAATCAATCTATACTGAAAAAAAGAAAAGTCATTTCCCAACGAAATCTCACATCCAGGCCACTTGATGTCTCATTATTCTGTCAGCGCAATCTCTTGGCTCCTGCAATCTTTTGAAAAATTACCTTGATTTGATTTCATTTTATTGCTATTTGTCATGAGTCCAGCAGTGGTTTTACCATGCCAAAATTCCAAGTCTTTGAAAACGAGCGAACATGATTGAAAAATATCCTCTTGATGACTCTGGCTGTAATAAGCAGAGGTATCCATCACCAGAGTTGCCAGAAAAGCTGTTCCTTTCTCTCCTCTTCTCCTGGAACTACGACAACAGTCTGTGATTGAGATGTCTTTATATCTCAGTGGGATCCGCAAAATATGAATGTTGGAAGCAGCTGATTAAACTCTTGTCAGTGCAGCTGACCGACTTTTTCTAAGTCAGTAGATCTCAAACTTTTTGTGCATGCACCCCCTTTGGGAGTAAAAAGAAACATCATGTCCTCATCTCACTAAAAACTGATGCAACTTTTATTGGCTGTTAAAGAGGAGAATTAGGGACAACCAACAAGAATGATTAATACATGCAGCAATTATTTATTACCACCGAAATAATATTATTAGGAAAAAAAATTCAAATTAATCAAATATCAGTGAATAACAATACCTTTAATGTTACCTTGCATGCTCTTAATGCTAATATTTGAATGCTTTAAATGTACATTATGTAAGTTCTGTTACCAAAAGTTGTTGTTTTTTTAAGTTTAATTAAAGAAAACAATCTGGCAAGCTGCCTCATTCACTGCAACTAAGTATTTCACATCGCAGGGCCATGATATAGCTAGAAGGAGTAAACAAAAAGAAAACAGGGTGATGATAATTGACCCCTGGGACATTTTAATCTGGAAAAGATCACATTTTAAATGCACACACTAATGTTGCAAACTGATCTAGTCATATGTTGTTATATGTTGTTTTGAAATGGTAGGGGGCCATGCAGTAATAGTCCCTCTTCCTCCTTAAATTAGCCTCCTTAATCCTTCCCACTGGTCCTATAAGAGCCCTATATGGCTATAACTATTTCAACATTTTGATCTAAGCATCACATATTTACTACAGCATACACTTTTTATACAAAGTAAATTATCCAATCAGAGGATGACAAAAAAAAAAATCTCACACATAACCATCCGGGCAATAAATGAAAGAAAACATCTGTAAACATCTCAGTTTCAAACACTCAGTAAGAGACGGAAGCTGAAAAGGGGCATATAGCTTTAATCATATCTCTTAAAATAGCTGAGTCTCCTCCTCTTCATCTGTGTGTGTGTGTGTTGCTCTGACCTCTGCGTAGCCTCAGCAGTGCTGTAGGACAAAAACAGCTCATCAGCAAACACATCAGAGTTTATTTACTCCTGCTTAGCCACTCAGCAGCGTCTTTATATGCCAGATGAAGCCAACTCCTTTGATATCCATTACCGTATTATTCACCACTAATATCTCTGCCTGCATTATGACTGTAATTATGATTGTCATTCAAGCCAAGCTTTTACCATAATTGAGTCATAAGAAATTAGCATAAAGGCTAATTTGTTTGATTATGCGTGAATTTGGGGAACCGTGGGGCTAAATGATGACAGCTGTGTGGCAGGTTAAAAATGAGCTGTGGGGAAATTGTTTAAGGAGCTCAACGGAAGTGCAGCGATGCAGCCGGTGTTCATAATGCGTCCGTCATGCCTGCAGATCACCTCCGTCCTGCTAAAATCTCGTAAATCCAATCTTTGACTTTCATGGTTTAAATATCAGCTGATCATTAGAAGCTCCTCTCTGAATCTGGTCCCTGGTCATATGACAACCTTTCCAAAGGTCATCAGCTGACATTTTGTACACAAACACACATGTATTATAACTACCTCGAAATGACATGGCATCTTAATAACAAGATGGTTCTTCGTTAAGGGTTCATTCCTCAATTCTAATTAAAATGGCCTCTGCACTGGCTGAGAGAAGGGATGGAAATAGACTTTAAGGCCTTTAAGCCAGTTAATGCAAGTGCATTTATCTTGGAAGCATTTCAGCCTCTGCACGTCTTAAGTCAACTATTTTCTTACTTACTTTATTAGTTTTCTTAATTATTGCATTCAAAAAATTTTAATTATTTGCCTTCATTTAATTGCATACAACGTACATTTGTTGTGTATGCGTGCACATGTGTATGTTTGTCTAATTCATGATAATATATGAGTGAATATATAATGCTTATAAGTCTGTGGACCATGTGTTTGCATGCACTTAGTCGTTTTATATATATTTATGTATGTTTTTTCCTGTGTGTCTGCTCCTCACTTTGTATGTACATGTCCATGTTAGAACAGGAGTGCATTATAAATGATTGCACATTTGGTTTTTGTCCCTATGGTCACCTTTTCATTAAATGTTTTCAGATCAGTTTGTTTTTTATTTTATGTGGAACTCCCGTGGGAGATTGTTGACACATTTAAAAGTCAGTTTGATAAAAGAGAGCTTGATAAAAACCCATCTGTGGCTCTGATGGCTCAGTTTGCTTGTGAGAATGTGGTTGTTCTGACTCACCAAACATCCTCCTGGATGAAAAACTTGCTGACAGTTCAACTAAGGTCCCGTCAACATTGAGGATTTAAAAGCTCCCAGTAGTAGGCCTTTTTTCACAGCAGAAATTTTGTCCTGTCATAGAGGGAAAAGCCCAGGTGTTACTAAAAACATAACAATGACTCTGTTTTATTTACTTGTCTAGTAAGTTGTGACATCAAGCCAACATGAGCAATATCAGAACCCTTAAACTAAGGAGGCTGAAAAAATTAGATATACCAGTAGTTAGTTATGTAGCTTCTTTTTTTTTTTTACAGCAGTTGGGGTTTCTGACATTTGGCATAATTAACTTCCTTGCAAAGAGTAGATGAGACAATCTACAACACTCCATTCATCACATTACCAGCTATTACCAGGAAATGCTTAGTGTAGCTTAGCTTAGCATAAGGGGTTAGGTTGAAGGCTGGAGTTTCCACTGGTTGTCTGGCAGCTGACAGTGAAAACAAGGTTCCAGGAAGCTCTGAAGCAGACCCTTTTGCTATGTCCCACCCACCTCTCAAAGGCACACTGGACAGTCATAGCACAGCATCATTCAGCTCTGCCCAGGGTCCAACAACAATGCAACTGTGTGTCACTCACTGTAATGCAATCTACATTTAGCAAAAAGAAAAAAAATAATTTTCAGTCCCAGGTTATCTTTCATGTTTGAGCCCTTTAATTCCAATAAGGGGAATTCTTGTTGCTCTAGCATACAGGGAAATTTTAGGGTTCTTTTTAGACAATAATGTGTCTAACATAAAAATGCCACAGAGCCTGAAACATAGAGAAATGGTTTTCCTTGTTTTGTGTTGAAAAACCTGACCTTAAACTAAACACCTTCAGGATGAACTGGAGCACCGACTGTGAGCCAGGTCTTATCACCCAACATCACAGTTGGACCTCACTGATATGTTTGTGTTTAAATGAGAGCAAATCCCTGCTGTTGGGTGTTTAATTACTATTACAGCAGCAGATTTAATGCATTGTCAAGTGTCCAAATACTTTTGGCTATGAGGTGAGAATCTAAAAGTAACACAAAAACGGTCCAAAACAGACATGTAATTCTTCTTTTTTCCATCTGAGAGTTGGCTGTGTTGGAGCACCAGCGTCTCTCCCCTGAGTCTGTGTTTCTGACTTGCTGCAGGAGGCTTTGTGTCCTGCAACACACTGATACTCAGAGTCAGTGAAGCGCACAAATCCAATTTGCTGTGCAGGAGCATTAGAGTATTAGACTCCTGTGTTAATTTCTTTCTGAAATGACTTCCAGTCTGTTCTGTGTTCACCCTGGGACAGAGAGAGAGAGAGAGAGGGGAGAGGTTAAGAGAGGAGGAAGGAGGGATAAAGACTGAGATCGATAGAGACTCAGGAAAAACCACAGAAATAAAAACATGAGGAAGATGCAGGAGGCCTGAGTGAAATAACCAAAGCCGTTTACTTTAGTGAAAAAACAGATTTGATTATCAATAAGGAATGAAAATATGATGAAAAGTAGTATCTGGAGAGAAGTGGAGGGTGTAATTACGGTTTCATGAGTGTGTGTGTATGTATTTGTGTGTGTGTGTGGGGTGGGCAATATAAAATTATGATGAAATCTTTTTACAGTGTTTTAATAATTGTAATTTTTTAAAATTCTTTGCAAATTGCTTTAATATTGTGGCACCAGCCAACCACATTAGATTTACTTAATTAGTTGTACAAAAGGAACTGTTCGAGGTTTGTTCATTTCCAAATCTTTTTCAAAGAATGATAAGAGTATACACGTTGCCATGTAAATCGTATCATTTTCTGATAAATAGAGGGTTACATGGGATTTTTTTTTATTATTCTGAGTGTTGTCTGCAGATCTCTGCACACAGCCTCACCAAGTTTCACTGCTATTATCTGTGAGCAGTGTTGTAGGGAGAATTACTTTTCAAATGTAGCGGGTCACTGGTTACCATGTTAAAAATGCAAATTGTAATTTAACTATTTTGTAAATATTGAATCTAAATAATGCAAATATGTTTGATTACTATTTCATTACTTTTAAACTGGGTATTAAAACAGTTTTATTAAGCTTGATTTAAATTAACTGACTGTGCTCACATAAACTTCCTGTAGTTTCCTCAGGTTTGATGTCAATTATTTGATTACTCACAACATTTTTACTGCTAGAGAACAAGATTTACACTGTACAGTCGTGTTAGAGCTCTTTTCTAAATTTCCAAACAAAAGTATTGCTTGCCTTCCTGCACTGACAGGTCTTTTTGTCTGACAACATGGCCACCAGCCTTGATGTGGTCAGCTGATCGCACACATGGTGGACTGGTTGCATTATTGATTTCTCATTGATTCAATTGGCATACGAGTGGCAGTGCAAAGTCAAAAAAGAGAACCAACCAGTAACAACGCTCAAATTTTAAGTGAATAAAACCAATGAATGGAGCCTGTAAGCCGTCTAATAAATGATAGTGTCGCACTGAATTTCATTTGAAAAAGCTTTTGCCCAAAAATTTGCCAAAATAAAGCATTTCTATGATTTATGACATCCAAGCCTTTAACTGGAATGAATATATGCAGATGTGACCTCTTTGTGAGGAAACATTTTGGTAACTGTGATTCACTTATAATTTTTTCACAGCAACAATGAGTGATTACAGGTTCATTTATTATGTAATTTGATAATGTAACTCTGTCACAAGTTCCCAATACTGCCTGCATGCAATCTGAAAGTAAAGCCTACTGCAAAAAAAAAAAAAAAAATCCACAAAGAATTCATTGCTGCCTATTTGATTTAGTAATGCTCACATTTTTCCATCATGTTTTTATGTTGTTTTCATTCTACTGATGTTTGACTGGAGCTCTTAATTATGTCATCTCACTGTGTGCTGTTTCTTTTGCAGCAGTTTAATGGCACCCAACTTGAAAAAATAGGACCACACACTGTTTATGCTGATGTTCCCTAATATCCCTAAATTAGAATTTTGTGCTGAATTTGGATTCAGATTAGCTATTAGGAGAACAGTGTTCAGAGGGATATTAGTGAGTAAATCAAACTGAGACTGTAAAAGTGTGTTTGCTGGGGATGAATATTGGATTTGCTGGGATAGTGTTTTCGAAAATAAAATGGGAAACATATTATTTAGAGGCCGGAAAAATATTGTGCGTAACTGGAACCTGAGCTGCACAAAAAGCAGGTTCTAATGCAGCTTTTTTACCTGTAAGGTTGCTGACTCCTGGACAAGTGGACATGATGATGACTGAGGCCTTTGCTATGAGTGACGTATATTGTTTGACAAATAATTCTATTACTTGGTTTTGCAGGCTCACAGTCACATGTTATGGATGTCCTCAGCAGATGGAGCTCAGATGCCTCTATACTTGACCAACTGTTATCATATAACCTATTTTAATGCTTCTACTGTAAACAAGTGAGTGAAAATGACTGTAATGTAAATGTAAGTTTTTTGCTGTAATTAGTTCTGTAAAAAGTGATCATACTAAAATATTGATCTTTAGAACTTAATTTGCATCAGAGTTGTGAGATCTTGTCTTTCTCCTTTCTTTGATGTCATCCTGAAGGGAAATTTGTATGTTTTCTCGTGTTACTTACTTTTAGACACAGAGTCATAACTATATATACAGTGACTGAACATGTTTTATTAAGTCTAAGTGCACATTTATTTTCCTGGTGCTGAATCTCCTGAAAGCAAAGTTGTGGGACATTTGGCAGCAGAAAAGGGGGAAATTCACAGCACTTCAGTCTGAACTGTGTTTCCCAAGTCAAGCAAAACGTGGTGAGAGTCAGCAGAGCGTCATGGGGTTTTACACTCACTCATCTGTCCTCATTTAATGGACTGTACATGAACTCAAGTGCTTAAACATGTTAATGTTCTTTAGTGTGTTGCCATACTTGAGTCAGAAAGACAGATCAGTCAGAGAGAAACATGGATGCCATCCGACCACACACAGATCCTCTATATTGACTCAGCAAACACTCACTGCTAGCTACAAACATGGGTGGACCGAAGCTTCCTCGCCTCAGCCTCATGTGGGTGGTCTTGTTGTTGGGCAGCAGGAAAATGCAGGTTTGGTCGTTTCTTTCAGCTGCTGACATGTTTTTCTTTTTATGTTTCAAATTTCAACTCAAGAGCTAACCTGAAATTAAAAACACAAACATACTTAAATTGTAAAAATAATTCATGGTTGAAGTAAAGACTCTGGTTGCTCCATGTCTGAGATAAAAAAAAAAATAAAAAAAATAAAAAATTGTGCTTTTATCCATTTGAATTCTTAGTGCATGCTATTAAGTGTGGCTTAAAGATATGATGGCTGAAATGAAAATAACTGTTTGTGGAAGTTTGCTTGTTAACATCAGGGGAAACACCTGAGGAAAGGGAGGGAGGGTGGAGAAGGTGTGAGGGAGGAGGGGTTATTGTTATTCAGCAGAGGGGAGATCCTACAAGAACAAAGAATAGCTTCCAAATATTAACTGCAAGTATTGAGTACATTCAGTTAATACTAATTGATTCTTAGATCCTCTGTCTCACCTGAAACACATGCACACACAGGACAAGAAAAGAGGTAGAAAATCAAAAGTAAAATAGATGAGGTGGGAGAGTGATATAAATTTAGCTTTCATGTTTAGATTTAAATAAATAATCTTGATAAAATTACTGTGATGTCAAGACTTGGAAACCACAGATTTTAACTGGGGTACAAACTTGGATGTGAGTTTGAAAGCTGTGGCTTTTTACCAGGCAGTAAGGGTTTAAAGACGGATGAGTGGCATTATGGGAAATGTAGACTCATGATTTTGGAGGCCAGCTGAGAGATTAAACATCAGGAAGGGCTTGTACTTAATGGAAGTGCAGTATTAAATACGTGAAGTACTTCTTGAATATGTTTGTTATTGGATAAAAATACCTCTTTGTGAAATCATTCAGTAGAATAATTAATAAAAAAACAACATAAAATTAAAAGAATAATTGCTTTGTTATTCATCCTTTTTTGGATATTATGTATTATTTTTTCCATCTTGTCTTCAGACACAGATAAAATAAATCAACTACGATTAATACATTAATAAATCATTTAAAATCTGAAAAAAGAGAAAAATCCATTTAATTGAGACACTGTATAAGGAACAGACACAGAGGCCATTCCAAGCATTATATAAATGATACAAATGAAAGAAATGAAGTAAAACAGCTTTTAAACTTGTGAAATGTGTATGAGTACGATGAGAAAATGAGTAAAATGAAAATGAAAATTAAATACAAAATTTATGGGTCAACAAAAAACAATGCAAAGATTGACAGTTAACAGTGCTGCAATTAAAACCACATTGTCTAACACCAGCAGTTAAATTTAGGTGTGTTGTGATGTAGGAGCGACTCTTGACCACTAGATGAAGCTGTTGCTCAATGTTTATAAGGCTGAAGGGAACCATGTGATGAAAAACCTTGACTAACGTAATACCATTGTTGCACCACTGGATGGCACAATATCTATATAGGCAGGATCCATCCATCCAACAAAATGCGAGGACTTCTGTCCCTCATTCACTCACAGCTCAAAATTTTAACTCAACTCACCTTTGAATTAAAGGTGAAAAATTTGATTAGGTGATTAATTAGATATGATAATAAGAGTCACAGGCGACATTTTACTGTATCACAACTTTTACTTCAGTTTGTTTTGCTGACATTTTTATTTTGTTTTTACGTAAGTGGGATTTTGAAATGAGAGAAGAAGTTTCACTCCTGAACCTTTATACTGATGTGTTGCACTTTCACTCATTAAAGGTTTAAAAAGTTCTTTTCAACACTAAAGACAAGCTTGGAGAAGAAAGCTGACTCTTTAAGTGAATATAAAACTCTTTTGCCTCGGTAATTGACAGAAGATACAGAAAGTGAACTTAAATGGATATTGTTAGAGAAAAAAAAGCCTGTACCAAATTTTATAAACTTATATGTACTTTTATTTCAAGATTACTCATTTGACTTCAATCAGGCTTCCTGTGGAGCACTGTTGGACAAGGTACAGAGATTATGATATGCATGGAAACTCAGAGTGAAAATAATGAAAAACATTAAGGCCTATGTAATGTAACACTAAATATAACAAGTAACATTTTTCAGACTCAGCTCATTATAATGAAATGGTATTTCCCCCTACTTTTTGTCACAATAACAGGATATTGCAAATAATTTTTATTCCATTCATTCATTCCGGAAATTTCATTTGAATGTTTTCCTGTTGCATCAGATTGAATTAGCAAACAGCTAACTCACTGTGTTTTTTGTGAAGCTGAAATCTACAAATTTCTTCAATGAGGATCAATAAAGTTTTAAGTTAGTAGGGGGCGCTGTAACGTTTCTGTCCAGTCAGATGTGCAGTTCTGTGTTCTCAATATCATACAGGCACTTCAGTGAGAGCACTTCGGTGTTGACAACTCTGTCCTTCAGGCAGGTCAGAAAGCATTTTAAAAAGGCAGATAAGTGTTAAGAATCACTATAAGAAACACATAAGACTTATCTAGTGACAGTGAGTGTCTTCTGTTTCAGAGTTAGCATTCAGTCATGTGAAAATGAGCTGCCATGATGAAACTGGATGCTTCCTGTTAATCTTGGAGTTTTGTATAAAGACCTTTCTGCTGATTTCTTTTATTCAGTCTTTTATTTTCCACCTGAAGAGAAACCAGCTGAGCAAAAATTGAGAAAAGCATATAGAGAGTTTTATTGCTAAAAACTGACCGTTTAAAAATATATAAATTCCAAGCTTGTCATCGAAGTTTACTCAGAAAATGTTGGTCCATTGATTCAGGACATTTTGGGAACCACGTGTAAAGTGACTGTTGTAAACCATGAGAAAAAAAAAATCTAACACATTTCCTTAATCTCCTCCATCGCTAATCAATCTGATACAGGGATCATCCTGAGAGCACTAAAACAACAAAGTGCCATCCCACCTATCCTGCTAATTGAGACACTGTGTTAATGATAGCATGTCTGCAACCAATCAGAAACTAGAGATGATTGTCACTGGGTAGAGCAGGCAGCAAAACTCACGCTGCTATTGGCTCAGGCTGGATTTCTTTTAGTGATTCCTGAACAGATGATGTGCCTGCGTCCATATGGCAGACCTCTGGGACTCCTTTGTGCTGTGACTGATGTGACTCACGTCAACTTTAAAGGCTTCCTCCTTCACTTTAAGGCCTCCTCCCCCCCATGCTGCTGCTCGGCAGGGTGAATGGGGGAGTCAGCTCCTTACTGATCTGGCAAAGTGTGCCTTTCGTTTTGTATACAGCCTCCCTCCTCCCCCTCCTCCTCCTCTTGCCCCTGCAGCTCTGCAGCTTGCACACTCACAACTCCAGACTTTGTTTTAGGTGAAAGGGACCATCTCAAATGTCCTGTGCAGCCAACAGCAGCTGCTCCTGGACCTCGCCATTCTTTAGCACAAAAGAGGAGAGAGGGCCGGGGTCGCTGTGCACCTTTGTGCAGGGCCCCTCCTGTCGTTTTTCTGCTCTTTGTGCCCATTGATGAGAGTGTAGAAGTGTTGGCTGTAGCCTTTGTCTGAGTTTTGTTTTGGTGAGGGTGTGCAGTGGATGGGGGTGCAGTACAAGCACATTTAGCCATCTGATCTGGCTTTAAAGCACACACACTGCATGCACACAGATACAGACAAGTGTTTTATCGTAACCAGGCTGGTCTCCAGTTTACTTTATTGTCACTGTAATATTTTCATTTAGATCTTGCATGCAGTCTTCTCCAAAGCCATTTTTATATATTTTAATATATTTTCTTATGTGATACGAGGTTGAAAGCCATGAAAAAAATCAAGTAAGTGCGCCTTAAGCTAAATGTGTTTTCTCTTTACATTTGCAAAAGTACTTTTTTTTCCAAAATTAGCTTCTATACTCAAGATTTATGTTTAGCCATATTGGTTCTCTCAAACATTATGCAGACACACACACATGCACACACACAAAAAGTGCTACTGCCATGTCTGAGTGAGGTCCTTGAGGGCCCCAGTACTGAATGGAGTTGCAGACCAGTGTTTTGGCAACAGCTGGCAGTGTGTGTGAGTGTCTGTGTATGTGTGCCTCTGTGTGTCTGGCCTATGTCTATGTATACAAGCTGCAACTGCGTACATAAACAGATAAAAACACTTTATCTTCATATTTATTTACACTGTTTACCTTTTAAGATAGAATCTGATGAAAACAAATGTACATTCACTCCCAACTAACATGTAGTTAGTCTATAACAAAGCAGTATTTGTTGTGCAAAACACTGTTTTTCACATAAGTCTTTAAAGTTAGATGTTCAAGATCTTACTTTAATACCTAAATGATAATAAATGCTCTACAGTGTTTATAGTACAAGAGAATTAGTATGAGTGTTTTCAGGTTTGTTAACATAATTAGTGATCAAATTCATCAGGAGCTGAAACAGGCCTGACTGATGGATATCAGAGACAGAAATTAGCATCAACAGCTGATGGTTGAGAGTAGGGGCGTGTGCGTGTGTGTGTGTGTGTGTTTGCATGTGCATGTGTGTTTGCATGTGCATGTGTGCACACACACACAGATCAGACTGATGCACACGCACACACAGTTACACATGTGTGTTTGAGCCTGCTGTGACCTGCAGGCTTATGGTAATGCTTGGGGACAATATTAGCATTGTTACAAAATCTATTAGCATAACTATCAGACAGAACAAGTCAGCAGACTTTCACTTCTGAAACTCTTCAACTATACCATATATTTATTTATTTCCAAAAATATCAATTACAGTGGAGATACAAGAGATAGAAAATGTAAATAATTGAGTTTGCGTGTTTCAAGTGCCACAGCTGAAACAAGCAGATGCAGAATGCTTATGATTTTTGCAATAGCTTTATATTTCTAAAGTACACACACAGGAAGAAGTTCAGTATGAATTCAGTAGCGGCTGCTGGACGAACAAAAGCTTTACGGTTACAGATACAAACCTTGTACCTTATTTGACTTGTTGCAGCAGATTTAAAAAACATCATAACTTCCCATCTGTTTCTTAAAAATTAGGTCAAGTGTGCCAAAAAAAATATAAATATAAATTAATTAAACAATAAAGTAAAGATAAAAAATAAACAAAGTGAAAGAGATGGCAAATTCTTATCCAAGGCAACCTGCTAAACCAAAGCAGCAGAAAAGTAATAAAAAAAAAAAAATAGAAATACGTGCACACACACACACACACACACACACACACACACACACACACACACACACACATACACACAATCAGCCTGCCAATCAGAACCATCTGCTGCAGCTCTCCAGCGCACAGAAAAGATTTTGGGTGGAGGAGGCGGCTTTTATGTTGAAAGGACACTTGAGAAGCAGCATGTAGCTGCAGCAGCAGCTCTTTATGACCAGGGTTGAGACAGAGGGCATCCAAGGTTGTTCAGGGTGACAGAGTTCAGAGAGCCTGACAGCAAATTCAACTATTTTAACATTTATCTTCATGGACAGATAAAACAAATACTATAACATGTTCATTTTCAAGCTTTAGAGATGTTGGGAGGCGTATCTTTGTACATTTGGACACAGCTAACTGCTAAGCTAACTGCTTCCCCTTATTATGATGTCTTAATGCCAAGCTAAGCTACAAGCATCCTTAATTTCCTTGCTTCACACACAAACATGGGATTTGGTATTGATCTCATCATTTCACTTCTACAAAAAAGTTACTAATAAAGTTTCCCAAAATATTGAACTCCTGAGTGACTGCAGGTGGATGCAGCTCCATCCTCTGTTGTGTTTGTCCCTGCAAACGTGTTTCTGCTGACTATTGGAGGACGTTGTTGTTAGTCAGGATTTAGTCTTGAATGGATGAATGGCAGCAGGCTTGTGCCAGGCACACTGCCTCCTCCTCCTCCTCCTCTCTGCCTTTCTCCTCATCATTAAATTGGACAGCAGATGGAGTGAGTGCTTGGTCGGTTGCCGTGGAGATTTAAAGGGATGATTGCATTTCAGCTGGTCCTGGTTGGTCCATTTGTTTCTTTCTCTCTTGCCAAAGAGGGTGTGTGTGTGTTTGTGATGGAGCTGCTTCAGGTATTAATCAAATGTCGCAACAACACAGTCTCACAGCCAGCAACTCTTCGTCTTCTTCTCTGGTCCATTTTATTTCGGTTTGTTTTTTTATAGATTGCAGCACTGCAGTATCTCAAGTTGTAATAAACTCTTTAATAGAAAGAGAAAGTCACAGTCAGTTGTGTGTGCGTGTGTGTGTGTGTGTGTGTGTGTGTGTGTGTGCATGTGTGGGTCACAGTGGGCGTGGGGGGGCTGTAGCAGCTGTTGACTTTACAATAGTTTGCAGTGACAGGCAACATGCAGGTCAGAGTGACTTTAGAGTTTGAGTCCAAAGACACAAAAGCCTCCTAAAGGCTCTGAATCACAAAAAGTAGAAAGAAAAGAGAAACCAGCGTGTGCCAGGAGCAAAAGATCACCTTCATTAAGCTGCAAACCTTACTTTGGCTGGTTGTTCCTGAGCAGCATCATGTAATGAACTTACAACTTCTGTTCATTACATTATTTGGACTTTTTCTTTTTCTTTTTCTTCTTTTTCACACTGAAAAACTGAGCCTCACAAAGTTGGTAAACTGGCTCAGACTCACTGTGATTCTCACTGCAATAACGCCTGAAAAACCTCATGAGAATCCATTGACTCTGACCAGCTACCTGACGGACACAAGCAGTACAAAATCTTATCAGAGACCAAGCTGCTGCAGCATTTTGCTTTATTTAAAACTCTATTTTACACTCTGGATTGTTCTTATATTAGTAGCAATTTACTCACCTCTGTCTTGATGGCAAACAGCAGGATAAGCATAATGCTACAGTACAGCCAACAGTCACTCTGTCTGTGTGAATGCCTGTATTAAATTGGTCAATAAATTACCCTTTTGCTGAAGTCAATACATTTTGTGCAGTGGCAAGTCTAAGACCAGACCTGAAGAGTGGACTCAGCCTTTACAGGTGTAAAATTCTGATGTTAATTAAATGTACCTTCTTGGTTAAATAGTTTCTGTTGTACCACAATAAAGATCTTGATTCCATTTGCACTCTTTGTATTTGCACCTTTCCTTATTTGTAATGAAACTGCTGCACAGCATTTCCCCTCAGGATGGATAATGTTCCACCTTATCTTTCTCTCTAAATCTCTGCAAGAAAGCAAGCTTATTGTTTCATGTGTTAAACCAATCCTTTAGATCCTTCTCATTCTAAATAATAAAGGACTGCACAGCTGGACTGAAAAATATTGAGCCTGAATTAATTTAGAAGATGAATTTGGTCTATTTACAAGACCTTGGACTATTTATAAGAAAAAACAATGACCGCCCAGCATTTGGTCACTTAATCAAATAGGCTGTAGAAAGGGCTCTTGTTAATAACTAAGTGAGGGACAGAATAGTTATCTGTTCTCTTGTATAATCTAATACAGAAATTAGAGAAAATTATTGTTCAAGGCCACTTCCACCTCAGTCATCATTGAGCCACATGACTTATGATCAGTGCTTTACTGATGTTGATTAATAGTATTTTCTTTGGTCACATAAACTTGCGTTGCAGGTGCTACACTTGAGTTATGTAGACATCTCACACTACAAATTTGCATTGTCTTATCCTCCAATATCAGCATGTACTTTTCATACTCTAAACTATTACTAAAAACCCCTTTTGTGCAGGAAGCTTGACTGACTTTGCTGAAATATTGCACATTTAGATGAGACAAACACTTCAGAGTATTCCAAATCAAAAGCCTCTGCAGAACTGAAGTGACATGTTAAAAGTGGCACAAAGGAAAATTAATTAAGTGTGACTCAGTTGTTGTTGTTCTGAGTTGCAAACTGAATTGATCAAGACTCACGAAACTCTTGGAAAAATGCACAAATGGGAAGTCAAAAAGTCGAACCAGACTGAACCAGCTTTGTAGGGAAAAAAAAGGTCTTCGTTGGACTGAAAGTTTGCTGCAGAAAATTTTAACCTCAGAGGAAAAAGTCAAAGTCAGACAAAATACAGTATTAAATTTAAACACTTTATTTCTATTTTTTCATCTCACAAAAAATCTAATATGTTGACACCTTCAGGAAGTGCTACATTTTGAACTTTTTTTCATACATGTTCCATGTTTCAAGAATCATTATCAAATTCACATGCTATTGTTCTTTTTGTATTCTTTCTGTCGATGTTAAATATCTAAAGTGAAACCTTAAGATAGTCAATTTTTTCAAGACTTTTTTTCAAGAATATTTTTTTGTCATTGTTAAATTTCTAAAGTGAAACCTTTAGAGAATTAAGACAATTCTGGAAAGTGGGAAACATTTCC
>JAQMCX010000027.1:186899-228105 GCA_029814765.1 Acanthurus leucopareius
GGAAATGTTTCCCACTTTCCAGAATTGTCTTAATTCTCTAAAGGTTTCACTTTAGAAATTTAACAATGACAAAAAAAATATTAAAACCTAAAAAAAAAATAATACAATGAATGAAAAAATGTCTTTTCTCTAAAGGTTTCACTTTAGAAAAGTACAAAATTAATTTAATGTTAAAAATGCTAAGGATTCGAATGATTATCTTATAAACATATGTACTCAAGACACAAATGTTTTTAAAAAAGAAAATTTTCGACGAAGATGTTGTGATCTTGTTGGAACGATGTTGGAAACAAAATAATTTATAGCAGTTTCACATTAGAAACTTGGAAATTGTAAATGGAAAAAATGCTTAATAAAACAAAAAAGATCATATTTTTGCAGTGGTGTTTCTAATTTCTTCTTCAAAGCTTGGTTTTATGATGGAGTTGTGCGTGTGTGTTGTGTGTTGTTTTTGTGGAGGCGGTGGTGGTGGTGACACAGAAGAGAGAGGGAAGGGGGTGATTATGAAACTAACAAAAGTTTAAACCTCAGCAGATTTGCATGGAAGGAGCGTCATCTGCTCGATGTTGCCCCTGTAATAAAAAAAAGCCTCTTCGGTCCCTCCTACAGCAGACCTCATCTGCATGTGTATGGCGCAACGCACAATAGCGGAGCTCTGGGCCTGTCAGCTCCAGCGGTCCGCACAGAGCGCCCATTGTTTAGCCTGCAGATGTCTCCGCAGCCACGCCGCGCCATCTGCCGCTTCCTGCAGGTGGGGGTCGGGCAGGGCAGGGCTGGGAGGAGCCGGGGGTAGTCAGTTTTCAGTGCCAGAGGGGGCAGTCGGGTTAGGTCTGGCCGGTTTGGGCCGGTTGTGGAGACGGAGAGGGGTCCTAAGTATCATCTGGTGTCCTGCCAGCTGCTGTCGAGACTGGCCTACTATTTACTCGCACGCGCTTGATGAAACTTTGGTAAACAGGCCACAAAGACGCGAGATCAGCTGGGTGCAGCAGTAGCCACCTGCTCGTCGCCTCAACAATGAAATCTGCATGACGCATCGTCTTTTTTTAACCACTTTATTGACTTTTTTCTATAAAAAAGGAACTTTACAAAAGACAGAATTGGCTCAAGTGTTTATGAGCTTTCCCTTTAAAAAACTTACAATGCTGTTCACTAAACCTCCTCTGTGCACTCAAAAGGATTAGAAAAAGCCAAAATCAGCTGCACAAACATATGAAAGTTCTACTGGATGAGTTGACTGACAGGAAATTAATCTTTAACAGGTATATTTTTTTAGCTGCAGTCATAATAATCTAGAAAGATGATTAGTTGCTGTTTTCCAAATTTTGAAGTGTCCAAAAGAAGAAAAACTTGCTCAAAAAATATGTTTATTTTTTCTGACTTTTCCTCTTGCTCTCCTTTTTTAAAATAATGGATACTTTCACATTCTAGAATTTATGGAAATCAAATAATTTGAGATAGTAAAATGTTTTAAGGTGAGTATATACACATATATTCTTTCATGCATTTTACCTTGGTTTAATTTATCAGGCACTTATATTTAAACAATATTATATTAGGCTATCATAAAAGGCTGCACTTGAATGAGTAAAACAAATGTATCAAAACTAAAAAACTGCAAAAAATTAACAATCAGAAAAGACTACAAGTAATCACCCAAAAACTTTGTGAATCATAAAAATAATTTCAAAAAATCACTACTGCTACGAGGTACAAGTTTTTATAAAAGAAGTCCGTATAAAAACTGTGCTGAAGCTTCTACCAGTATGTTATGAAAGCACACATAATTTGGAGGTGTGTCTGAGGCCCCTGTAGGCCCGCAGTCCCTCCCTCTTGGGGTCCCTGACCATCCCTCTGACTACTGGGAGGCAGTCCCAACCCCTCCTCTTCTGGGCTTGATGCAGTAGGATTCGATACACCCCAGTGACGGGATTTCTGCTGTCTTTGAGCTGATTGTTCCGTAGGTGCTCAGCAGTAAAGCCGAGCTCCTCCAACGACCTCCTTACCTGCTCCTCCTCCTCCTCTAGATCCCCAAGCTCTGAGTCCAACAGGCTATGCAGAGGGCTGGATGGTTCTGGAGGCATGAAAGACCAGGGAAACTCCACAGGTAAGAGCCAATCACAGCCCAGCATCTGGTCCACAGCGCAACGCTCAGCCGGGACCGTCTTCAAGATGCCTTTAATGAGCCTCTGACAGGGACCGGGCACCCAGGGAGGGACAGTGTAGGCGCCTTCGATTATGCAGCGCCGCAGTTTCCCCATGGTTTCAGCACGAAACGGCATGGTGCCGGTTACCATGAAGAAAAGCAGGACACCCATGGCCCACACATCCACTGGAGGCCCCACGTAGTACTCGTCCCTGAAGAGCTCTGGAGCAGCATAGGGCGGTGAGCCACAGAATGTGTCGAGAGCATCATTGCGATTTGAAACTCGTTTACTGAATCCAAAGTCAGCCACCTTAACGCAACCGCTGCTGGTGAACAGAATGTTCTCTGCTTTCAGGTCCCGGTGGATGATGTTGATATTGTGCTGCACAGCAAAACATACAGGCTGTTAGGATTTTTCTGAATTTCAAAAAGATCTGAGGTCATAGATTTTCAGCGGGACCTTTAACCCCAGATGTTTTATTTCACAGTATTGAATATTATGTCTTGCTTCTGTATTTTATCTTGACTTTTGGGTACTCCAAAGCTCTGATGTTATGATTCCTTAGAGATATAGTGAGTCCATCTATTACAGAATTTTTATTTCATAGACTGGATTAATTGATTGCCTCAGAAAGTAGGTAAAGGTAGGAAAGGTAAATGCATTTAAAATAAAAACAGTTGTGAATTGCAGATCAAGGTTAAATTTGTCTTCTGTTTGTATTTATTGCAAGTTTTTATTTCTATCTATTAAAACCTATAAACCTGACTAAACTATCGAATGAAAAAACAAATTTTAAACTGCACTTCCATGAATGTTTTTGTATCTTCTACTACTTTTTGTCTCCCCGGTGTAATAGTGTATCATCTATGAGTTTATAATTAACCTTCTACAGTTAAAAGCTGCTGCTTTCTTGGTGTGCTTCCAAATATTTCATTTATTACCATGACTCATTTGAATGATTAAGTCCAACTGAGTAATGAGGAATACAAACAAACAAACCAAAAAAAACCCAAGCAATCAGAAATGTCTTTTTGTCACTAACCATATATTTGATGGCAGAGAGGATCTGGGCAAAGGTGATCTTGCTGGTGTTGTCAGACAGTTTTCCCTCATTGCAGATCCTGGTGTGGAGGTCTCCTCCCCCAGCATACTCCAGCACCAGAAAGAGGCGGCTTGGTGTCTCCACCACCTCATACAGATGCACCACGTTGGGGTGATGGAGGGACTCCATGCTGCTGATCTCCCTTGAGAGTAGACGTTGGGCCTGAGTGTCCAACCTGGTCTTGTCCAGGATCTTTAAAGCCACTTTATCTATGAGAAGTACAGATGACAACACATGGAGACATGACCAACTGATAAACTCGATGCTCTCCATGGCTTTTATACAACATTCAGAGGATAAAAGTGACACAAATACAAAAAGCAGTAACAATTTATGCTGAGATTATTGGTCAATGGACAAAAAATATCAGTATTAGGTTTTGTAATCAATTAATCATGTATGTAATCAATTAAGATTTGTTTACAAACATTATTTAATTCAAGCTAAAGGTTAAAACTGTTTCATGTTGTAAAATAGATTATTAGACAGTTAAATTAGTTTAAATTCTATTTGCAGTCATTAATTGTGCTGTATGTAACTTTCAAGGAGCAATTACAGTGCAATTCCTCACTTAAACTCTGATAAGTTTGTTCAAATATGTGGTTCACTTCAAGTCATTTCACCCAGTCTTACTTTATGGGTCACACTTAAAGTGTTTTCAATGTACAGATCTGTATGGTCCAGTGGTTTTAATTCCTGGTTTTCACCTAGAATCATGTCTTTCAGTCATCATTATTTACACTGCAATACTCCTGTAGCTCTATAGCACAGTTGGAGCTGGGGCTTAATCGTGAATAAAACAAAACAAAGGTTATTTTTTATCTTGGTAGGGTTCAGCTAATAAATTTGGCAGTTCATTGGTTGAAGCTTTAGTTTTAGGATTGTGCAGAACTTTTCTAACTCAGGTGTGCATATCTAGGTCTAGATAGAGGTCTCAGATGCTGTTAAGCAACAAACTGCATCTATTTTAACTTTGTGTGATCACCTCATGCTACTCATCCATTTTCTTAAGCTTTATATACAGTCTTTCTAAATCTCCTCTTAGTTTGTACTTAAAGTAAAAAGGTTAAACAGTCAAGACACATAGATCACAGACCAGGGAAACAGAACTCTGTAACAGAGGTTTAAAGAATGGATAGTTGAAGGGGCTTTGCTGGTTGAGAAAGCTAACTGTCGTTGGATAGTCAGACAATCAGAATGTACTCCTACCTTTAGTCAGGGCATGGAAAGCCAGTTTGACCCTGGAGAAGGTCCCACTGCCTATCTCCCCACGAACCTTGTAGAAGCCCACCCTGCGGCCTATGATCAGCTCCTTGATGGTATTCTCATCCTTGCACATGTCGGTAGTTAGTTTCTGTAGTGGAGTTAGGCGCTGTGAAGCATCTGCCTCCTCATCCTCTGGGCCAACAGAGCTGTCCGTCAGACTGTAGGCACTGTGGTGGAACTTGGGGCTCATCACCTGGTACTGGCTTCCAGGCATTTCTGCAGCAGGCTGAAGATAAGGTCATCTTCAAAAACATGATGATATCATTAAGTCTTTGACAGCACATTTGGACAAATGATGTTTAACCCCCCATCTCCCCGAAAAAAAAAAATTCCTGTAAGATGTTTTAAAAAAGCATATTTACTCTACTGGAAATACTAAATATCAGTGCTTCATCATTTTTTAAAAAGATACAGTGAGTAAATATTTATGATATAATCGTTTTAAAAGAATCCAGATAGGGTAAATGTGAGACCAGACACTTTATCCATTGTCAGAGCAGCTGTAGAATAGCTCTTATCTAATAGCTTTTTGCATGAGGAAACTAGCATTTAAAACATCACATATACTGGTGCAATCCCATTTCCCCATTAACCACTTGAAATCTAATTTCCTTTTTATTTCCCCTTAACATCATGCATAAATACTCTAAAACTCTTCTACAGCGTTTATTTAACACTTATCTACACTCCAGTGCTTTAGCATATCACTTCAGATTTCAAATGACACCAATATTTTCAATACAAATTCTTAAGCAACACTTTGTACACCTCATTCTGTAATTTTATTGAAGACAAGAAACTTTTTACTCTCCACTGGCTGCAATGAGAGACCAAGCGTAAAGATAAATAGAGAAAAAAGATTCTGGTTTTCTCACCAAGTTTACAGCCCATAGAATCCTATGCAAGCAGCAGAATAAAACAAGTTCTTCTCTCGGTCCAGTAGGACCCAAAAAAATGAATCTTCTTCACTTACATGTTGAAGTCTGGCATCTTCAGAGCTTCCTTCTCTACACTCTCACAGACTACTGTACACTGGTTGCTGAAAACATGGGAGGGGAGGGGAACTTGTGTCTGAGCCATTAGTCCAGTGGACAGACAACACGGGCTTCCCTGGCCACACCCCTCACAGCTAACCTCTTCCAGTGTCATCCTATCCTTCTCAATTAGAGACATACGGATTATGGTGGTGTCATGGACTCAAATCCTGTTTTAATTTCAGTCAGCCCCAATAGCTTGAAATCACTAACAACAATTTAGGACAGGAAAAATAAGGCCAAAAACAATGCAGCAGATGACAAATGTGCATGTTTGTACCTGCAGTATGTATAACCAGAAGGGTTTGTTCATTTGTATTTCTCTCCCACTTGTGTCAAAGAAATGGCTATTTAATGCAGCTAAGGTTGATCTCCTGGCTTTTGTGAAGATGAAATGTTATGCAACGGTATTACCCAATGTTCCCATAGAGATTAGCTCTCTGTCCCCTTTAGACGCTGGCTGAGCAGCACAGATAAAGAGATTACAAAGCATAAGGTCAACACTTCACCGGGCGGAGCATCTTCATTCAGGTGTGATATCCTTGTGAGGAGCAGTGGAGAAACAGTAAGAGGACACTACAGTCAGAGGTCATTGATACAGTCTCTGAATAAAAGCACATTTATGTCTGCTTTCTTCCAAAAAATTGTAAATCCTGCATAATTGATCACAGATATGTACCTTGGTGTTGAGACCAAATCAGTAAAGGAGGAGTTCGGTTCTAAAGGGTTTCAAGTCCTAGGTTACTGCAATACTGGTGTTTCCAGTTATGTTAAAAAGAAAAGTTAATATATTTTATCAAAACAAAGAAACAGATTTTTAACTGATCCAAAGGGCAGAAGTTAAGCTACTAAAAAAGCAGATCTTCACAGACTTTTGCAATCCTTAACAACAAAAATGAGAAAGCTTTGAACAAGTTACAGCAAGTAGAGTTCAAGAGCACAACCCTTCCAAAATGTCAAGACCAGCAGGTTAGTGTGAATGAAATAAGGGGAATTAAACTTCAAGGTAACAGGAAAAATAGGAGAGATGTGTTTAATGATTTTTTTTGAATGAAAGGAGAGCTGATTCACTCCTAAGTGCATCAACACCACCTGCTCTCTCCCATGTAGGCGTCTGATTGGATTAAAGCCTTAGACAGGAATATGGCCTGTGTTTAAATGTGCTCACTGCACATGGTCACCTGGAAGCAAAGGTGGTGAAGCTGCAAACTAAATCAAGTATGACAAAACAGAAGAAGCAGCAAGGTTAAACAATATGTAACCTTTAAATTAACTCAACAGCTATGACAAGTTGAAGTTTGCTTTGAAAAGAAACTAAATTTTTGTTAGACTTTTTAGAAATTTAGTTACTTCTACCCCTCAGGGAAGTCACCACTTTGTGCACCTGCAGAGCTGACAGGTTAACAGCATGTTAGCCTCTAATCAAACTAGATCTTTCTTTTCTTCACATGACTGTCATTGAGGCTGCAGGCACGCTGGTTCTCTTCCAGCTCTTTGATTCTCTGACGCAGAGCCACAATCTCCTTATTCTTCTCCTCCTGGAAGCACTGCAGCTTCTGAGGAAACACACACGCACTCACTAGAAAGAGGCCACATAAACAAAACATGCAACACACTTCTCAACACAAAACAGTACAACTGACAATGAGGTCCCACATAAACACCAATTTTTGAAGCTGTTATTAAGTGAGTCATGTGAATGGTAAATGACAGTCTGCGGTGTGTTTTCTCATATTAAATGACTGCTTACTGTATCTCTCTAGGACTGGAACTAATGATTATTTTTATTATATATATATCGTTAATGATTTCTGAAATTATATTGTCCTTTTATATTTAAGTGTCATTTTATTATTTTAATGCTATAAATTGATTAAAAAAGCTTATCTTTTTTTCACAGACAACGTTGTTATCTTCAAATGGCTATTTAATTCAAAATAATGTAATATAGAAAAAAGCAGCAAATTATTAGCTGAATCAAGACAATGTTTGATATTTTTTCCAGCAAACACATTTATTATCAAATTATAGATTCAAAAAACATAATAATAAAATAATTTGCTCTTTCCCTTGGTTTTATAAGTAGAGAATATGAGAAAATACCATTATTAACTAGATGTTTAAAGAATTTTTGTAAGCATGCACCCCACAAGAACACACACGCACACACACACACACACACACACACCCCCACACACCCACACAAACACACACACACTAGCTAGAACTTGTCTCCGTACAATCAGCCTGCTGGCTGTTTGGGTAATAAATAAGGCAAGCAAAAACACAACTATGGTCAAATCCATGAGAATTATATATGGTAAAAATAATGTCTGAATGCCTTTTTAGACTTTCGAGTTTCTCAGACTATTGTTTTTCAGGAAAGTAACAAAGCTGATGGAGTTGCTGGGAAGTAGTCTGATGTTACTTAGAAGGTGAGCTCTAATAAGATAAGACACTCAGGTCAAATTTAATTGCTTGGCTTGCAGCTCAGAGACTTTGCACGTCAAGGAAACAAGACATATGTGCACCATTTCACAAGTAACATATGAATTCCAGCACACCAAAACACTGATTTACAGATTTACAGAAAAACAAATTTGTAATATGCACTGTTAGTGTCAAAGGTGCTGTTGGCTGCTCACCCTCTTGAAGACACTCTGTGGAAGAAGGTTAGATCTCTGCAGTTGTTGCTGCTGCTGTTGGCTCCACTGAGCTGTACTTTGAACTCTTGCTAACTTTGCACCAAACTGCAAAAAACATACAGAGTAAAACATCAACAAGCTTAAAGGAGCTGATCAGACGCCTGTACTATGAAAAAGGACTTGCATTTAGCAATGTAGTTACAGATTTAACCCTGAGTTTTCAGTCTTACAACGATGGGTCACTTTCTACAAAGGTACATTGCCATGGTGCCATTGTGCTGTCCTCCTAAACCTGTTCTAGAGCAGAGGTAAGACATCAGTGGGTATAAAAGAACCTCCTACTGACCAGAACAATCAATTCTCTTGGAAAATGGCATCACAATTCATAGAAGATCTCATGGAGCTTGGTGTGCAGATCCTGAAAGGATCCCTGGGAGGGCAAGGGAGGGGTAGAAGAAAAGTTTGGGGCTCGATATGTTGCACAGCAGTAGAAAAAGTCCTTTCAACAGGAGCTATTTAGTGTGCAGACCTCACTCTCACTCTGACTGCCAGGTGGTATTATGTGATCCAGTTCCCATCCCATGGATGTGCATTTCTTTTTATTAATTTTGCAGTGATGTGATACATTCACACACTGTAATTTTTGCCAGCTGTCCTTCCCGTAACTAGCAGCTGTAAATCTGTTACTGTCAACCTGGATTACGTGCTCCTTACTTGTTTTTAGTTTGCTTTTCACTTGAAAAATGCTCCTCTGCTGCCAGTGACCTAGTCCATGTTTGAGAATGGTCATTTGCTTAAAATGCCATCTCTTTTACATGAACACGCTCTGAACCTGGGTTGATATATCAAGGTAATAGCCACCAGTGTGTGGCTGCTCTTTGTTATTG
The DNA here is from genome assembly GCA_029814765.1 of Acanthurus leucopareius. Classification (NCBI taxonomy): domain Eukaryota; kingdom Metazoa; phylum Chordata; class Actinopteri; order Acanthuriformes; family Acanthuridae; genus Acanthurus; species Acanthurus leucopareius. Next base: position 195,978 of record JAQMCX010000027.1, read on the forward strand.
CACTTGTCAGGTTTAGTGAAGCCTGGTAACAGACAGATGTCCTGGGTATGTTCAACTCCTGGTAGTACATGCCTCTTGTCACTTAAGACCAAGGCAGAGTTGATCGTTAAATGATTTTAGGAGAGTTCTGCTCATTCACACAGCATTTCTGAAAATATTAGAAAGTGATGTAAATTGAGTCAAGAAATTAATTTGGAAACTAGATTTGTTTCCATTTTTTCTCCATGCAGACAACATTGTCCGACTTTAACTTTTAACATTTTTAACCTAAAGCACAACATCCTCAATCAAAAGCATTCATTTTGGAGCTTATTGATAGGAGCTAACATATCAAGAAGTAACATAACACAATAAACCTATTTCTGACTGCCTTGTTAAGTCTTGTGAGTTTCTGACTGCACATGGGTATTTACAAAATTATTCCGGCAACACTGTTTGAGGTCAAGTGTAGCTTTAAATTTACCTCCATCTGTAACTTTAGAAGCTCACTTTGCCTCTCTCTCTCCTGACTCTTCAGCCTCTTCTTCATTTCCTCCAGCTCTATATCCTTTTCCTGCAGCAACTTATTTACTTCAGCATCTTTAGCTTCCACTGTCAGGAAATAAACCAGTACCAGGAAAATAAAGATGAATCCTTTAAATGCATTTTTTTTTTTTTTTACTGATCATCTGTTTCATTGTTTGCTCTGGTATAAACATGAACCTTCTAGGCATTACTGTTATTAAACTCTCTTCATGAAGAAATGCTCCAAACTCTTTGTGAGAAATATAAACTCCAGGATTTATCTGATCCACCAACTATGTCTTGTATTAAGACTTTGATGGTTGTTTTGTTCATTCTAGTTATAATGTTATTATAGTTACAGTAAAGTTTAACATTGTATAACATTGTATAACATCTACACTGTCACTGTCACTGTGTATCAAGTGATTTATTGGGTCTTACACTGACTGTGACTCTGCCTGTGGGCGTCCTCTACCTCCCTCATGTACTGCTGCCTTGTGGTGTCTAGCTCCCTCTTGTGTTTCTCTCCTTCTGCTCTCATTTCACTGACAAGCTGCTGCACCTCAGCCCGGCCATCCTGATGACAACACACAGGCCACACACCACTGTGACTGATAGACACTAGACTTAAAATTACCACAAACATTTGGAATTGCTACCCAGTTTTAATGTTTTGAGAGACAAAAACTAGTTTTAAAAATATTGATTAGACTGGACAGAATCAACTGATCATCATGGTATCAAATAGAAGCTTTGAGTTTGTAAAACCTTGAAAAGTGCTTCTAGTATCTAGTGCTTCTATCTATTGGTTTTTTAATCAACATGAAAAAAAGAGAATATAAATAAATATTAATGCTGCTTATTCATTGTATATCTGATTTCTGAAGTGGACTATTACACCTGACCTGTGGCATACATTTCTACATAATTACAGCACTAACCCTTGAAAATTATAAACTCAGTCTAAGATAATCCTTTACATTTGAAAATATATTTCACATTAACAAATAAATAAATAATTCTTAGAATAGATTGCAGTTGGCATGAAATTAAACATTGCTGTATGCACAACAATACATGAAGGTTACTCAACTGATTCAACGGTTTTATTAACTCAGAGCTTCTCTGTTTACAGAGATAATGAGCAAAATAAACAGAGACTGTAACTTTCCCTTCAAATTAAGCACTTATGTACAGGCCACAATAGATAAATACCTACTATGTCCATGTTAATGACCATCACTAACATTCATATTACAATAAACATACATTACTTTACCCACAGATTAGCTATATGTATGAAAATGTTCACTTTTTAATTAAAATTTCTTGATTCACTGCTGTATTCAAATTATTTGAAGATTAATTCTGTCAGTGTCTACTCGTGACCAGTTCTTACCTCTAGTGTTCGCTCAATCTGTTGTTCCAGGTTGGCCATGTCAGTCTTCAGTCTCTCATTCTCAACTACATGAACAGGTTAAAATTAGTCATATGATGACAATCCTTGCAAAGAATTTAATCTTTAAATTAATTATAAGTAAATTACCATGACAGTGTTGCTTTGGGGTATTCACTCAGGAGGAAAAGTAAATGGTTCAATAATAAGGACCCTAAATTATCCTTAAGTCCTCTTGATGGCCGCGTTAAGTGTATGCATGTGCGCGTGTATTTGTGAGTGTGAGTCTGTTCCAGATGAGCAGGTTGCTATTTTTTATTAATTAAGCTATGTGTGAATGGGGGAACATTGACATGCATTTAAAAAAGCTCTTTAAGTGATGAATAGACAAAAAGAAAAACTTTAAATTGCAGTCTATTCACCATTTATAGATGATTCTATATTTGAATATTGGTTCAACACTATATGGACATCAAATAAATATAATGCAATATTACTTTTGCCCTGTACCAAACTACTAGAGATGGGAAATAGGCGTATCACAGTTAACAAATGCTGACCATAACTGGGTTATTTAAAAATTAAATATTATATCTTGATCATAAAACAAATATGACAATATTATTTAAACAAAACATCTTCTCCTTTATAATTTCAGTTTCTTTGTGGTGGTAGCGCACCCTAAGGCCTGTTGCCGCCCCTTAAAACTGTTTTTTTTTTTCTGTCTACTTTTGTACATCTACAGCAACTCCTTACACTCGCACCTTCAGTGTCATTCATTTGCCAAATTAGCATTTAATGAAAATTTGATATTCTGACAGCTTGGAGAACATTTATTTGTTGCTTTAACTCTTGGGTAAACATGGGAAACTCCAGATGATACCTCAGAGTGAGAAAGGTAGTTAGAAAATGTGACCAAATATAAAGTAAACGAACATTTTATACATCACCTTGCCTATCAACATTTTTCCCTGAGCCATATCAGATGGACTTTTACTGTGAAAAGTGTTTATCAGTGAACACAACAACACCCAAGATCCAAAATTTCACTGCAACATTAAATAAATCTTTTATTATTGTTTTGATTGAGAGACTTCTGGCAGCAGAAATTACATACCGCATGTTTAAAAGAATGAGTCCAATGGATTTTTCAGTTACCTCTGAGGTTGTACTGCTCCTGAAGAGTCTGCTGAAGTTCACTCACTGTGACAAGAAGACTGTCTCTCTCTGCAGCAGGTTTATCAAAATAAGGGTCATGGTTTGTTGTATTGTTTTAGAACGCCATACATATTTACGTAGAGGTTAAAGTATAAAACAAATCAATAAAGGATGGTTAATAACACAACTAAAAGTGTGATATGTAATTGAATTCTCTATGATTAGAAATGTACCTGGCATTATCTAAAACTGAAAGACATCCAACTTTAAGACATCCACATCATATTCAAGCTAACACTGTGCATCAACACGTCACTGACATTAGAATTATCATTTTAATGTTCACCTACATTAATAACTGTTAAAAATTTGATTTGTAATACATCGGTCTCTCTGTAAATTTAAAAAAAAATTTAGACTTTTACTTTTTAATCTGAAAACTACACACATGGTCTTTGGGGAACCGCAACTTTGGTAAATTGTCAGCAGAGGGAGACATACAAACACATATCAATATGACAAGGGAAAAGAACAAATGCTCCACCTTAAAAAAAGGACAAAAACTCACCCTCATTCAGGCTTTTCTCCTTGGTTTCATAGTATTTTTTAAGTCTATTGGCATCCTCCAGCATGATCTCCAACTTGTTGTTTCTGCCATTAACCTCGGTGATTTTCTGTTTTACAGAGATAAAGGCAAGACAAACACTGTACACTTCAATCGCAGACTTTTATTTATATTACAATGGCCCCTCAAGGAGGTACATTGATAAAGTTCTTACTTTATGAATGTATGTTTGTATAGATAGATGGATAGAGTAACTCTGAGAATGCAGTAACATTACAATCTTCCTATGAGCTTAATCAAAAATAAATAACTTACTTATCATACACAGTTAAGAACACGGATTTTAGGCAAATATCGCTAACGTTGTAAAAAGCGTAGACAGATCGCAAAAGTGACCTGGTTAATGTGCTTAACTTGACACATTAACCAGTCTTCAAACAAAATTACATGAAATTGTGTTATGTAAATCGCTAACTCCCGAGAGGCCCTTTAAGTGTGAGGTTTGTCTAACCCCCTCATATATTTGTCCTTTAGTCTGTTTAAAGTAGCACAAACAAAAAAAAGGACAAAAATTTTAAATAGAAAGGTTCATAAATAGCAATCAGTAATTTTGCTAGCTAACAATTAGTAGCATAACATTAGCTTACCTGTTCTAATTGAGTAAACTTCTTCAGAAACGTGTCAAGATTAACACGGTTTGACTTTATCATTCTACTATGTAAGAGAAAAAAGCTTGTAAAAATATCTAATTTTATTCCTTTTAGCTAGAGCTTTTCTAACCCAGAGCTACATAAATAGATTCTACTTTAGCCAGCTGCTTTCTACGAAGTTCAGTCGCTAAAGCTAGTTTACACTTGTACACTGCACGAGCTGTTAAACGGTTGCAAAGCTTATGGATGTAACGGTCTCGTGCACACTAGTTGTTCATGTTTAGGGTTTGGAAGAACTGAGGTTGAAAGTATCTGATATTTTACTTGAGTACTGATGTAGTCTGTTAGATAGGTTATCAAGGAACTTTAATTTACAGATATTTCATTTTATCCTAAGTTGATTTTTTAAAATGTAAGCACGTTTTGTACTTTTTCCACCATCATACACAGCATAGGCGAACACAGAAGAAGAGAAGGCCCATTAGTCATCTGCACTCATAAATAAAATGCAGTTGGTTTTTTCAGTGTGGATACCTAGAACTAGATTTATAAACAAGACAGTCAATGGCAAAAGTATGAAAGTTGTTTATTTGTGACAAACACTTCTGAACAGCTATACTGCAATAACTGTACAAATTCACTGATGACCATGTAACCCCCAACAATGCACTGTTAATCAGAGATAACTGCGTATTCCATGTACTGAAAAACAAATGCTGACTTAGCATAAGAATTAAAAACCAAATTATTTTGTATGTAAGCTCTGAAAACATTTCAGTTCCCATCATGAATTAAATGAAGAGCATGGTATGTAATGACAGCAAAATAAGCATCGTTACTGTGTGTTCCAGCAGATCCTTTTACAAGCACTACATGCTTTAATATACTTGTTCTGGAGTTCATGTGTTGGCAAAAGTATGATATATGAACCTCAGAATGGTCACTATTAACATATTAATCTGCCAATATAGGAACTAAATTAAAAGCATACAAATGTTGGATTCATACAAAAGGAGCAGATAATTAATTTGTGTTTATGATATTTTTCATACAGCATGTGGATATTATATGGCCTGATTTTATCAAAGTGAAAGATCTTCATCTGTACAAAAAGGAATGAAGCATAAGACCATAAAATTTAATATACTCTTATTTAAAACTTGGTTAGAAGATATTTTTAAAAGAACATTAAATGAAACAACTATCTGTAATATGAAAGGTGCTACTCACAGTGACTACAAACCACAGAAAATTGGCAACAACTCTGAAGCTCTATGTATTTTTTTAGCCTTTTAGCTCATAGGTATCTAACAGCAGACAGACAAAATAAGCAACAAGCTGGTGAAAAAAGTGTGGCATATAGCAGCTAAATAACAGCCATATAGGCTTGGGAATTGGTGAGGACCGAACCAGAGCTTAAAAGAGAGTGAATATTTGACTTATCAATAAGACAGAAACATGACTCCAAGTAAATAATGTTGATGTCTTTGTCAGCTTGAAGTGTAAATAGCTACAGCTTGTTAACACATTAGCCAACGCAACTTTCTAATTAGTGCACTGGGGTTGTATGTATGCCTTTCATTTTGCTCTGGAGTTCTTCTCACTTACGGCAAAAAAATTAACCAACGCAGCTTTAGTAAAATAGATTTTTCATAAATATTGTTGTAAACCTGTTTTTTAGGTGAGTGTTGAGCTTTTGAGGAGATTGGCAGCATCACCGTGTGTCCTTTCCCTTTTAGACGGTTCCTTTTTCACAGCTGTATCAAAACACATTTCAGTGTGCTCTCCCTTCCTCTTGCCACATACCTAACCATGCTGATTTTAAAGGCCTGTCAGGGGGACCAGTGGAGGCCAGAGGAGGTAGAGGTTGTGGCAGGACAGGCACAGATGCCTCCCCCTCAACTATTTTAAGAGAGCTGACATTCAACACTCAAACTTGGGACCCTTGATAGTCAATCTCTGAGACTGTTCTCAAGTTTTCTGCTTTGATTGAAAAGTCTTTACTTTGAACAGTGAACAAAAGATCTACGGTGTGATGCTTCCCAAAAGGTCAGGGGTCAGATAGCCGTCTGGTGTTGGCATGGTCTTTGGGATTATCAGCTGGGGGGAAGGTGCTGAGTTTGGTGTCAGTAAGAGGCTGTTCTTCCTGTCAACACCCTCTACCATGGTGTAGACGGGAGCAGGGGACAGGGAGGACATGACGGTGGTATCTGATTCATGGTAAGGCGATGAGGATGGAAAAAAGCTCAAGTCTTCGCTCATGTCTGCTGTGGACAGTCTTGGGCTCATTTTTCCCACGTTGAGCTCCGACATGTAACCTCCATGATCTGGATTCACCACCAGGAGCTTAATCTCTTGCTTCTCTCTTTCCTTCTCTGCCATGATTTCTTTTTCTGTGTCTTTGCTTGTGGTTTTCTCCACATCAGTTTGTTCTTCAGGGGACAGCAGCACCTTGCCAGATGACCTCACCTCACTCACCTGGGTGTACAGGGCCTCTTTGCCTGGTGCTACTGAAGGAGGCTCCCCAGCGACAGGGCTCTGGGGTGGGGAGCTTTGCTCACAGGCTGTTGGGCACGATGATTCCTTACTGAGGGCTTGATTTGGGATGAGAAGATGAAAAGGTGACGCTTCCGGGTCACTGGGAAGATCTGGGTCGCAACAGCTGGCCCGACCTGAGTCATCGTCTCTAAAGCCAATGGAGACGGGTGTGCAGTTGGAAGACACGGAGCGGTGCATGAGACAGTCCGTGTCTAGGTCTGTCAATCTGTCGTTTTGCTCTTCAATGTCCAGATCGATGAATTCCTCCCAGGGGTCATTGTTGTACAGCTCCGGCCTCAGATCACGGGGGCCTCCAAGGATGGATGTCAACTCCCTGAGCTTCCCTTTCTGGGAGGTAGAGAAAACAAAGTTAATACAAGAGGCTGCACTCAGCTGGTGAGTGACTTTGACTGCTTCGGGAAAAATTCCAGTTTGCTACAACTTGGATCTTATTTTTGTGTCTTTGGCTGTCATTTCTGTTGTAATTCAATTTTGGTCAGACGGTCTGTAAGTCAGACAGGTCAAGTAACCTCAGCAGTTAGAAAATCAGACAGGTTTTAAAAAAGTCGGCATGTTAGCCAAATTCATCTGAAGGGAAAAACATTCTGACCTACTTTATTAGCCATAGTTGTTAGCAAAGTTTTCCTATGCAGGCAGGCATCATTACTGACATTATAAGTAAGCTCAGCTTTGGTGAAAAAAAAAGGGATACCTTTAGCAGTTCGGGGTCAATTCCTCTTATTTTAGGTCCAGGAACAGGAGGCAAAAGAATAACCATCAACCTTTGGGAGGAAAAAATGAAACATGTTAAACATCAATGACATTAAAGATTAAAAAAAAACATTTGACTTCATGGCTTAGCATAAAGACTGAGGAGAAAATATATGGAATATCTGTATGTCAGTGTATAAAGCTTTGAAAGAAGCCCCTGATAATAGAGACACTGAGACAGTTTTTCAAGGTCAAGCAGCCCACATAGCTGGTCACTGAGCAGCAAACTGCACTTTCTCATTTCTCTAAGCTTTTTAAAACCTTCCATTCCTTTTCATAAAAAATCTAACAAGTGTAAAATACTTACTTTTCCTGCTGTGATATGATGACTAACATCAGGATGGCCACTATACACAAGGCACCAAAGATGAGCAAGGCCACAACTGGGAATCTGGATACTAGAAAGAAATTACACAAAAATTTACATGTACATACTAAATACACTGTAAAATCAAAACAAATAAATAAATCCACAAAAAAAATTACAAGAAAGGCTGCAGTGACAAATATATCAATCAAAGAGGCTCCCAGTACCATTGCTAATGACATTGTGACAATGAGTGTGGCCTTTTAATGCAAAGATGCTTAATATTTAAACTGTATTTAAACCATACATGTACCCATACAGTTTTTTTCCCCTTTTCGATTCCGATTCCTGAACCCATATGGATGGAAGTACTGATCTGATGCCAGTGCATTAAAAAAATTTACATATGCTATTCATATTTTATAACACTAACTCTGTATGCATTTTATGTTAGAGATGTACTTGAAATCACACAGGCTGCTTGCTGTTTTCATTGGGTGTTTGAGCAGTAATAACTAAAAACTTTTAAGCTGAACAGGGGTCTACAGTACACTGCAGGGAAGTAGCAGGGTCCTGTTTCCAATAAACAAATTACATGGTATTAGATCAGTGCATAGACTAGTGTACTTGCTAATCTTATCTAATCCAATCCAATTGTGTAATTTAGTCAGTATCAGTGGAATTCTGGACAGTGGTGTTGGTATCTTAACAACCCAAATATAAACTGGATTTACACGAAGCTTGTGGTACATTCTGATTACAGCATTAGATCACACAGCACTACTGCTGTAATATCATTTCTTTTTCTGATGGTGATTCAAGCTACTGGTGTTGAGAGAGAGGAGCGGGGGAGCTCTCAAGAGAACTGTGAGCAATATTGAGTAGTTTCTTCATACTGTCAAGGAAATTCCACTGCAGCTTCTACAGGTTGAGTATAAAATTGAAAAATCTGTGTAGTAAAAAATTTGTGAGATCCTTATCAATCCAGTCTGTAAAACTTTAAGAAGAAGTTTACCTTTAGATGGGATGTGCACAAATACTGAGTCACTAAATTCTCCGAACTCTTTCCCAGCAAGCATTTTGCACCGAACCCGAACCTCATGGTTGACGTTATTTTGAAGTCCATAAACGGTGCGTTCGGTGCTTTTCACAAGGTCGAGCTGTGGTGAAGAAAATAAGGTTCAAATGACAGTAGCAGTTCTACAGTGTCAGTCTCCTCTAATAAACATTCATGTTCCCTTTGGCAATAGTATACTATAAAAATTATTTGAGGTATAAATGAGTCTTGGACTGACCTGAGGTTAACAAATATAAGTTTTTAGTAGAAAGTATTTTTACATCTGGAGTTTAATTTAACTAAAGTTATACTAGCACACTACAATAAACGTTAAAAAACACCCACCACTTCCCAAAGGTCAGAGCTGACGTCACGGTACTGGACTTCATACTGAAGTGTCATCCAGCCCATCTGCACATCTGCAGACTGAGGCGGCTTCCAGCTCAGCATGATGTCATAATAAGTGCCAGTCAAACTCAGACTCAACAGTGTCCAGTTAAGGCCAGTGGGAGGATCCGGTTGCACTACGAAATGGAAAGTAATAATAGAGCAGAGTTTTTACCAGTACTTGAAAAAGGAACTTACTGTTTTAACCAACAATGTATTACTATAGTTAACATGCATCAGTACATGGATTCATTCTAAGAATAATGTGGGTTTTTCAGGTAAGTAAGGAGGAGTCAGGGAGTGCCTACAAGGTCATACTAATGGACTTTTACCAGGATAATCCCTCCCAAAATGCCTTTTTAAACCAAAGTGACAAAAGTAAATGGACACCCAAATGCTATATTCATATACAACCACTGAGCATATTCCAAACATATTTAAATCAACAGCTTACAGTGAATTGAGAAGGCTTTCCATGAGGTTTTTCTGAACCTATGCAGGGATTTGTTTCCATCCAGAGCATTAGTAGAGTCTAACACTGGTGTTTGGTAATAAGGGTTTATTCTCTGCGTTCATTTCAGTCACTGTATACACCCACACCCATTTCTATATTTATTTATTAACATATAATGTATAGGCTATATAATAATATATAATAAAATCATTTCTTCATTTTAGCATGTTACATTTGCTAATCACCACCTAAGACAAAACTGAGCCTTCTGGGAATGTCGTCATTTTTGTATTAAAAAAAAAAAAAAATTGCCAAAAACAAACTTTTGACATGTCAAGATGGCCCACTTAAAACTACAAATGTAAACCTGAAAGTTATCAACCATCTCTGATTGGGCTCATGACACGTAGGCAGTGAGGCAGTAAACTCACCGATGTCTTGAATGTAGAAGCCGTTCTCATCATAGAGGACAGCTTGATCCCTTGAGCGGAGCTGGACACTGTAAGATGTCCAGATGGCAGTGTGGTTCTCATTGAAGAAGCACTCATTTGGCTTGTCTGTGCTGTACTGAGGACACTCATTCCACTCTTCAGGGGGGGCATGGGGTGATCTGCAAGGGTGAGGAAGACAACATGTTGGAACAGCAGGAAACAAGGTGACACAAAACAGTTCTGTATTAAGGCAGGAAATCCCCTCGACCAAGCAGTTGCTAAATATTTCAGATGATTATCTTTAGCTGGAGATCCTGACATGGCATACAGAGTATCTACAGTAAAATTTTTGTTAATGCTTTTCTGAGAGCTCGACAGTTCTGGAACTTTAAATGCAAACTTAGCCTTGAAAGGTCATGAGGGTGTTGCTTTCTGAAGAATGGATATACTCAGTAAATTTAATGCTAATCTGCCAAGTACATTCTGAGATCTAGTGAATACAGCTGACACTTGGGCCTGGAGCTATCATAAAGGAACACTTGTAGATTAAGGCAACACCTGGTTTAAAAAGTGTCAACACCATTTTATAGTGTTTATGATGCATTCTTGATGTCATAAAACCCTCACCCATAGCAGTCTATGTTATCAAATGTGGGTGGCAGCTTCTTGTTTTCAAGCAAGAGGTTAGTTTGTGTTGGAATGCAAAATATCAGTTTGATATATAATAAAAAATAAAACAACACTTGTTCTTTAAAACAGCAACTTCAACACATCTTGTGGCTTTTTTGTGTGCATGCAGTTACTCAAGTGTAAGCCTAAACTGGACTTTTGCCTCATCAGCAAAAGTGAACAGGTGTGCCGGATAAGGCTTAGGCACAACAATGTACATGTTTGAGTCGTAAAGGCTGTGACCCTTTTAAGGTCAGCTCTCGCTCTCTTTTCAGGCCTTATCAGATACATATATTAAAAACAAACAAACAAAAAAAAAACTTCACATGTAATATGTTTTTTTTTTTTTTTCATTTCACTTTTTCATTCATATCACCTTTGTTGTCAGTTATCTCTGTCACAGGTATATAATCAGTTTATTAGGACTGGTCTTATCTTTATGTGTTCCATAGATGTGAGGGCAGCTGGGAACAAAATAAAGAAAAGCTTATTTTATTTTATATCTTGTTTTATTAGTTTTTGTTTTAATTTGTGTCATCTTATTTTACTTTTATTGTAATCCTTTAGTCATGGGTCATTATTTTGTTGTAAAGTGAAAACATTTAGGAAAAGTTATGGGATTCTTCTTTTCTCTTTTCCCTTTTTCCATCTAGCAGCTCTGATTTCCTCGAAAGCACAGAAAAAAACCCTGTATTTCCTCTAGCTTACACGGTTTTTCCCCTTACATTTTGCTGTAGAATAAGCGCAGATCTCCCGGCCTCTGGAAAGTGCCAACATTCCATTTGCAGCGGAAAGTCTCCATGTTGTTGGAAACACAGCCAATGAGGTGTGGGGGTCTCTTGGTGGAGACTGTAGAGACAGAGAGAAAGAGAGGAAAGCAATTATCTAATTACTTGATACCCTTAAGTTTTGTTTTTCGTTTTATCCCTTGTTGCTACAGTTGTGATTCATCGTCGTGCTTGAGTGACAGGAAGATAGCTGTAACTAACTTAAGGGAGCAGCCACAGCTAAGGCCAATATCTGCTTTTTCCTGGAAATCATTTGAACTGCTCTTCAGACGAAAGCAGCAGCTGGAGAGTTCACTGCCACGGTGTCGTGGAATAAACTGTTTGCTCTCTCTGTACTCAGAAAGGCACTCACATAGAAAATGCAGCTTGGTTCTTGTTCAACTGCCTGAATAAACTTGAACCATGTGTGCACAGAACAGAGCATTCAGCATGTGTACTAAAAATCATTTGATTTGCAAGGCTGCTGTGGGTGGACACTAATTTAAAACAGCTCTGAAAAGCCATTATTGCTTTAATTTGTTTAGAGTGAACTCAAAAAATATTCCAGAGGAAGTGGTGTTATCCCTGCTAAGTTGTGTTAAATGATGTTAAAAGACAGCAAGTTTAAAAAATAAAAAAAAGAAAAATAGCCCCTTTGGTCTACTCCTCTTGTCTGTTTGAGGCTGGAGGCAACATGAGCCCCTACTAGCATAACAAACCTGATCTCCAGCCCTGGGTAATGTAGACTGCAAGTTTGGACAAGTAAGAAGAATGTGTGGAATAAAAAAAGGCGATCTCTTGATTGCTCCATTGCCTTTGATCATTTGATTTTAACTGTCAGTTGTGAGTGAAAGTGTCATAGCAGCACACTAGTTAATTGTTGGGCTGCTCTTTATAGTTTGATTGGCAGTGGCATTACAGTGCTGTAGCTTGACTGTTGGTGCACATATTGTATCTTTTCTTGTCAGTAAAATACAGTAACTTATTTACATTTTGTGTATACTAACTGCAAGAACAATGTATTCCCTGACTGCAGTGAATTTAATCTCTTCCTGAAAAGACGTAAGAGGTCTGCAGGATACTGTTATTTGCTAGTCTCATCTGTGTTTATAAGGCCGATACAGCCTAATCTATGAGCCCATTTACTCAGTGCTTTCTGCTGGAACATATCAACTTCTTAAAAGGTTGTTTCAATCAGTAGAAAAAGTGACAAAGACCCATATGCCATAGGGGTCAGGGTGGAGTGACGGGCCACACATAACATTGTTGTAAAGGAGACCAGAAACCTCTGTGAAACTGACAGTAAACCTCAAGTGTTGATACAAGGATCTTTCCCTAAACCTAACCAAGTAGTTCAGGTGTGTAAACCTAACCAAACTGTGTTGGTTTCACAAAGAAAGGCGTTGAATAGGAAGGCTTTGGGCGTCGGGCACCATTTGTACAAGTCCAGAAAAGAGCTGACTGTAAGGTCTGTGAATTAAATAGAGTAACTAGGACCAATGAGCTAGAGCTAGAGACTGACCAACAGATCTGACAGGTCAGCAATACTGGAAGATATGAGCTTATTGTAGAAATTTGTACATCATCATACAACTTACATGAAGTATATTTCCTGCTCAGTACAGATCTGGGTCATAATTCTTTAAGAAACAAATTTAGATAATGTTGTGCATGTGACTACATTAAATCATTAATATTACTCTGTTTCTGTATCTGTATCTAGAATCCTGTAAGCAGGGCCCCACTCAAAACCTAAGCATTTAAAGCCAAATGTTTCACAAAAAATCTAATTCACACCTACCATCTTTTTCAAGAGAATCTCACAGTCTTCTAATTTTTTTCAATTTATCTCTAAGACTAGTTATTGTGTGGTGTGTGCTCAGTGTGGGTGAACTGGCCCTTTAAACGAAGAGCTGAGGGGGCTTTTTGTACGTTCTGTTAAGTAAACACTGCTGATTGTATTACCAGGAGGCTTTGTGATTAATGATTCTAGGGACAGCAGTCAGCTGACCATGTCAACGTTTCGGGGAGGAACAACACACACACAAGCCCTGGCTGGCTGAGTACTTAGAAGTGTAGGGACAAGATGGCTCCATCGCAGCTGCAGGGCAGCGCTGGGGGTGAATAATGAATACCTCTGGCCTGCTTTGGGTGCTTCAGGGAAGGGGAGCCACAGGTTAAAAATAACTTGTTTACAAGATCCTCAACTCCTCCTTGGAACTGTGCTAAGCGAAGGATTAAAAGAAAAATCAATTTGACACTCAGCTATGCTGAGCATTTTTTTTGGCTCGCTTCACCATGACATATGAGGGTGTGTGGATGGTCCATAAGTGACGTGTTTGTGTGACAGGAAAGATGTGTGCCATATTGATTTATCATAATTTTTGGGTTGTGATTTTTTCCTGGACTCATTTCTGTTCATTAAACTTGTTTAAGTAAAGGTATTAAATAAAACATTTTAGCACCAATTAGAGTACAGCTCTTTTACAGAGGCTAATAAATAAGACATGAAACAGTTTTCATAGTGGGAGTTGAAAGTGGAGCGCCTCGGTACAAAAATAGTTGAAGTGAGGAGGTGCATTGTAACTGGTGCTAAAATTTTACATAAAGCACCTTTATCAGCACTTTGTTTTTTAAACTGCTCAACATAGGTGGTCAGGGCGGATGGTGGGTATACAAAGAGTTCAGGTTCAAATTATGAGCCCAACATGAGGTTAGGTTTAGGTAATAAAAGCAGAAAAAAACCAAATCCTATCACTAAAGTGTTTAAGTATTTAAAATAAATAAACTTCCTTTACATTCACGCCCTTGTCAAACGAGATCACACAAAGCTTAGTAACCTTATCAGCACCTGGTTATATCTCTACAATACATGGCATAAGGAATTTTTAAATTTTGTCAGTGGCGACATTCCTGTGTTTGTTTTAGGAGGGTGCAATAGTAGCGACAAGGTGCAGAAGCAGTATGGCAGAGCCTCTGAAGGCAAAACATCAGACGAAGTCTCACATAAATGTTTCTGAAGTGGATGCTGAAAAAAAATCTCAGCATTTAGCTGAAGAATTCAAAAAAGAAAGTGACCGACCAGAAGGACAAACATGGCTAGCAACTGGTGCCACTTAACCTCGCTGACAAGCAAAAGCCTTTTTTTCAGTCTTTTTCTCTGAACTGCAACATAACATACAATTTGATGACGTATTGGGCTCTGGACAACATACACATATTTACAGAATACATCAGGTCCTTACAGGTGGAAGGTGGTTAGAATAACTAGATCAAATTGCAAACTGACAGGCTTCATTTTTTGCTGTGCTGCTGTGTTTGTTCAACAGCTGCCAAGCAGAGTTCACTTGGCTGTAAGTAAGCGTGTGAGCAGTAGATGCAGAGCCCTTTCTAAACACACTTAGCTGATCCACGAAACACACAGATCATTTCCAAGATGGTAATATCCATTTACAACACACTCTCATTAAAAGGACTGTTCTTTCTGAGGCAAACTGCCTCATCCATAGGAGGTAAACATGTTTACAGCATGAATTCTCTTCCAGCGCTGCCTACACAGTCTATTTCAGGAGGAAACAAAACATCCTGCCTCTATCTGTTTTGATAAGTGCAGATGTGTTTCCTTTCAGCCATGATTTCAAAGGGGGAGGAAATAGCAGCAAACATTATTTCCTTCAGCAAATCCTATAAATTATTAGATAGAACATTGCAGATTAACATCTGCACAGTGTGTTGGTGGGAAGCTGTCTTAATGCCCTTATTATCAGACATCAATCAGTGCACTCTCAGAGTGAAATACCTCATCCTCTGCATGTTGAAATGCCATTTCCTTCCTTGGAAACAATGCCCTCACCAGCGATTACTGAAGACTTTGCTAACCTAACAAGCCCTAGTGGCACAGCATGGACAGAATAAAAGCTTGTGTATGCCCATTAGTGAAGATTGACAGTATGACCTCGACAACCCAGGCACATAATCACATCACGAACCAATGTACTGATTCCTGAGAAAGTAATAAAAACAGTGTTGCTCAGGTGTTGGAGGACAAAACACTCATTCACTTCTACGCACAACATCCAATTTCTAGAAGTATCTGCCCTGGCTGGTCCCAGTCCCAGTTATTTTTCATAGACCAAGTCAGTTAAGAGAGAGAGTACAGACATTAAACTCTATTGATTGAATTGCAAATGCAAACTACTGGATTGAAAAAAATAGCTGTTTCTATGATAAAAATAAAAGACTGTGTCAAGTTAATGTAAGGAGAGGTACACTTCACTAAGCAACATCCAGTCACTAAGATTAAAATCCTGCACCACAGGCCAACTAGAGCTATAGATGACAATTGGAAAGCAAACTGATAAAAGACTTAGCAGCTTAAATCAGTTTGCTTTCGAATTGTCAGTCCAATTAAAAAGAAGGAAAAAAGGGTGAGCTTTCCTATGCGTCGTCTGTAATCAACAAGCATTTTTTCAAGTTTGGTCAGGAGCTGAACAATCCTTTGTAAAACTAACCCAAATGATATAAATGTCAATAATAATGTTGGTTGTTGTTCTGCATTTTTGTCCACTTTGTTTATACTGTTTATTTTGCTTATTTTTTAAAACATAATGTTCAATATACCATTAGTGCTGTATCACTTACATGTACACACAAATAACACATAAAACATGCTAGGCTGCTACACAGCTACAACTGAAATAAGTGACAAGTGTGTGTTAGATTTACAGTAGGTGTGTAAATGATCAGACATTGACAATAGCTGACAGTATTGCCCCTTAAAAATCAAAATTTGATCAGGGCCCCATCAGGACTTGTGCCAGCCCTGCCTTCCATTGCACAGCAGCAGCAGTTTGCTATCTGAAAGCATTTTATTAATAATGTTTTTAAAAAACAGAAAAAACAACTATTCTCCTTATTCTCCATGTGAATAGAGATTTCATTAAAGATTGATCTTGACATGACATTAGGGTGGGTTGGCTAACATTGCTAGCAAAAGCAACCAGCTAAAGCATTGCTAGGCTATCTTCAATAACCCCTATCGGCTAACAGCTGATAGCACAAACTATCTCTTTCAGAAATACTGAGATCATGAACATATTTACTTTTTTCTTCTTTGGTATGCAGCTTTTTTCCCACGGGACAAGTAGCCTTTCACAACAGCCACACATGACTGATTTGATTCACACAACAACATTTGAGTTGGAGGCAACGATTCAAAAATCTGCATGCTATTAAAGTTGTCAAACTTGCTACCAAGTTTGCCTTAAGGAAAAAAACAACACTTGGCTGAGGTACCTATGTTTTTAGATTAACAGCAAGTTAAATAACTCTCACTTTCAAATTATGCTACAGGGAGAAAAAATGCCTGTCAGAACACAGCAGCCTTGTTCAATCCCATATAAAGACATAAAATAAAAACAGCATAAAAATATGCAGCAGGAGAAAATGGAGGAGAGGGGAGCAAGTCCTGCAAGTCTGCACCTCCTCCAAGTATCTGACAGTTATGTAACCTGACATTGCACAGGATGTTCATATGTGACTTTTATGGTCAGACTTAGTTTACATGTACGGCTAAAACACGACACATGTATTTAAATAAGCAGCCTTTCTACTGCTACTGAGAGGCTGTTTGGTAGAAAGGGGGGCCTCTACACACTCAACAGCTTCCCATTGTTCAGCTGTGGAGTACTCTCTGCTCTCCAGAATTCCTGGGACACCACTTCACTTGAAATCTGCTGGCTGTTCCATGTGGAGCTCTGTGGAGGGCTTCGCTGTTGTGCAACACACTTTATGTGAGCGCCAGAGCAGCGCTGCAACTATGGCATTAGAAATGTTTTATATTGTTCTGGGGCCTATTAAAAGCAGGTTTGTCTCAACAAATACTTCCATCTGGTGAAATTTTAGATTTGAAGCCAACTAGATCATCAGGTAGTGAAAAACTGGGGCATTATAAGACAAGATATTGCAGAAAAAAGCATTATCAGTTCCAAGCACTGGCGTTGAAAATAACATAACACAATATGTCAATATATGTGAAATGACAAGTCATATATAACATGTTATATATCTTAGATATTTTATATTTAATAAATATAATATAAAATTGTTTACGTCTTCAAATGGCCACAAATGTGTTAAAGTTCTAATGTACTTTGGCTATGCAGGTAAAATGAATGGCTGCCAGATAATTATCAACATTGAGAAACAGACCTTGCTCAGGGGCTGATTCCAGCGCTGAAGCACTGAAGATGTGAAGGAAGAAGAGGAGCGCGGTGAGAGCGACAGCCATGGCGTGTAGCTGTGAAGGAAACATGTGGCAAGTGTTAGTAAGTCTGTGCAGTGCAGTGCACCCTGCTGAACCACAACACATGAGCCCAGCCCACTACCACCATTAAAAGGGCTGTACACTCAGTAACTTTTTTTTTTTTTTTTTTAAAAGGAGAGGCTGGGTACACCCATGATAAAACTGTACAGAGTCATAGCAAAGGAAACTACTTTAGATCAAAGCATTCATTAAATGCCTGGATGTTTCAGTTTGTAGAATGGAGCATACCTAGCAGCTTATCTTGGTTTTGCAAATCCCCATTCAACTGTTTTTCACAGTTGAATGAACTCTGTTCCCACTTCACAAATATTTTGCTGATTTAACCTCTTTAAGAACATAAGATTCTTTTGCCTTCCAAACCTTTTATTCCTAAGTTCCTTGGGTTTTCCATTTATGAAAGATTTTCTTTTACGTAGGAAACCACACAGGAAAGACTGAAAATGCTTCTTGCAGAACCACACAGTAAGAATGAAAAGTTTCTCCTTGTTAAACCACATAGGAAAGATTGAAAGGGATCTTGTGATCTGATTTTTATCAAAGTACTTTGATCATTTTCCTTGAACTGACATTAAACTGCTTTTAGTACTTCACATCAATACTTTTAGCTATTTTAGCACTTTCCTATTGTCTAACATTTCAGCTCCTTTTTTTCTTCAAGTGATACCCAGCAGCAGATTCATTCACTGCATACACTGAAATTCATTTAGAAAATTGCACTTGAAACCAAAACCACAACTTGTTCTCTTAAATTCCACTTCAGTTTATTATAGCCCTGTTCAAACTCTCACTTCAACATATATATGAACTTTTGTGTACATGAAGTACAACTTAAGGTACAACTTTATACTCTCAGCTATTTTTCATGCCATTTAAATTTTAATAACTTAAAAGGCTCAATATGTTTAGGCATTACGACTTTATGTGTTTCTTTTGAAAATTTAGACATGTCTCCTGTGTCATATTGTAATTTGATACACCATAATAAATTAAAATAGTTCAAAACAATTCATGTAATGACGCACAGTACATTGCACTCTCTATTCAAATTTTTAAAAAGTCATTATCAGATTTTAATGGCAACTTGACATCTGTCGAATTACTGGCTTCATGGTTGAAACAGCCACAAACATCAGAAAATGTCACTAAAGATTTTTTTAAAAAAAAGGCATTTTACATGCAATTTCTTTGTAGTCTACTCTGTCACACTTACATCTATTTGACATTTTTATAAAACTATACAGATACACTGGTGTTGCACAGTATCAGTACTGATGTATAGGACTCAAATTTTAAACATTTTTTTCTTAATTAAGGTTAAATTTAGGTTTCTGCAGTTTTTTCTGTTTTGCTTGATTTAAGGTAAATACTGATATAATACTTAATGGTTCCAATGAATTTTTTTCTTTCAAAAAACACTGCTCTTCTTCAAAACATGGAAAAATTAAAGTTATGACAGGTTGAATAGAGACTGATGTACCAATCAGTTCATATAATTTGTGATTCTGTTATCAAAGTAAACTGGAAGACATCCTGCTTAATTAATTTATCTTTGTGACAGCTCTGCAAAAGTTGAACAGAGGCCACTTCCCAAAGGCTTAACAGTTTTATATTAATTGAAACACTGTCTCATAAATCAAAATTGGGTTATTTTATCACTTAATTACCATTAAATTTATATCAGCTTAGCATCAGTCAGGCTCTGTTTTTGTTTCAATAGGTCAAAATATGCTACAGATAATTACTAATCTTTTACTAACTGTGATGTCTGAAGTGGAGACTAAATGCTCTTAAGAGTTTTATTATTAGTGAATGTATCTCCAGTGCTGGGGAGTGAGGAGGACAACGCCAACCTTCACCAACATAAACCCAGCTGTAGTATTGAGACTTTGTAATCTTTGTTCTCTTGTGTTGGTCACACACAGTTGAGAACAGACAAGCTTTTTCACTCTGGGACCTTTCACACTGAAAGCACAGGCCAACAAACTAACCTATCCTCAGAGAGCACAAACTCTGTTTAGACAAACAGGTCTAAACTCCACAAACCAACTCAAGGTCATGACAAGAAGTCAGTGAGAATCATTTAGTGCCTTCAATTCAAAGAGTTTTAGTAGCATTTAGTCCCTATTTTCTGGTACAAATACTTACAGACATTCATTTTAAGCATTTCATCTTACAAGTGCTTAGAAGGTAGAGGGGATTTCCTAGAAGGACATGATAACATGTGGCAGACAGGCTACATAGAACATTATGTTCCTGCTTCTATTTTGATCTTTGATCTGTGTTCTTGTAAATACCGCCCACATGTGTCCCTGGTAACCTTGATACTCAAAGGGTGAGATGATTTTGGGGACCTAAACCTGACTTAATGGGAGGTAAGGCTTGATAAAAATGAAATTTCACCACATCAACAGGATGACAATGCAGACTACATGAAGCAGCTAATGCCACACCCCTGTTTCTGCTGATTCTACGATAATACCATTGTTATGTACATCTGCGATAATTGTCATATTCACTGTTGATGTTTTGAAAAAGAAACCACACATGTAATAGAACGGGTGAGAATTTATTTTTTTCATCCAGGGTTTTTTTCTCTTTCCTGTAGGTAAACCACAAAAATAGGCCCTGAAGGCTTCTGTGCTCAATGTTTTTGTATTTTTCAGTTCCTACTTAAATCACTGCACAATCTGACTCAATGTGCACATACGGGCAAGAGCATCACTGTAAATTTGTTAATGTTTGTCAAGGCTTTATAGGGACTCTTTACTGTTAAGTTAAACCATTCCACTGTAGCCCTGGCTTTATGTTTAGGGTTGTTGTCCTGCTGGAAGATGACCTCTGTCCCAGTCTCAAGTCTTTTGCAGACTCCAACAGGTTTTCTTCCAAGATTGCCCTGTATTTGGCTCCATCCATGGCGTTTTGCATTTAGGCCAAAAAGTTCAGTTTTGGTCTCATCTGATCAGAGCACCTTCTTCCACATGTTTGCTGTGTCCCCCACATGGCTACTGGCAAACTGCAAACGGGACTTCTTATGGTTTTCTTTTAACAATGACTCTCTTCTTGCCACTCTTCCATTAAGGCCAGATTTGTGCTGTGCACGACCAATAGTTGTCCTGTGGACAGATTCCCCCACCTGAGCTGTGGATCTCTGCAGTTCATCCAGAGTCACCATGGGCCCCTTGGCTGCATCTCTGATCAGTGCTCTCCTTGTTCGGCCTGTAAGTTTAGGTGGACGGCCATGTCTTGGTAGATTTACAGTTGAGCCATACTCTTTCCATTTCCGGATGATGGATTGAACAGTGCTCCGTGAGATGTTCAAAGCTTGGGAAATCTTTTTATAGCCTAGCCCTGCTTTAAACTTCTCCACAACTTTATCCCTGAGCTGTCCGGTGTGTTCCTTGGACTTCATGATGCTGTTTGCTCCCCAATATTCTCTTAACAAACCTCTGAGGCTGTCACAGAACAGCTGTATTTGTACTGAGACTAGATTACACACAGGTGGACTCTGTGTAGTCATTAGGTCAATATTCGATCAATCAGAGAAAAGGGGGCTGAATACTTTTGCACACCACACTTTTCAGTTTTTATTTGTAAAAAAAATTTTAAATCATGTATAATTTTCTTTGTACTTCACAATTGTATGCCACTTTGTGATGGTCTTTCAAATAAAATTTCAATAAAATACATTTATATTTGTGGTCCTAACGTGACAAAATGTGGAAAAGTTCAAGGGGTATGAATACTTTTGCAAGCCACTGTATGTCCTTTTAAATTATTCTGTCTCTGCATCAGTCAAAAAACACAGATATTATTTTTTTTAATCACATAAGAAAAGCGTAAATCCTTACAGGATGGAAACTAAGAAACGTTTGACATTTTACATCCAAAAAATTACACAAATGTTATCGAATAGGCTAGCCGCAAATAATGTTAGATTCATCATCCATAATAAATAGATGACGCTTTTAGATGTTTTGTTTTTCTAAGAAATAAAGAAATGAGTAAAAACCAGAATATGAATTTAAATTGCCATTGTTGTTACTTCGGTAGCCTACCTGAATTTGAACTTCATGAATTCTTGGCTGATTGCCTATTAATTAGGCTACACGAGCCTCCACCTTTAACCACCTGCAGGCTTGACATATTTATTACATTTACACACTGTCAAGCTAGTTTTGTAACTGTCTATACTAACTAACGTTACAGAAAAGCCTAACTTTTAGCACTAAGTAGTGTCATAAGGACATCTCCTGTGGACCGCTTCATGCTTTGGGCTCAGACTTATCTCTGTGATTGTGCAAGATTCACCGAGAAATTGTAAATAAGCAGCTCTGAAACGATAACAATTATCAAGCAGGCCGAGCCCATAACTGCCTCCACAGTGTAAATCATGAGGCATTTCAGTTCATGGCTACGAGGTGAACAGTCACCATCAGACAGGCGGCTGTCGGCTGCGTAAACACACGTAAACATGCAGTACAGACATGAGAGCCCGCTCACCGCTGCTCGGGTGGACTGTGGACAGCAGTCTGCTCCTCGTCTCACAGGTCTCTGCCTTCATAAAACGGCAGCAACAGCGAAAGTCTCACACACACAGTGAAGTCAAAAGTCCTTCGAAACACACCGCAGACACCTGAAGCCGAAACCCAAACAGGAATTTGTTAAAGAGCCATGCGGGCTGCCGACGCTGTCGAAGAAACCGTGCCGACTGGCTGACCGTGTGACTGTGCTGGAAGCGCAGCTGTTACGCTGCGGTCCCTCTGTTGTTACCATACACTGTTACTGAGGCACAGAGACGGGCGCCATCTTTCGGTGAAGTATGAGTACTGCAGGAAAATAAGCATCAGATCTTAAGAAAAAATGACTAACTGCTGTGGTGAGGAGTACCTTAAATATTTAGGTTATATTAGGTTATAAATTTTATGCTACTGTGCATTAAAATGACACGGGCTATTCAGTTGCCTAAGGAGCACTTTTACTTTTCATGCTATCAGTGTTTTCTGTTCTAATGCTTTTAAATTTTTAATTATGTACAATTTTGAATGCAGGGTTTTTACTTTCAACGGAGCAGCCTATTTTTTACAGTGTGATAATGCCACTTGTACAAAAGACCTAAATACTTTCTCTTTCACCACAGCTGAAACATGAGTCGCAGGCGCCAACCGTCTGTGTAAAGTCAGCTGGGCTGTATCCAGAGTTTAAGAAATACTGAAGTCATGATTCTAAGTTTCATAGTCCCCACCCAAACACTAAAAAGACGGATTTTGTCCCAATTGAGAACTATTGCCTAGTCATTTCTGAATCTTTCTTATTTGAAATTGCAAATGCTGCCTCAAACCTCTCTACACATGACACGTGACACGATTAGCATAAAGATACTGAGGCATATGAAAAACATCCTGTTTTAATTTTTTAAATGTGACATTTGAAACAGAGAAAAATAAAGAGAACAGGAACACAGTGTCCTCAGTGCAGCACTGGAACTTGGTAAACACACATTGCAGCCTTATGGACAGCCTCAGGGAAGACACACCTTCAAAAGTTACGTTAGTTCACATTTCTCCTCCAAACATGCTTAAGACAAAACTCCACGATCAATCAATGTGCAAATATTATTAATGTCAAATGTTACCTACTTACTTTATGTTTTAACTTACACACAACTGGGTCTACATTGGCTTGGTTTTAATTTAACTTGTTTAATTTCCCTGTGCGAGTGCTGCATCTGGAAAGAATTATGACCTTTATCTTGAAGTGTAATTTTGAATTGATAGCAACAAATAAGAGACCTTGTAAATCTTCTAATGGGCATTTTTACTTTAGGAAAAGGGCAGGTATTAAAAATAAAATGAATAATGGCTTAATTTCATTTAGCTGCTTTAATCCCTAATCGTAGTGACATAGGAGCCCTGTCTTGTAGACTGACAAGCACAGCGATTTCAAGACAAACGAGTACAAGTCTGAAGGTCTGTTAGTATGAATAAAAAAAGACTTAGAGACAGCTGGAGGTCTGCAGGTGTGAACTAGGCTTTAGGTTTTTGTGCATGTTGGTTCATTACCACACTGTCATGGCTTTTTGGGTCATTTTAACTGAACAGAGCCATTATTCATGTTTTTAGGGTAACTTAGAGTAAAAATTACACCACTGCAAAAAAGTATTTAAAATTCTGCCCTTCTGCACTATTCTGATGATATGTTAAATAAAGGTAATTTTCACAGTTGTGACTAAGTTTTCTATTATGTCCATTTACAAAAAAATCATTATATAGATTTAGTTGATAAACATTATATGCTTTCTGTACAAATAGACCTGTCAATTATTTTTTAAATGAAACCATCATCCATTAACAGAACAAGTCCTGCATTCAAATTTGAATCTAATTAAAAGTAAAGCAGTAGTAGCAATACAAATTTACTTCATTACTAATGGCAACAAAACATCAAATTACATGCTTATCTCTAAGTAACTGATAGATTTTCAGATAGATTCAGTAAAATTAAATATTCAGCCCTTACATGTGAAATGTGGTTGAAGAAGAACAATCTTAAAAAAGGGGAATTGCTCATCATTTCAGGTGTCTTCTACTATTAACGTACCATAATTCCAACCAGAGTGTTATTTGCACTTGCACTGTGCATGGCAAGTTCTTATTTCTCTTATGCATATAGAGACTAAAACAGTTAAAATGTAGTAACCCACATCTGTCTTCTGCACAACCCTGACTAGATTGTTTTCAAGTGATGAAACTGCTTCTCAGCAGTTTGAGAGCAGTATTTCACATTTTGGGTCATGTTTAGTCTGTGATATGTGTGATTTTCACCCACTCACATATCAGCCTCAACTTGTTTTTTCACTGTGTTCTCATACTGGGGACCACCCACACACTCCACATACTTTGCATAGCAACACACATACAGAAAGTGACACACAGTCTTTGACAGAGGCTAGCTAGCTACTCTAAGTGTAAGAAAACCATCTTGTTATTTACTTGAAGGTCACTGACTGAGAAAACTGAGTTCTCCTGCTGCAAAATCTCTTATTCTTCTGACACCAGTAATGTCGTGATGATAAGAAAGAACCACAAGCTGTGTAAGCTTGGGTAGCCAGAGGGTGCGCTGCCTTTAAAACATACAAAACTTGTTCTTCTTGCTTGCTCTCAAAATATCCTGGTATATGTAGGCACTACCATTAAAACAATGAAAAAAAACATTACCTGAGGAAATCCAAGAATATTTTGTCTTTGTGTCTAGTCCATGATCACAGGAAGTTGTCAGTTTTGTAACACCATCAGTGTTTGCATAAGTTACTAAAGGTAATGTCTAATTGCAGATGGGCCAATAATTATACATGGGTGAGTCTTTGTGTTTGTCAAGCTAAATGAAATTCCAAGGCCAAATCTCTTCTGTTCATTAAGAAGAAGATGAAGCTTAGAGGCTTACCAAAGCATAGCAACAAGTGGACCCTCCTCCCGCTCGTTCTCCTGTCACCACTTCAGCTGCTGCTCCTCAGAAGCTGACTGTCAACCACCTGCAGGAGTCTTCAGGGCAACAAGAGGAACCACATGAAGAACTCTCAGTTTCCCAAAAGTGGGAAAAGTGTGTTCACTCAGCCTCAGGCCTCAGCTCCTCCACAAAGAGAAGCAAAGAATAGAGCAACGCAGAGCAGGTAAGTATGAGAAAACAGAGGTGCAACTTTGAGCCATGCCACAAAGAGACAGTTCCTTCAACCAGCTTCCACAGACAGAAGTAGAGAAGAGAGTTATGGGAATTTGTGTCTTTCAACTTAAGGCCAGGGCTCGTTCTCAAAGAAACCGGGAAAGAGAGTCACACAGAGCAGGTAAGTACAAAGGGACAGGCACTGAGATCTGCCACCAAGACTCTGATCCTTCTTGTTATGACATGTTTTTGTCAGGCTAAAACAAACAGAAGCCTGCTAACAATACACAAGGGGGCGCTGTTCCTGGAGCAGCTAGAAGTAAAGACGTACTTCCAGGTTGGGCTTAAGAGGGTGAAGAACACGAGACACCAGAGTACACGACACTTTTGAAGACAAAAGAGACTGTTTAGTGGATGACCAAAGCTCGCAAGACAAGCTGATGAACCTAACCTGCAGACATAGCTGCTAACAAGGAGGAAAGGCAGTAACCCTTAGAGGCTAGTGAGTTAATCTACACACACACACAGCAGGAAAGGGCCTCAGCTTGCGAGCTGGCTAGCCTATAGATTGAAAATATCATGTGCTTGGTTAGCTAGCAATACAACACTTACAGAAAATCTGTAAGTGTTGTATTGTATGTGTTGTGTGTATTGTAAGTGTTGTATACAGAAATCTGGATGTGTGCACAAATTATCCAGGAAAGAATTTGCCTATCCGGAGCTGTTCCAACCTCTGCTACCACTCAATGCCAAACATGTTGCAGCTAGCACAGACAACAAAATGACAAAAAATGTTGCTTCTCGTGTCAAATATTGATATGCGATTAATTGAGATGAATTATTTACAAAGCTTCTAATTAATTAGATTAATTTTTTTAATCAAGTCCCACCACTAATTTGTTATGCTTAGATCTAAGTCAGATAATAAGACAATTCTAATTCAGGATTTTGAACTGGTTCCTGTTAAAATGCATCATAACTTTATATACTCTGGTCCCTCACAACAGCCAGCCCAAGTTTGCCTCTGTTGAGTCATTAACAAGAGCAACGTTTCACTCAGATCTCCTGCAGATGTAATCCCCAAAGGTGGGCCAAGTCATTTTAAGAAGTGCTTAAACGTAAAAAAAAGTAGTTGTTTTTAAATATATGTAAACTGTACTTTTTTTACTGGTCTGTTTTAGTTTGCTCTTAAATGGGAGGGATAAGTGTAGTGAAGTGTGGGTTAGAAAACTCAGATGCCAGTTTACAGCTGCCTTAAAGAAAAAGAAGAGCCTCATTTCCTTTTGACCGTGTGTGATGTGATGATAACAGAGCAAAACTTAGATTAAGAGGCAGCAATGACACTTCCTCTCCACATCTGGCCATATTTTTTATACTAACATCTAAAAAAAGACAACAGTTTTAGGATGAAGCCCTTGCTGTGCCTCTTGAAAAACCCTGAGCTATATGCTTTATAAAATTCCTCCAAAAACACCTCAAATTAAGCCACACATTTAGAGTGAACGTAGTCAGTTAGCCAACCTTAGCTATGCTAGTTGGTTATGTGTCACATCTTTGTTTTTATGATTGAACAATCCGCACTATCTTATTAAAAATACAATTTAAATTACTTAACAATGTACCAAACTACAACTATTTAAATTTAAAGTAACCTGTACATTGAGTAATTTTTTAGGCAGGTAGGTGTACTTTTTTTTACTTCTACTTGTTTCTCAAATGTTAAAGGTTTCTCAAATGGTCATTTTAACCTTTACTTGAGTCATTTTTAGTTAAAGTAATTTTACTTTTACTTGAGTGTATATTGTCATTACTGTGTCCACCACTGGTAATCAGGGCCGTGGGAAGTGAATTTTGGTTGGGAGTGCTCTAGTGGAGTGTTCCCATCACCCATCAACACATAAAGATATAGGCTTTTATTTAAATGGCACAAAATTCATTGGATTTTATTAAACCTTCTCTGATACAGGGCAGTGTATTGACATCGCATTGCACACGCATCAGCACCAAGACATAACAAGAAATAACACTCGGGAAACAAGGCGAAGCATCGCACCAATGTCACGACAGTTTACACTTAGAGAAAACAACTAGGCCTTGGCCTGTCTGTAGGCTACATGTTGAGAACAATGAATCATCTTAAACCAATGAATTTCCGTTCTAATGAAAACATGTTAAAAAGTTGCCACAGGTTATTATTTCATGAGCCCATCCTGAACAGCAGCAAAATTATACACAGAATTAGCAGTGGTAATTCGTTATAATCTTCTTTTCCAGCTCAGTTGCCTCTCAGTCAGTTGCTGACTATCACTGCAGCACAGGTTTGTGATTTTTTTCCTTGTCTCAGTCTCATAGTACATACAGTAACATTGTTTACAGTTGGGTCAAATAGTGGAGGCCTGTTCGCCATATTTTATTCACATCACACACATCACACAAATAGCTGTCACATATGTTATGACAGATATTTCAAGTTTACCTTAATAGTTTACTCCCCTTGTGGTTGCTATTTCCAATTACCATGTGACCAAGGACAAGGAAGATTGTAATTTTCTGGATGTAGTTAGCAAATTATACTAATAACAGGTGCTATAATATCATTATGTGCAAAGGAGCCACCTTGTGGTTAAGTTGAATATAACATTTATAATCAATGAACTCCTTTTTACATTTATTAATACCATTTATTGATGTACATCACTAATGTTTTTTGTTGTTTAGAAAGTCACATCTATAGGAATACCTGTAGGTAAAAGTACAAACACTCACCTGTCTGTGAATCCTGCGGTGGTGGTGGCTGTGTTAAATAAAGATGTGGACTCTGAACCTTGGACATTTGATTCTGACAGATCACTTGTGGTGAGTTAGTTTTCCCTGACTCGGCACAGCAATTTCTATCAGCTAGTTGTTAATGTCATAGGGTGTGGGAGAATACATGTTGAGTTCATTTGCCCCAGATTAATAACAGTGGTGTATTGGAATGGAGGTATGCGAAGTATGTGGTTCAGATGATATTATGTACATATGTGTAAATGCATGTGTGTGAGGATGTGACAGGGGAGCATAACTAAATTAAAAGAGAGTTACAAGAAAATTAATATAGACTGGGTTAGGGGGAAAAAACAATGATGCCAAACAAATAAAATATATATATACAGTATATGTGTGTGTGTGTGTGTGTGTGTGTGTGTGTGTGTGCGTGTGTGTGTGTGTGTGTGTGTAAAATGTATTTGTTCAGGAAATTTCAGTGCCAAGTTCTTATTAACTTGTACAGAAGAGCAATAGAAAGCATAAAGCCTCAAATACTGGCAAGGGAGGTACACAACTCAGAACAGGAAGGCTCTGCAAAGGGTAATTAAAACTCCCCAGAACATCATAGGTACCCATTTACTGAGCATCAGTGGTATTGATTAGGTGCCTGTGCAGAGCCCAAAGGATATTCAAAGACCCTGCTGCTCTCAAGAAAGAGATACAGAAGTATCTACTGCTTTACCTCCAGACTAAAGGACAGCCTCTTTCTTCAATCTGTGAGACTCTTTAGTTGTAGTTTTAAGGGAACACGAAGAACATTTCATGACACAATCCTGTGTTGTAAAATGAGAAATAAAAGGACCTTGTAATTTGGTATAGAGAGGTGAAGGAAAATTGGATCTTGTGGGATTGTAATTTGAAAAACAAGTCCTTCATAGCTCACAGCTGAAACTGGGGGGGGAGGTGTTAATGAATGTCAAATGACTCGGTACAACTAGAAAGAGATTATACACTGTCAGCTTTAGATTCAAACAACAACAACAACAACAGCAAAAACTCAGATAGACATCCTGTGGAGCATGAGCATGAACCCTGTATTGATGCAAAACCCTACAGAGGATAATAAAACACCACTAGATGGCAGCCACAGCTAACTATGTTTGTAGGCCTCTGATGACTCACTGGCCTCTGGCTGTAATCCAGTTAGATCCCCCTGTTCTTTAGAGGGAGGCTTTCTCATTGGATAAGCTCCAGATGTGGTAAAAGAATTTTTTTTTTCTTTGCCATAGTCCCCTTCTCTGGAACAAACAGCATGCTGGCTTGAGATCAGTCACAACTGTGTCAACTTTACAAAGCAAACTGCAAACATCTCATTTTTTTCTGAGGACTAGATTTAAGATCACTACTGTCTCCAGGTACTTCTTTTCTTTTTCTTTCTTTTTTTTGCTAACTTTTTAACTTGGTTTTTATTGACTAAATCATGTAAATATGTCACTTGTTGCTGTATAAATGTAAAGTATATAAAGTTTACATGTAGTCAAAGAGGCTTAGTCTACATGATTAAGGATAACAATAAAAAATGTATAACTGTGGTTTAAATTGTGCCCAAAGTTAATATAAAAGTTGTCTGAAGACTTTGTGAGACTACATTTGTCGATTATCTTATTGCATGAAATTTGTCACAAGATGTATGTAGAAGTAGATGAGACATCAAATCAGTAGGGTTCGATGACAGTGTAATGTGCAAATGAAGTAAGGAAAGATTTCTGTGTTTCCTAAGGAATTTGGTTTACACGTGCAAATTTAAAAGAGAGAAAAGATCATTATAGATGGCACTTGATAAATACCTGTCTAAGTTTAGATACTGGGATTTTTTGCTACAAATGAAAAATGTGGATTAATTCAATACACACGTAAATGCAAAAAAAAATAAAAAAATGACATTACAAAAGCAAATGTGTTGTTTCCACATGTGTTTTGTGTTTAAAGAGCAACAACAGAGTCAATAAATTAAAACATTGGTCAAATTGGGTTTTTTCCAGCAACCTTTAGCCAAGTGAGTCATACTGCACATTTTCGCAGCAGGATAACTTATCGTTACGCAACTGCTCCTGTTGCAATCCAGTGAGGCTATGCTGCTAAAAAAGCAGATTTCATTAGTCCATCTTGTACCTTTCTCCTTTTCTGTTTACTGGAAATATACTCAGAGTGTTGTTGGAAACATTCAAGCACAGATAAAGGAGCAAAACAAAGCCCAACTGGCCTTGGACATGACTCACAGTATGAACAGGGGTGGCAATAATGTGGTTATAGGGATTTGATGGTAAAGAGTTTCTTCACTGTGGGAATTCCTGAACTCAGGGATTTGTTGGGTAATCCCCCATTTCAGTTTACTATATGACTCTGAGTGTCACAGTGCTGGACCAAACGACAGGACCGAACCCTGAGGAGCACATCATGAAGGTACTTCAAACTGGGTCCTGCAAAGAAGCAAATGAAATATTTGATATTTTATAGCTGTAAGCTTCAATGAAATATTTTGCTAGGTGATTTCACCTAATTTGTAAAATTACAGCTTTGATTTAATTCATATTTTACCATATATAATAAATTCCTATCATATAAATTACTCTTAAAATAATTTTGAAAAACGTTTTTACAAAGAAAATCTCTTAAGGAGAGCAAATAATCTGATCTTCTTGAAGGACCTCCCTTTATTAGTGTTCAATGCTGCCAAAATGTTGAAATCAAGAGAAATTTACTTCATGCCATGATGATAACTTCTTTTTCAGACATAGAACATTTTATGATTTTTTTTTCTTCCTTTGTGTGTGCAGTTGCATTTGAATGCAATGCTCTCCTATTTGGCACTGCTGCTTGCCTGCCTGTCTCCTATTCGGTAGGTGCACACACATATCACAGCAGACACATATCTTAACTCAGTATTGGATAAAAATGTATTGATTATGTGGAAAAAAATACCCTCCACAGAAGTCATACGCTTGTTGTGTATTGATATTTTCTAATCTACTGATTCAATTACACTCCTGTATTTAAGGTACTGTAAGATGGATAATATGTTTTTTTTATTGATTCTCATTGGAGGTATGAGAACAAATGTCTGGTTTGTATTAATTTTTCTCAATGTTCCTCTCAGCTGTTACCAGCGTGTAAACTGCAGATGGGGGCCTTATGGAGAGTGGTCTGAGTGCGATGGCTGCTCCAGTACAAAGGTACTTAAGATCACACAAATACTCCTTCTGTACTTGTACCGATATTGTATAGATTTATATTTTTTGTAAAAGCCCTGATTTTCCTGATTTCAGATAATATTTAAAGGTCCAGACCCTGATGCTTACAACACTGGAGCTCTTATATAATCCTTTTAGGTAGATTGTGAATCATGCTGTATAGACTTTAAGGCCTGTTGCTCCAGGAAGGGGCACAGTGACACTAATCCTCAGAAAGTAGGTGGTGCTGGAATCTTGGCAACATAGTGGCTACTTGCATGGCTAGTTGGTAAACTGCTGTAGCTATCAAACTACCATTAACCACTGTAACTGTTACCGTTACAGTAATTACCATTGCCTGTTTCAATAGCTTTCTCAAGTATAGTGCAAGCAAGCTAGATCAGATGTCACAAAGACAAAACGTTGATTCAGTTTATTTAAACTAGGGCCGGGACTTTAACGCGTTAATTTCGATCAATTAATTATAAAGATTTTAACGCGATAAAGATTTTAAC